>JAQHUG010000078.1:5002127-5022471 GCA_028555095.1 Dicrostonyx torquatus
AAACAAACAAACAAACAAATAAATAAAGCTAAACTGACCAAAGAGACAGAAACCTCTTCGCTTCTCCATCTTTCCCGCCTCTCCAACATTTCTTCATCCATCTAAGGGGCATCGGGAGCTTTGGGGTGTCATGCAGTGTAAACAAACAAACAAACAAATAAATAAAGCTAAACTGACCAAAGAGACAGAAACCTCTTCGCTTCTCCATCTTTCCCGCCTCTCCAACATTTCTTCATCCATCTAAGGGGCATCGGGAGCTTTGGGGTGTCATGCAGTGTACCCTTCTGTATATGAGCTTTGCTTCCAAATGTTCATTGTAATAAGTCATTAGTCAGGTTTAAGTCCTCTGATTTCTGGTCTACCATTATCACTGGACCCTCATCAAAACTCCTCTCAGATATCCCAATGCTGCCCCAGGTCATGGAGATCCTGGGGTATCATTCCACAGGATTAGTACCTTCACAAAATTCCACATGTCATAGATGAAGATGTTATAGCCGGGCAGCGGGTGGGGGAGCAACCCAAAGCCTTGGATGTGGGCCTGGGTGGTAGCTGAGCTGGTCAGTACAGGCCACTAGGGCTGCTCTCTTCAGGTTAGTGGCAGAGCCAGCTCCCTTACACCCAGGCCATCAGAGCCAGTTTCTCCATGCCCATGGTGAGTGGGGAGGCCATCTCTCCTTGGTGTGTGTGTAGGTCAGCTTTGCTGGAAAGGTTGGGGCCAGCTTTCTTGCTGTAATGTCCAGGGAGGGTCAGGACCTGCTTTCCCAGGGCCAGCGAAGGACAGGGCTGGCTCAGCATGGCCCTCTGATTTCATCACACGTGGTTCCTATGGCCTCCTGTGGTAACATGGGCCACAGACACCAATACAGACTCGAGCTGCAATAGAACCATGGACCTTCGTGTGACTTGGTAGCAGCCCCGGCCCAGAGGTCATCATGACCCCAGGTAGCAGAACAGGTCCCTCGGATCAGTATGACACAGTTGTAGCATGGCTCTTGGACACCACCATGGCTTCAAGTGGCGGGCCAGACCCCAAACATCCCCATAGTCTTTGGTGGTAATAAGAGCCTAGGACATCAGTACAGACCTTGGCTGCAGTAGTGACATGAACCCAGACATGGGCCTTAGCTGCGCCTCTGGCCCAGAGGTCACCATGGCACTGGGTGGCAGTGCAGGCCACTTAGACCCAGTATGGCCCCTGTGGCAGCAAGGCCCTCGAACACCTACATGACCACAGATGGCAGACAAGCCATGGGGCATTCTTATGGCCTTTAGTAGCAACATGGCTGTCAACAGGGACCCTGGCTATGGTAGGACCACAGATGCAGATATGGCCTTTGGCAATAGTCTGGGCCAGATGTCACCATGGTCCCAGGTGGCAAATAGGTCACCACACCAGCCCTACTCCTCATTGCCTTTACTTCTTCCATTCTGCTTTTCTCCACAGCACACGAACCATTCTGCTTCTCTCTCTCACCCATTTCTCCACCATACATACTCAGCATAGTGGCACTCACCCACCAGGTGGTCTCTTGGATGTCTTCCAGCCAACCCTGGCCTTAAGGACCCAGGCTGACCTGTGGGTGGCTAGCATCTGCCTAAGCCAAGTAGTGTCGGGCAGACCTGTGGATATCTTCCCACCCGTTCAGGCCCTGCGGACATTTTTAAGACAGGAATGTGTTATACAAATGTGACTCACCGTGAACTCACAAAAACATCTTTGGTATTTCACTGCTTGGCTTCTAGCATAGCAGGTATGACTTGTTTTTATTATTTACTTATTGGAGGAGAGTTGGCTATATATGTGCAAGTCAGAGAAAAACTTGGGGAAGTTCATGCTTTCGTCTACTATTTGGGACCTGGGATTAAACTTGGGTCATCAGGCCTGGTGACCAGCATCTTTTACCCACTGAGATATCTGGCTAGCCTATCACTCATTTTTAACTATGAAAGTGGGAGAAATGTACTAAGTTAATGAGATTTGCCTCAGAGGTCTTATGTCAGTGGAGCAGCAGAAAACCAAGTGCCATTCTTTGCTAGGACTCCAGCACAGTATCTGTCTAAAGATCATGGAAGGATCCAGAGGCCTTGAGTTCAGCAGATCTTGTGGTATAATCCTGCTTACAGATTTCTCATGCTCTAGACACTGCATGTTAAGGCCAAATATTCATAAATGCCCTGTACTGGTACGGGTACTTTCTGGTGTTGGGAATAATGCCATCCTCAAAAATTGACTTGTCTCAAAAAAAAAGATTCTCAGTGATGCTTTGAGGACATGGCTGCAGGCATTCCCCCACTAAAGGGCGAGGCCCTCTGGAGTACTCAGGTGCTTGTGTTCTTTACGGAAAGATATGAGACTATTTTGTCCCATGCATTCTTCCTTTCTTTGTAGTGAGCCCTGCTCCTTTTATGTAGCCATTAATATTTTCTGCTTCGATTTATACAGGAGGGTAGAGCTGTTTAAAATACTGGCAAAGCCTTAGTTTCTGCCCTGCCCCCTCTATGCCAACCTCTCTTGCAGGAGTTGTTTGTTATGATAGATGTGCTGGCTCTTTTTTTTCCCCCTGGCACATTTGACATAAACTGCCTGGCAGTAAATAGCCTGCATGCTGCCACAGATTGCCGCCAACCTGACTTCTTAATCCTTAGCCTGTTCCAATACTTGTATGGTTGAGTTAGCACACCAGATCTTATAAAACGCAGAGCTGGGGGGAGTTCTCCCAGGTCTCCACATTTTCCTTGCTTTTTAAGAGTAAGACAGAGTGAAGTCCACATGAAGATGATGGACTTTGACAGACGCCTGCAGCAGACACTTGGAAAGAGCTTTAGCTATGGGATGAATTCACCATCACTGCTTTTGATGAGTCTGGCCCCCACTTTGTAGCTAACTTTCTTATGTATCAAAGTGGAACAGAAAACTTTAGCAAACATCTTTATTGCTCGTTGGCCACTTTTATACTGTGCTAGTTTTGAAAGCCAGTTTTCAACAGACTAGAAAATTGAGTTGGGTAGGGATCATCAAATTCCACTAGCAACTGCAATGTGATGTGTGTGTGTGTGTGTATGTGTGTGTGTGTGTGTGTGTGTGTGTGTGTGTGAGAGAGAGAGAGAGAGAGAGAGAGAGAGAGAGAGAGAGAGAGAGTGTGGGGGAGAACAGAGTAATTTCAGAAATTTAAAATCCCATCTGTTGTAAAGGAATAACGCAATTTCATATAAGGGGTTTTCCTCTTTGTAAAAAGACATTTAGTGGAACCAGAATTACTGACCTGTGTGGTACCAAGTAGTAAATAAGCTGTGGAGAAGATTGCTAACTGCCCACCAAAATCACCTTCCTGTTCCTTTCACAGTAATGGAAGTGAAGCAGTGGCTGCCAAGACCCATTACCCTCTCCAGCTGTTCTTGCAATGAGGTAGACCAGATGACTGGAAAGGATACAGTCATTTCTATTTTCATGCCCAGACTACTGAATATTTTTGCTTTATTTTGGCAATAACAGGAAGAAGAAAACCCACCTGAAGCTGTATCATCTTGAATCATGGCATCCATAAAGCACAATGCTCTTAGAGATGTACCCTTCCTATCAAAAGCTCACAGCATGTGTGTATGTGGTGAGCATCCAGCTCATAGCTATATTTGATTTCGCTTATATTTATCACCAGGTGCTCAGTGAAGAATGCTGTGAGCTCTTTTTAAGGTATGATTATGTTCTCAAGCTGGTGGAAATGTAGGCGTGAAGCTGAATGAAAATCCAGCCATAGAAATATTGATGACAGATAGGGATTTCAATTCTTATGGAGAGAGCAAGGCAGGGTGTGCTGGCCTGGCAGGAGAAGGAGAGTTGGCAGGGTGAAGGGAATACTCAGGTGCAGGCTGAAAGAGAGGTGTGGGGGGCGGGAGGGGGAGCCTGATAGTCAAAGTGTCACCAGAGCGCTTGGAAACTGGGGAGTAGATAAGAAAGTATATTGACAGCAGAATAAAGAACAGAGTCTGGGAAGAGTCCAACAGTTTAATATTAGTTGGAAGCAGATGTCGGAGGGAAAGAAGAGCAGGTGGTTAGAGAGGCTCGGCAAGGTGGAGATCAAAGGAACTGAAGAGGCAAGGCAAAGAAGGCAAGTGGATGCACACTTCACAGACCAAGGGGAATCTGGCAGAGGCAGGCTGAGGCAGCCTGGGCCACAGGTTCTTTGCCCTCAGCTACGGAAAAAGCGAGGCAGGCCAAGTGTTTGGTGCACCTGCAATGCCAAGGCATGACACAGGTGAAACTCAGAGACTTCTTAATGCCCAGGATGAGAATTATCCTATTATGGTTTCCAGACTTTTTTTTTTTAACCCCATTTATAGTCATGTACTGCCTCAGAATTTGCAAAGCAAGTATCATGGAGCTTTGCAGGGCTGCTGTGTCTCTCCTTCAGCCCTTGTCAAATTCCTGATGCTTTTTTAAAATAGTGATCGTGTCAATGTCCAAAGTAGAAGACACAATACAAAAGTGTCTGGAAAGCCCTTTGGGTACATACCCCATGAATAATG
The DNA here is from genome assembly GCA_028555095.1 of Dicrostonyx torquatus. Lineage (NCBI taxonomy): Eukaryota > Metazoa > Chordata > Mammalia > Rodentia > Cricetidae > Dicrostonyx > Dicrostonyx torquatus. The sequence goes on from JAQHUG010000078.1 coordinate 5,006,655, forward strand.
CTCTCTCTCTCTCTCTCTCTTTCTCTCTCTCTCTCTCTCTCTCTCTCTCTCTCTCTCTCTCTCTCTCTCTCTCTTTCTTTCTCTCTCTCTTTCTCTCTCTCTCTCTCTCTCTCTCTCTCTCTCTCTCTCATATGAATGCTTGCATATGTGGGTACATAGAACCACAAAGTGCATGGAAAGGCTAGAAAGGATATCTGTTTCCGTGTCTGACTCAATTGATCTCCACTTTGTTTTTTGAGGCAGGGTCTCTCCATAAGCCTGAAGCTTACTTTGTTTAGGTTGTACAACAAGCTACTGGGATCTGTCTGACTCCCTCCCTCAATGGTGGTACAGTCACAAAAACCATGTCTTTCTTTTTACTATGCATGCCTATAATTTGACATCAGATCCTCTTGTGTGCACAGAACATACTCTTACTCACTGAGCCACCTTCCCAGGCCTTCATGGTGATAGTTGTTGCAATGCCTAGTTTATAATGCCTGGTTTCTTTTCTCATTTCCAAATTGCAGTCATGGTCTTGAACTCCTTAGGTGAACTGAAGAATTCATCTTCTCAGATGAAAATAAGCTCTTCTGATAATTATGAACACAAAATTTTGGCCAAAGAGTTTTTAGGGAGGTTGATGTCATTTTGGGTTCCATACAGCAGCTTCCAGTGAAGATTAACATTCTTTTGGGAGCCTTACAGTTTTCAAGATGAAGGTAGCCTTGGTTAAGGAGTCTAGCTTCCAATTAATAAACACATTACCTTCTGGTAATTCTGCTTAATGGCTAACAAGTATGATTGGTAGAGGGTCATCTGTATTTGAAAAGGCAGGACAACATCATGACCCTGTGAATCTCTTTCTTTAGAGATAACAATGTCAGGAATTGATACATATCTTCATTAGAATTGATGATGGGATTCTTATCTTTGCTGGAGGAAGAAACAACCAACATGTTTCCTCTGGCCAGAAGCCGTTTATTTTTTTTTGTGTGTGTCTTATTACGCACAGGGAAACTGGAGCAAGGTAGCTGGGTGGAACGCAGGTCCAACACTGCTGTCAGAACCTTGCTCAGGTAGAGTAGTGTGGTCACCAGAGAAAGCAAAAGCCGAGCCTAGGCAAGGGATGAAGCACCCAGCCTCTACTCTGTCCCTCAGGGCCTGGCACTTTCCTGACAGCAGGCTTTCCTCTGCTTTGCAATTCTGGGCCATTCCATGTTTTTAGAGAATTTAAAAAGAATTTCTCCAATCAGGTGACTTGATGCCCAAATTCTCTTAATTAAAAGTCTTGCTCCTGACATCAAAGCTTTGGCTCTGCCTTGATATTTAACAGAGCTTCTTTCTTTTTCTCTCTCTTTTTCTTTCTCTCTCCCTTTCCCTCCCTTTGTCTCTCCCTTTCTTCCTCCCTTCCTCCCTTCATTCCTTTCTAACTCAAGAGGATTTTTTTTATTGCTCTCCAATGCCAAGACAGCTCCAGAAAGTGTGGGAAGGAAAGCTCCAGGGCAATCCTTCCTATTTTCTCTTAGAAAAATTCCCTGGCCGATATCACTGATGACTTTTTCCTGCAGAGGAAAGAAACACCAACGGGAGACTTACTTATGTGCTTAAGATGAAATCTGGGTTGTAATTTCCCAAGAACAAACACATTACTTTACGACAAGCAAATACCCTGGCAGCCCAAACTTTGGTTTAGAGGCCAAAAAGCATCCACCAGAGGATTGCTCTGGCAGATTCCATGGAGACTGACTTCTTTCTTCCAGATTGGCCTTCTAGCATGCTGGCCTGGAAGTCTGGCAGGTTCTTTGGCAGGCCAAGGTGCCTCTCATCTTCATTCTCCAAATGGACTCATTCATATGCGATTGGGAAGAAGAGGGGTAAGCAAGAGAGGAGACTGACCTCTTAGGCAGGCTCTGACCTTCTGGCAAATAGGAAGGACAGTGTGATTCTGGGGCTGGGAGCTCCAGAAGGAATTTCATGGCTGAGCATTTTCTAATTGCCACCCAGGACCTTGATAGGACCAAACCTTTTGAAATATCTGGTCCCTGGAACACATTAGAAGATCTTCCTGTAAACTGCCTTACAGTGTATCTTTTCAAATCACCAGTTTGTGCTATGTTTTGAGTAAGCTCTTCCTTTGTATCAGCTATGGTGGACTTGGCTGTCTATAATAAATAGATAAATTGACAGAATAAGTCTTTTTGAAAAAATCATGATGGCAGTCATGCCTGTGTGCATGTGTGTGTGTGTGTGTGTGTGTGTGTATTCTTATCTGTGCACGTATGTATGCACATGTGTATGGAGGTTAAAAGTGAATATTAGACAGTGTCTTCAAACACTCTCTGTCCTATTGTTTGAGACAAGAACTTTCATTGAACCCCAAGCTGACAATTCCACTAGGCTGGCTGGCCAGCAAACCCCGGGGCCCCTCCTGTTCCCATCTCTAGTGCTGGGATTACTCGGGTCCTCATGGTTATGTGGCAAGCGCCTTACTGACCGAGCTATCTACCTAGCCCATGGACATCTCCCTATAGTGTCTCCCATAGGCTCCTTCTTCAAGTCTTTCCTTCTTCTTGCTGGGTCCCAGAATGTGACCTGAGTACCTTTCTTCTTTTTAGCTGTCATTGTCTTTCCATCTTTCTGGGATTTAATGCTTGCAATTACTTGAAAGAAAAGATATGAATACATGTATATCCTTAAACTCCTAAACTCATATCCATCTGAAGTTTCTTGTTGGTATCCATGATAAAAAAGAACAGAGCTACTCACAAGACCTTGTGGATGGCAGGAATCTAAAAATTTCTTGCAGGTTGTTCTTGCTCTTTCTTCTTTAGTCTCCAGGGATGGATTTCTTCAAGACTGCTCCTTCTAATGAATGAACTGTCCTGGGTACTAAATTAACATTTTCAAATTTCAGCCACTTACTTTTGTAGGAAGGGACATGGGCTACACCCACCATGTTGGGGTCATTCTTGCCATCCCTGCCCAGAATACCATGTTATAACCATAGCCACTTTAATCTGTACCCAAGACTAGCTTCACACCTCCTCAGTCCTAAAAAGGACTGGCCACTCACCAGGACACTGACATTGGTTTGTGAGAGTGGCATCCTCCAGGTCACTGTTTGAATCTACACTCTATTTTCCAAGGTATCATTTTCAAGGCACACTCATTCTTTTAAGAAAGCAAGCCCCAAACAGGTGTTTAAAATGAAAGACTGTGCGCAGCAGACTTTAGACAGGTGGAAATAAATTTAGAAAACATATTAAGCCTCTTTGATTTCATTTGGGAGCTTATGCTCCTAGAATTCACTCTCTGCTTAGAGCTAAGAAAAGTCAAAACAGCTGAGAAGGGGGAGACAATCTGGTAGCATCAGCAAGGAAGAAACTGGCTGGGGACGTGACAGGGCTCCATGTGTAAAGTGCATATTGTGAGAGGGTGGAGGGCCTGAGTTCAGATCCCTAGAAAGCACCGCAGCTGACATGGCAGTGTGTGTGTGTGTGTGTGTGTGTGTGTGTGTGTGTGTGTGTCTGTCTGTCTGTCTGTCTGTCTGTCTGTCTGTGTCTGTGTGTATTTGTGTTTCTGTATTCCCAGCACTGCTATGGGCAGACACGAGACAGAGACAAGAGAATGCTTGAGAGCTCACAGTCCAGCTAGCCTGGCACACACAGCAGTGTGCAAGATGGAAGACAAAGACAGACACCAAGGTTGTTCTCTGATCTCTACATGGATGTCAGCCGACAGACTGACAGACAAACACACACCCACATGTGCACTCATGTACACTATGAAAAATGGGGGAAAATTGATAGACTGAGATGAAAAAATATGCTTTATACTTTTAAGGAATTAGGACTAGTGTATCCATTAGGTTTCTAGGCCTCTTCAGTGATTGTTTATATATCTACCAGTTTCTTCTGAGAACGAATGTGGCCCTGCACAGGACCACTGTGTGGTAGCAGTGTGAAAGAACAAGGATTAGATAAGGCGGTGCTAACTTACACTGATGCCAGCCAGGGGCTTAGTCTTTTGGAAGAAACTTCAGGAATGTTTTCTTCCATGCCTGAAAGAAATGACCTTCTGTGATGGGCTGTTGTCATGAAAGCAACTCTTTTTGAGATGGGTGGAGTGGTATGGTAAAAGGGGGCGGGGAGAGAGAGACAGAGAGACAAAGATCTAAATGGGGTTGATTAGAGTTTGTGGTGAACTCTGATCTTTTACGCGTTATTGAATCGACCTTGTCAAATAAATGACTCTCCTAGAGACTTAAATTTACCATCTAGAAGCTGAAAACACCCAAGTTTTGCTATCCTGAGCCTTTCTAGGATTAGCAGCAGCACCAATTGAGTTAGTGCTGCTACACTACAATTGAGTTTTTGGGTGACAATACATAGATGGCTACACACTTTGGGAGTGTTAGCAGTGACACCAAGCAGCTATTGCTAAAAATGTATTTTTCTGGCTAGTACCGTGTACTGACCCATTGCCAAACAAGCCTTCGAAATCACTCACAAGCATTGGGGCATTTTCTGAAGAAAATATCTAGAAATGTCTTAAGTCCTACGTCACAATCCAATGCATGTGACTCGGAAAGACCATGTGAATTTTGACCCTACCACTCTCTGAAGAAGCTGAAGTTGAGGGGACGTCAACACACAGGTCCCCAAAGCACATTAAGGGCAAACCCAGGACCAGTTCAATTTTCCAGCCCCTAGCCAAGAGATAGTTTACCAGGCTCACCTTAAGGGCACATTTTCACATTTTCCTTCAGGAAAAGAAAATGGTTGTCAACATCCTACTTAGAAATGTGCCGCACAGCATTTCCTGATGCAGGGAAGCGAGGCACTGAATCCTACATGGACCCATCGCTTCTGTGTGTCCAGGCACTGAAGGTTTCCTAAAGGTTTGACCTGATGCCCAGATAAAGTAACACAAAGAAACCCTTTGTGTATATATCTTAGGAAGAATAGCGTGGAATACTCACTATACTCAAGGTCAGTTAGGCATAAAACAGGGAGAAAACATATTCTCTAATCTCAAAGTTCTCAGAACTGAGATAGGCGAGCGTGGACGACATCTGAACATGCACTTCAAGGTAGTAATTAGCAACTACAGGTTTGGAGGACGTGTCTAAGGCTGCTACGTGGTCTTCTTTACAGGCGGCCACAGCTCCTCCAGGTTTGGCTTTCTCAGTCCTCTGAGTAGGCAGGAATGTCACAGCTTGCTGCCTGGGGGACTAGGTATGGCCAAGAACCTTCAAGAAAACTCTGTGTGTGTCACTGCCTAGCGAAGGTTTTGGGGGTTGTTGTGCCCCCGCTCTATTGGGGGTGATAGGGATGTAGCCATTCTCAGATGGTCTAATTACGAGAAAGTTGTTCCCTTGTGAGTCTTAGGACGGAGTCAGTGAGTAGTGGGTAGCAGCTAGCTTCTAAGCTCTCCTGGAGTCACACTGGCTGTTGACTGGAGAAGAAGCCTTTGCTAACTTCCATCACTGGAGTGAATATGATGTTACAGCTTTGTCACGCTTTTCAGGAGGATAATTCTTCAACCTGGCCTATTCTTATGATGAAAAGCGCATACAGGATAAAGCACAAATATAAATATAACAATTGTACTTGCTAATTTAAACATATAACAGATACCCAAATGATCAAACTGACAAATAGGTCGTCCATGAAAGAAACTGCCCTCACGGGCAGTGGTGGCGCACGCCTTTAATCCCAGCACTCGGGAGACAGAGGCAGGTGGATCTTTGTGAGTTCGAGACCAGCCTGGTCTACAAGAGCTAGTTCCAGGACAGGCTCCAAAGCCACAGAGAAACCCTGTCTTGAAAAACCAAAAAAAAAAAAAAAAAGAAAAGAAAAGAAAAAAAGAAAGAAACTGCCCTCACATCAAAAGGGAATAGAAGAGATGGCTTATTCTGGAGCCAAATGCAAGTGACCATGGCTCCAAAGTACAGATTTAGGGTACTTCAAATAACATGTTCCAATGAAATAGCATTTTCATGAATTTGTCTTTAATAAAAAAATTGTTATGAGTGTGAGTGTTTTTGCCTTCATGAAGGTCTGTTTACCACATACACACAGTGTCCAATGAGGCTAGAAAAGGCGTCAGATCCCCTAGACCATGTAGGCACTTGAAATGGAACCTAGGTAGGTCCTCTGGAAGAGCGACATGTCCTCTCACTCGCTGAGACATCTCCCCAGACCACTTTTTATACTGACCGAACACAATCAAGACACTTTTCAAACACATCAGTGGGTACATTGAGTAGGCAAGTTATAGGAAACCAGGACAAAGGGGAGTAGGCCTCAAATGATGGCAGCGTTTTTAGCCTATTAATTGGTGGAAACTTGGGGTCTCTTCATATACTCCAAAGAATTTTTATCTGTCAGTCACTGTGCATCAGGTCTGACGTAGAGGTAGGCAAGGGATGGCTATGTAGGGGGCTAAGGATAGTCTAAGGCAAATTGTATTTATGATGTGGGAGTCCCCTCTGTGTGCTGTGATTACCACTAATGAATAAAGAACTGCTTTGGACCTACAGCAGGGCAGAGCTTAGGTAAGCAGGGAAAACTGGACTGAATGCTGGGAGAAGGAAGGGCAGAGTCAGGAGCCACCATGGAGCCACCAGAGTCAGACGTGCCGAATCTTTGCCAGTAAGCCACTGACACATGGTGATATACAGATTAATAGAAATGGGTTAAATTAATGTAAGAGTTAGCCAATAAGAAGCTAGAGGTAATGGACCAAACAGTGTTTTAAATAATATGATTTCTGCGCAATTATTTCAGGTCTAAGCTAGCCGGGCGGCCAGGAAGAACAAGTGGCTCTCTCTCCAACATATTTAGACTCTGGGTCTGCAACATTCTAGCACCTCATGCTATTGCATGAAGATCTAATTGGTCAGTCTTTGTAGGCACAAATTCTTTCCAGGAATTCTCATCCATAGGGTCAAGTATCTTAAGACAATAATTTAGCATAAGTTGTTAACTTTAATGTATGTATTGTTGCAAGTCTGCACACTTGTACTGCCAGCACTCAAGAGGTGGGAAAATGGTAAACAATGGTGAATTTGGAGTCAGCTGGGGTTACATTGTGACTTCCAGACCAGTTCCAGCCCAAAATATTAAACAGAAATTTAACTGTGTATTATTTATTCCACTGAACCATGTAATACTTAAAAACCTAACAAGCTGTCCAAAGTGCATACTACCCACTTTTTCTCTCTCTCCGGTCTATTTCTAAGTACACTGAGACAGAGTTCCCCTTGGCCTTCTGTTTGAAACTTCCTGATACCATGGAGGCAAACTCCTTCCTACACAGTCAGCTGAGGGTGGTCTGAGTGTTGTAAACAGCAAGGAAAGAGCAGACAGACATAGAACATTTGGGAGATATAACTGGGAAGAAGAGAGCAATTTTAGGATCTCTACTGACACCTTAAAGTGCAAAGAAGGGGGAGGGAGAGAGAGGGGAGAGGGAGGGGAGTTAGGGATGAGTGAGAGGGAGGAGGGAGAAGGAGGGGATGAGGGAGGAAGGGAAAAGTTCTTTGAAAAAGTTCTTTTTAAAAGACACATTCATTTAAGACCTATGATTCATGCTGAATGTGACAAGTTCAAAGGAAGGTGCTCTGCCTCTGGCTATAGCACCTTGGAGTTGAGCCCTGAGCTCTTAACTTCTTGGTTCACCAGAGTCAAGGGGCCTCTCCCATATGCTTCTACCACCATTAACTCTATAGTGCTCTCCCCACTGCCGATGACCTAAATCGCCCTGAATCCATGAGACCATTTACATCTCTCCTCCCCTACAGCAAGGAGAAATGCATTTCAAAGATAAAATGTTTTCTTTATAGGGAAAGAACAAGCATGAGGTTGATGGTTGTGGAGTTGTTGCTGGTGCTCTTCTTCTTTTACTTCTTTTCATTTTTTTTTTCTTTTGACAAGGGAGAAGTGGAGGGTTGGCAGGGTCCTTAGGTGAAATTGAGCCAAGGAAGTCAAAGGGATCAGAGGTTTCAAGAAACCGGAAATCACTCCAATCTGTGCGTGTATGATACTTCCTGAGTCTACTGTAATGTGTCCAGATGAAGCCTCCCACAGTGCTGCTCTCCTGACTCTGTCAAATGGAAAGACTGTCAATCACAGAACCTACAGGGATGCTGAAGGCCTGTCTACAGTGATGGGCCACAGATAGCCTTATCAATTAGGTGGCACCAACAGGTCATTTTTCCTCAGTATGCACTAGGACTAGCCCTTTGCCTTGAGATTTTGTATTTTCTTAGTTTCTTATTAACTCTCTTGCTCATATCTAAGGGAAACTTGGGGAGGCACTTAGAAAACACACACACACACACACACCCCAAAAAAACCAAAACCCAAAAACCAAAAAACTGAGGCATTCTGCTTTTTTAAGGCTGGTGTCTAAGCTTTCTTTGTTGCTACATTTTCTTTGCAAATAATGTAAGTTGGATATGTCCCTGGTATGGAAATCCAGCTCTCCCCAGAGCTAAAGTAAGCCTCAAAGTGTCTGCTCTCTGGTATAAGGACATTTTTTTCTGTCCCAGTTAATTTCTCATTTTTTTTTTTTGAAAGACTTCTCAGCTGGGCGGTGGTGGCGCACGCCTTTAATCCCAGCACTCGGGAGGCAGAGGCAGGCGGATCTCTGTGAGTTCGAGACCAGCCTGGTCTACAAGAGCTAGTTCCAGGACAGGCTCCAAAGCCACAGAGAAACCCTGTCTCGAAAAACCAAAAACCAAAAAAAAAAAAAGAAAGAAAGAAAGAAAAAAAAGAAAGAAAGACTTCTCTATAGCATTAGCTCCAACTTGAACCATTTGCACAAGGACCTATCTGGTTCTAGACTTTGGATTATTCACAAAAAAAAAGAAAATGTGCATATTTGCCCATAGTTGGTCTTTCCCACACTGATAGGTGCCATCTCTGCATAGCTGACTTGACCTTTTCCTTCTACGGGATGCATTTAAATTTCTTCCCGATTCATTCATTTTGTTTCACCTGCTGGGACTCGTGTTTACACACAACAATGCTGTAAGGCCCTATTGAGAAATCCTCTGGGCTGTCGCTAATGTGCTTTCTTCTGAGCCGAGCAGGGTTTTATTGTGCAGCCCTCCACTGACACCCTATTCAAGCTTTCCATTATCTCCCCCCCCAGCTTTGTCTTCAGCTAAACACATTCTCTTGCTTTTTTTCCCTCCTCCAAGTGATTATTTGCATGAAGATTTGCATTTAAATGGGTGTGGAAAGCACATTAACAACACCTACACTAAGCGTGTAAAAACTGTACTGCATTTATTGCTGTCAGACATGAATGGGGGAAAAAAAATTCAATGACTGTTTTGTAAGGAGAGTCCTCAGGTAACTGCGGTTTAGACACAAAGACACTTCATTAGATTGTATTTAATGCTGATTATGCATATAGAAGTATATGAATACAAATGCCCTATTCCCGAAGGGGGTGATGTGAAATTTGGTACCGTAACATGCTCAACACAGGAGGCAAGCGTATTTCAGTTTGGGGGTGAAATCTAAAGGGTCCTGAATGGCTTGGGAGGCTTTCCAGGGCTGGCCCATTTTTGAGTCCTTGCTAATAGAATAAGGAAGGAGGAAGATGGAATTTAAATATGCTGCCTTTTGTAGCAATTCCTCAGGGCTCTTTGTTTTTCCTTGAGCAGCTCAGACAATAAGCATTCTATAAGAAGACTACACACCACAGAGAGGAAGGGGAAGAAATCAAACTAAAAAATAGAAAAAAAAAGAAGAGGGAATGGAAGCAGAGGGAAAAGATGAAGAAAGATGTTTGCTTCCTGTTTGGGGTCTAGCCAGTTTTTAATGGAAATGGAAAAAAATAAAAGAAATCTGGGAGAAGAGGGAAAGACAGAAGGAGGCTGAAATGAAGGAGAAGGGCACACTGCCGGGTAATATAAATCAGGCAGTGAGTGTGCATAGGGACGGGGGAGAAGAGCAGAGGGCAGCGCCAGCCCATTCAGGAAGAGTCTCAGTGCTTCCCACACCAAGCAGGGGCTCTGGGTTATCATTCAGTATTACGAGGGAGAAAATTAAACTGGTCTTGGCAAAAAGGATTCTATTAAGGGATAATATCTCCCTTTATTGTTAATTATTTTATGTTTACAGTAGTCAGTGTAAGTGTATATTATTCTTACAGTAACACATGGCTTAGCATAAATAATTTACCCAGGATATATGGCTAATTTCTAATTAACTTCCAGCTCTGTTAGTTTGCTTTAGATTAAAGCCCTTTCTCTCCCTAACAAGTCCTTGAAGGGGAGCAGACAACCTAATTACAGTCATTCATTGCGGAATATTTATATTTAGCCCTTAAAAAAAAGGGGGTAATATCAAACGAGAAATGTGGTGGAAAATGAAGTGGAAGAGGAAAAGGCTGCGGGGGGCGGGGGGATTTATTGTTTGTCTTTTGTGCTTTTATGTCTACATAAGAAAATAAATAGGTCAGAGAAATTTATCAGCGGGCTGAATGCAGCACAGTACTGTACCTCTGTGTTCCCAAATACAATTATTGTTTATTGCTTAAAAACAATTTTCCATAGGCTGTATGCACTAAAGAGAAATCCATAAACATCAGAAACAACTCTCTAACAAGTCTTCATTGCTTATGTGGACGGAGGAAAAAAAATCCATATTTTCCTTCCTGTTAACCCAGAATGGACCCGAATAGATCAAATCCAGTGGGTCACATGAGCTTTGGAATATAGCAATAGCAGCCTCGGACGGCGCACATTCCGGTTAGGGTCCTCCGTACTCTGCCTTAACAAGGTAATAAATAATGTAGACTCCAAAGCCAGGCACATAGCGTCAGTAATTGACGTGTTGCCTTCAAGAGACACAATGCTCTCTGGGTGCGAGGGGCTAGCCTGAGTCACAGAGCTTTGGGAAATCCACCATGGGAGAATGTTCTGGAATAAATACTCCTTTGTGTGCAGCCTTATCCTCCGTGCTGAAGCATCTTGAAAAAGTGGCAACACAGTGGGATCGGTCCTGGCTTTGCACTTGTGTTATTGTAATTGACACGACAGAGGAACGCCCTCTCCCCCCGAGACTTCATATCCTGAACTAATCTGCGACACCTTTGCACTTGTGACACCACAGCTCTGAATTCATTGAGGTTTTGATAAGTGTGGCGCATTAGTCTTAATGCACATTTACAATACATGGTGTAATTGCTCCTTTGGAGCTCCTAATGTGTTTTTATAGTTCCTCCTCCCCCCCAAAAAAACCCTTAAAAACAAAAAACCAATTTCCCCACAAAGAGTATTAAGGGAAAACGTCTGCCTGACGATTTATGTTGAGACTGTACAAAAAAACCAAAGCCAAAACAACCTAGTTCGTACATTCATCTCGCTAAAGACTACTCGTACTCGGTGCATTTGTCCTCCAAAGAGTGTGAGGAACACCAAAGGATTTCTTTGTCGTTTCTAAGCCTGGCTACAGTTTCCCCTGCCCTTTTCTGTTTCTTTCTCTGTCTCCGAAAGAGAAGGCCATCTGGGGAGCAAGTGAGGAAATACAGAGCAAACATTTTCTGGAGATAACAGTAAAAGAGGGAAGCTTTAAAATCAGCTCAGAGGACCTTGTGGCAGCTCACAAGGGCAAAGTCAGTGAGGAGAGCCTGGGAAACAGAGCACGGTGGTACCAATGAAGGCAGGATCAGAACGAAAGGGCCTTCCTTCCCTTTCCTCTCAAAGTGACCCTTGAGTGGCATTACATAATTTTTACCCAAACACCGGGTGGGTAGACCTCCCAATTATTCTGTTTTGTCTGCCAATCTTGGGGCTTTCTCTGCAAAGGCTTCTCTCCCAGGGAGCTGTTTCATGCCTGCACCATCCGGCTCCTTTGCCAGCTGGCTTTCAGTGTGGGTGGGGCTAATAGGAGGCCCTGGCTGGAGATCAGAGGGCAGAAGAAAGGTGCTCAAGTCTTTCTTTCCCTGCTCCCTCTGTGCCTTGGTGTTGTTGCGTGTCTGGCATGAGTTCCTCCACGATCCCAATGCTTTCCAAGCCCTGGGCCCCTTGGGTTCCAGTTCTGATGTCATGGGGGTACCATAAGCATCTTATTAATGCTCGCCTTGGGGCTCCTCCCCTCCTGATCTTGCTTGCACCTCTGTAGTAATCACTTTATTAAAGTGCATTTGTTGGGCTCTGACGAATATGGGACGTGGACAGGCAGAAGCAGGAGGCTGGCAGGTGCCCTGGCCCCTTTGCTCACATACACAGTGACTGAAACACTCCACAGCTCCAAGGACTGTACAGTTCTGGAGAATTCTTTCTCTGGTTGCCAAAATGATGAATCTTTCAAGTTCTTGAATATTTTATTATGCAGATGAGCTGATTTTGCTTCGGGACCTGAAGTCCTTGTGTGCTTTAGGAAGGCCATTAGCAACAGATGACAGAGATCCAGTCCTTAAAAGGGAAGGGGGTGGGGTTATCAACCCTTAGAAGAGAAAAGCCCAGGGATGTAGTCGCTTTTAGACACAGCTAGAGTTAGCGATTTGAAGGGTACCTTAGGACTCCATATCTTTCCATCAAGATCTCAACTTGGTTTTCCTCTGTGTCAGCTGCCTTGTTTTCTGACTGAATTATTCTCATGGGGCAAAATTCCCCTGGGGCCTCCCGGCTTATCCTGCCCTCCTCCCTTCACCCAACAGTGTAAAAGCGGGAGGGGTACTTTTCTCAAGGAAATGAGGACCGGTCTGTCAACTCTGAAAAGGACAGACTTTGGAGGATGAAAGGCTACTGAGTAGAAAGAGGAAGAAAGAACCACGCAATATAGTGCCTGTTAAATGTTCTAAACAGTTTGCAGAAATATTGTCGCTGAGGATAGAAATGAAATGTGGGGGCCAAGTGTGGGTGAGGCCGAAGGAACCTGCGAGCAGCTTATGCCGAGCAGTTATGCCCTCCACAACTGCCTGAAACACCTGTCTGTGGTCCATAGATAAATACTCGCAAAAACAACTGTGTCTGTCTATTCTCTGCTTTATGGCAAAACCAAGATAAGGGAATTTTGGAAAGAACGCTGAATATATTACCTTATGTCCAGCAGATGGGCAATCCATTTTAATTACCCTATTTATGAATGGGAGAGAAAGATAAGGCACGCAAAAGCCTCTCTGAAAAACAAAACCTTTGCTTGGACAAAGTGATTTCGTTCTAATGCAGTTTGGCCACTAACTTATGAACCCTTAGACAGGCTCATGAAAACCTGACATTCTTGGTTTACTCTTCTTCCAGGAAGTAAGGAGGAGTCTAGAAGTTAGAGGAAGAACCCTCCTTTTCTTTCTTTCCTGTTTTTAGTGGAGCTTTTGACAAGAGAGAACCCACAGTTATTTACTGGGCTTAACTTTTGATTTTACTTCAGTACTCAGGAAACAGACGATCTTTTATAAATTGGTAGTATTTGCTCCCTGGACATTTCTTTAAGGGTAAGCATTTCAGAAGAAAGAATGCTACAGCTGTCAAACTCCACCAAAGAGCAGGAAGGAAAGAGGCAACATGATTGCCTTCTTTAGCATCTTACTTTGCATTATTACATTTACTTAATAAATATGAAATAATTTAATTTATATTTAACAACATCTTTGGCTTTAGACTGTCCTCTCTTGGTTGTGAAATTCTAAATCCCGGTAGATAATTTTACTGAAGGCTCTTAGGACCACATGGAAGCAGTATCCTCTAAGTTCATCTCCCATGAACTTGAAGGAGAAGGTCAGGAGAGCCTTACCATACATCCTCCAAAGCACGTGGGGCAAGACTCACCTGAGAAGCTTGGTTTGTGGTAGCTACTCTCCAAAGATGGCTCCTTCTTTAGTATACATGAGCCATGGCGACTACACCCCTTGAACTTAGGCTGGCCACCAGGGCCTCACTGCCAAGCACACAAAGAAGCCTGGTCCATTTTGCTGCATCTCTTAGGATGCTTTCTCTAGGGGGAGCCAGCTCCACCAAAGAAGATTAACTACCCAGGGATTCTTCCTTGTGAGGGCATGGCAAGGACTTATCGGGAGAGAAATGCCTGGTTATTGTTGATCAGATCCACTGCTGCACCCGTGAGCTAATGCAGTGAATTATTGCAGTGAATGTAAGCAGTGAAGCCATTGTGGTGGGCAGCTGGGTCAAGAATTTAGAGGACTCCAGCCTCATCTGCCACCTGACTGCAACTGCATGAGGGAGAATCCATGTAGGAAGATGACTCCACAAAGCCCCATCAAACTAGAGCCGCAAGATCTAACAATACATACAAGATATAATAAGACTTGTTTAGAGCATTGGATGGTTTGTTGTATACCTATAGATCATTGAAAGATGTCTTGTCAATAGACAACTGAATTGTTCTACGATGGACAAAATGATCTATGAAGGTAGGATGACTTAGTGTGAATTTTAATTTGGTTCATGGGTTATAGTTGTGAAGGATAAAAGATACCTCAAAGTCTGGATTTCTTTGTCTGCCAGACTTCCTGTCCCCAGGGGTGTTCTCCATCCTGTTATGAGATTATTCCAGCACCTTATTAATAAGCCTATATTCTACAAATGCTTAAACTTAGCAATAAAAGTTGATTTTCTGTGGATGCTATATCTGACCCCAATTTACCCTTAATCTCTGAAGTTAGTATCCAATATTGCATGCCATATAGTTTTGAGAAATATGGAGAAATACATTATTATAGTTTGCATGCAATAGTGCAAACCTATCAATAATATTCCATACTTCCTTAAATGAGTATGTTGGAGGAAGGGGGCATCTCATAAACAGGCAAATACCAATTGAGAAATGACATAGAAAATCTTGTTTAGAGTTAAGAAAGATGCTATAATCATTCAACAATGTTAATATTTGTACCCTATTGTTACTATAAAGAGGTCTTTGATGAAAAAATTTGAGGTTGCAGTCAGTGACAAAAACACAACCTCTGACTTCAGTGAACCTAGAACTGAGTTGTAATTGAGTAAAGAACTAGGATTTACACACTCATTTTATGCCAGGTACCATGGCATACCCTTCATATGTAGACTGAATGAGTTAATTAAGTCCTCAGAAAATCCATCTATTAGGCAATTTTGAGAATATAGATGAGAAAAATCCAGCAAGAGAGATTACATAGTGCCCATTCATGCAGCTTATAAGCAGTAGAAATGAGGATGAAGAGGAACACGTCAGATTGGGGGATATAAATAAAGGAATCCCACACTGGCTCCGAATAGGGTATAATAAGGGGTTCTTTATTAAAGGGGACTCACAGATCACAATGGGCAACAGGATTGGAATCCAACATTCAGGTTTGGCAAAGCAGGGAGAGAGAGAGAGAGAGAGAGAGAGAGAGAGAGAGAGAGAGAGAGAGAGAGAGAGAGAGAGAGAGAGCAGGTAGAATCGTGCTTTTTGGCACCCAAGGCCATGCCCAACCTGGTCCAGCCTCCCAAAGGCCATTGGTTGAAGGAGGTTACCCATCACCTCCTCCTTTTGTCTTAATAAGACAGCTTCAAACCCAATAAAAACTATATTCAATAAGAACAGATATCAAGTATAAAAGTTAGAATTACAACCAGCATAAACAATATTAAGCAAAAAACATATGCTAAATGTTTTAATAATTATTGTATCCTGGCTCTCTGCTCCTCCCTGTTCTAGAGACAGCCGCTTCTTTTTGTGCAGTGCCAGCCTCGTTCCAGAGACACGATGGTGAAGGTCGGAGTGAACGGATTTGGCCGTATTGGACGCCTGGTTACCAGGGCCGCCTTCACTTCTGGCAAAGTGGACATTGTTGCCATCAATGACCCTTTCATCGACCTCAACTACATGGT
>JAQHUG010000078.1:5022494-5089135 GCA_028555095.1 Dicrostonyx torquatus
AAACATATGCTAAATGTTTTAATAATTATTGTATCCTAAGGAGTCTAAGTCTTGTACTAGAAATGGCTTGGCTAAGTCATAAGAGGGAAGTAACTACGACTATCTAGTACTTAACCCCATCAAAGGCCTGAAGGCCATTGACTGAAGGAAGTTCCCTATCATGAGTAGATGCCTATTATTTTCATGTATATAGAAAAAGGGATTTTCACATCTTTTTATATGACTTAGAATATAATATGCTTTCATACTCAGCATCAACATTACCCAAGAACTTAACAATGGAGTGCATTAACCCTCGCTCCACACTTACTGACTCAGGATCTGCATTTCCCCAAGTTCTGCATCTTAACCCTGGGTGATTCACATGCATGTTCAAGTTTCAGAGGTACTGATCTAGAAAGTAGATGCTGAAGGACTTCTAAGTAAGAAGTTGTCCTGTGACCTTCAAGGGGCAGGAGTTGATTGCTTGCCTAGAGAAATGGGTCCTATGAGTCTATAAAGGGGAGGCTCCTTTGTGAGTTAAGAGCTCATGAAGCCACTATGCAGAATGAAATGTAGAAAATGGTCTTCCAATGTATTTGCTTTCTAAAAGACTATCTGCGGAAAATGTGGTGGGTCTACGAGTCAGGCTGATCTCTGAGTGGGCAAACTCTAGGGCCAGAACATAGCTTACTCTGTTCTCTAAACTGCCATGCCCTTCTTCACTAATCCTCACATCTATAATGTGTCAGCTTGGTCCTGGAAGATGAATGAACATCCAAAGGGTCATTTGGTTGTCTTTGGTGGCCTATGAATAGCTGCCAGAACTCTCTACAAAGTAGGAAATATATTTCATTGCTTCAAGAAAAGCAAAACTAAATAAGGAAACAAAAAAAGCCACTCCAATTGCTGAAGAAATTTGACCAGGTCATAAGATTTCAGAGAGCCCAAAAAGCATTACATGTGACATTGCTGTTCAAGGAATGAGATCAGTAAACCTCTGGGAAGTAGGTGCAAGCAATGAAAGGAGGAAAAGTAGTGGGTGGAGGAAGTCTCAGAATGCAATTTCCTGCCTTGACTTGGAAATTGGCTTTAAAATATCTCAAAGGACTAGAAGAAGTTGTTGAGATATTTAACAGATGGGCAGAGAAAGCTAAAGAGGGTAAGGCATTCACCAGTGTACAAAAAGGAAACCCATGGACAGATGCCACAAAATAGGAATCTCATCTAGCTAATTCAGGGCAACTGTAGAAGGAACAGAGGGTACACATTGTTGCTCATCCTTTACACACCCAATGACGGAAGCAGTTGTACGAGAATATACACGTCATAGGATTTATGCTACCTCTTCAAACAGCAAGTATAATAACAAGGGTTATTTCTGTGGGCAAAACTGAGACCAGAAAACAAGGACTGACACAGCAAGAAGATGTTCACAAATGGTGTGTGTGGGGGCAATCGTGAAACTTTTCTCAGGGAAGAAATCATCAGCTCTGAGCCGGAGCTGGACTGGGAATTTTGTTTTGTCCTTATGCCTTTCTGAGGCTTTGATTTCTCACCTGTAATTGACAACAGTCTCAACAGGCTCTTCCGGGAATTCTTTGAGACAATGACTATTAAAGACACCGCTTTCACCACACCCAGTTCCCTACTTGTCCTTCTTAAGGACTCTTGAATCCATTTATGTTTCTCACCATGGTTACTTCTCTGTGAGACAGCAAATGCTGAATCCTCCTTACTGAACTAATGTTATGATGTCCTCATGGTCTTTCCATTTTGATCTTGCTTTTTTCCCATGATGTTTACACTGCAGGCCGTGGTCCCACCCCTGAATGCTGTCTTTTCCAACTCTTGACCTCCTTCTCATTCACTGCAACTTATTTTGTTGTTTGAACAACATTTCCATCCCTAGAACTTTACCTTCATGAGCTAAGGGTGTGTGTCTGTTTTGTTCATCTCTGTATTTATTTTCATTAGTGAGCACAATGCCATATGCACACCTGGTGCTCACTTGGTTCCCCCAAATAATGAACGATGGCATCAAGCCAACAAATTCTATCCCACAGTGTTCCCTGCTGGAAGAGTGAGAATTTCTCAAAGCCTATAAAAGAATCATAGGCAGAGTCTAAATACGGGTCCTTGATCACAGGGCCCGCCTGAGGGATAGAGGGAGAGGCCATGTGGGTATTATATCTTTGAGAATTTATAGATTGCCATTTACAACTTCGATACAGTGTATATACCCAAGAAAAAGAAAACAGAAGAACTGGAAATAAAAATTGTGAACATGTTATAGTAAAGCTCTCCAAGCAATGGGGCCGGAGATGTAGCTCAATAGGTACATCTCCTAGTATTTGCCTAGTATGGATAAAGTCCTAGGTTCAACTCCCTGCACTACATAAGACCTGTTATGGTAGTAGCTGCCTGTAATTCCAGCAGTCTAGAGGTGGAGGAGTGACAAGTTCAAGGTCGTCTTCAGCTACCTAGGAAGTTTGAGGCTAGGTTTTCCCCAAAGAAAGAACAAACAATGACAATAACATCCCCCAAGCTTTCTGAATAACACAAATTGTGATATTCTATAACTCATTTTTCACATCATCACTAATGTTTTGCCAGTGTTCTTTTCTTCTTTTGTGTGGTACTTAAGATAGAAGATCAACACACAGACACAGGATCATAAATAAAACATTACCATCTCAAATACGTAGAGACATTTAAATAAAGGAGCATTTTAATTGTCTAATCCATTTTTAATTTTTATCGAGTGCCTTGTTTTTTTATTCCCACTTGGAAGTAGCCTTCTGTTCCTTTAATATTGGCTTGTTCACATTTCAGAATTATCCCATGTAATCTAATCTGCAAGTTCATCTTTTGCGGTTGCTAATAATAGCGTGATATGATTAATTTCCAAAGACTCTCATTAGTAATAGTATTCATTTTGGATCCTCGTTAACCTGTCAGATAAGAGCTTTGGATGCTTCATTGCTAGAACCAAGGCCGGTTCCAAGAAGCTCTAATTACTTGGAAGGCAGTGTTGCAAGTTATCTTTCGCAGTGTTTATGTGTATTGGCTCCATTTTGGGCTGAGATACATATTTTCTAGAATCTGTTGGTCTGGGGATCTTTTCATAGACTGGATGAAAGAGAGACTGTAAAGAATCCGGTCTGATCTTTCCCCTAATGGGCCATCTAGCCTTCTCACTTGGGGTGGAGCCTTTTACAGCCTAACAATTTTGGTTATATCTAGCAGATGTGGTTGTGGAGGACACAGCACTTCCAATCTCTCAGCTGGCCAGATTGAAGGCTGCCTTTGAGAAAACACAGAAGTTCAGGAAAGCCACAGAAAATGGCCTTGATTGACTGACTTTTGAGTTCTCACATGGGTCTGACATTGTCACAGCATGTTTAGGGCTGTCAGCACTTGGGCTTTTGTGTCTGGTGGTGTCCTCTGAGAACGCTTGGTATGTAGTCATCTCTCCCAGAATTCTTCTTCCAGAAAAGATAATTTTAAAGACAAGTGACCACATAGTACCAAGTCAGAGACTATACCTAGATAGAGTTGGATAAATTTGAGCATAATTTTTAGCAAGATAGGTGGAGAAATATGCCATTCCTATTCTTAAAGATTTTTTTATTTAGCTTAAAATTTGTAATTATGCATATCTGTGGGTTTATATGCACATCATGAATATAACTACCCTCAGAGACCGTAGACTTAGGATATCTCTGGAGATGGAGTTACAGGCATAGGCCACCTGACCTGGATCCTGGGAACTGAACTCAGATCCTCTGTAAGAGGAGTAAGTACTCTTAGCCACTGTGCTGTCCCTCTAGCCAGGATTTCCACTCATACCACTGGTTTTACACCTACATTTTTATAGCCAATGACACATTGATGTCATTTTCTAGTTGGGGTTCAGACATGCTAAAGGAATCAGCCTTTTGTACCAGGAGCTTTATAGACTGCACCAGGAATGAGGTCCAGTGCCTGTTTAGAATGTAAAGCAGGGTGCTACCTGTGTTGAAGGCTATACCATGTTTAAAACAATTCTCTTAGCACATGAAGTATGTACAGTTATGATCGATCTGTTATACTACATTGAGAAAATATGAATGGGTGAAATGGAAAACAACAGAAACTTCCCATCTATCCGTTGTTCAGAATCATATCCACTTCTGGCGTTCTTCCATCGGCTTTTTGTAGTGCTGTCTTGTGGGAACGTGCATACACACTCGAGTGCACGAGTGTGATACTTACATGCACACAGAAGCATGCCGAGCAAAATCCCTAATTATAGAAACTCGGATTACTCAGCAACATTTATCCCTGGGTTTTTCTAACTGTTCCGATCTTCTCTTTGAGGATTCTGCTCCCTGCCTGTGGGAATAAAAATCAAACCTGATTTAGTCAAATAACCTCAATCAGATGTCACACTCACATTAGTGATTCTACAGATAACCCAGAATCTTCTTTGACTCAAGTGAAATCCACACCTGCAGAGTTCTCTCCCTTCCTCTAACTCTTCTCTGACAGGGTTCCTACATGATGCATGTGACCTCACGGACTGAAAGAAGGGACCTTTGGGCATTTCTGACAGGTTGTGCTCCTTTTGTTGCCGACCTCTGAGGCACTAAGCCTAAGGTGGCATTTTCAGGTTACAAGTGCCCACTGCTTGTGTGCGAGCATCACTAACTCTAGTTCCCTGGTACCTAGCACATGCGCTTTCTGGAGACAGAAACTGTGTGTGCTACCTACCTTGCTGCCGTGCTGGGTTGGAGCTCTGCCTACTGAGAGCATGGAGGAAGTCTGAACATATGAAAATGGCCTGGATAAGTCAGCCTGGGATTTAGAAATTACTTCAAATGCTGCTGAGAGTGAGAAATGAGGGGGCCTAACAATTGAGCACAGCTGAGCTGTCTTTTCCTCTGAAAAGGCTTCATTCTGCTTTGAAAATTCAACATTACCTACCTTGCCCTCTAGTCTGGGTCAAGATTTGTTCTCATAGAATGTTGCCCGGGCAACGACGCCTGTGGCTTTTCAAGGTGTTTTGGGAGAGACTGGAGAGCTCTTTCTGTCTGTTGGTGAAGCTCCTCGGGGATAAGAGAGAGGCATTATGTCAACTTGTCTCGTGTTAAGATTACGTTAATAAGCATCACTCATGTAAATCTCACAGGCGAACAGCAGTTGTGGGCGTGAGAGGCCCTATTGCCTGCTTTCCCCATGCATCATCACAGAACAGCTCTCAGCAGACAAATAGGTCAAATCACTTTGCCTACTGTGTCCTCTGGAAATCCAAATCAGGTTTGAGTCAGTGGCCATTGAAGACAACTGGAGAAATATGAATTGCTTCCAAAAAATTCATTGACATGCTTGGTTGTATATAGACTAATATTTGGGATAGGTGGTATATTGGTTAATAGGTACCAAGAAGATCTTGAGATTAATTCTAGGAGGTTTCCCTTACAGCAGTATGCATGAAAATATGTAATGGTTCCTGTGTAAAACTTTCCTAAAGGCTCATAGGAAGAACTGGTCCTCAGCTGGCCAAAGTACTGAGAGGTGATTGGATCATGGAGCCACTAATCTCATCAGTGGATGAGTTAACTGATGAGTGGACTAGAGGCAGGATCTAATTGGAGGACGGTCACAGGGGATTTACCTTCGAAGTGCATATGTATTTCTGGGTGTTCTCTCTTTCTTTCTCTTCCTCCCCAAACCCAGCCCTCTCCTAGGGCACCATGATGCAATAATGGTCCTAGTCAGCTTTCTCCTGCTGTGTTAAAATCCCAAACACATTGGAAGGGAAGGGTTTGTAGGTCTTATACCTTCTTATCATGATATGTCATTGAGGGAAATCAGGGCAGAAAGCTGAGGTAGGAACCTGCAGGCAGGAACTGAAGCTGAGGCGATGAGGGAACACTGCTTACTGGCATGCTCAGTTTGTTTTCTTATCTACCCCAAGACCGCCTGCCCAGGGTAGCACCACACATGACAGACTTAGCTCTTCCACATTAATCATTAATCAAGAAAATGCTCCACAGGCTTGCCTGCAGGCTAATCTTGTGGCAGGATTTCTTCAATTGAAGTTTCCTCTTCCCAAATGACTCTAGCTGTGTCAAGCTGACAAAAACAGAACAAAACGAAATGCAAAAAAAAAAAACTGGCTAGCACACATATATCGCCTTTCTCATACAGAAATAAAGGCAACCAACCATAGACAGACTTGTGAAAGAATGGTAGCAAATACGCCTTCCTTTTTTCAAGTTGTTTTTCTCAGGTAGCTTTTCTAGCATCGGAAACTATCACAGTGGGCAACAGAGGAAATTAGAGATTCCCCCTACCCCAGTACCCTTCCCAGAGGCACACCTCCTCCAACAAGCCCATACCTCTCAATCCTTCTTAAACCTTCCACCAACTGGGAGACAAACATTCAAATACATGAGCCTATGAGAGTCATTCTCGTTTAAACCAACACAGTCTGAGAATAGAATAGACTGGATTAGATACCAGGGTAGGGGTTGGATGGAGTTGGGGGTGGAAAGTCAAGAGGTTCTTGGTTTTCCCTCTGTTAAAAGCAGATTCTGCATATGAAGAATAAGCAAAGAAGTTGAACTTTTCCTCCATTTTGCATTTGCAAATAAAATTACTTGTGACCTCTATTCCTCTCCTGTCAAGAAACCAAATATCTAGTAACATGCTTCCAAAAGGTAGCATACAGCCATGAGCAGGCTGAACCCGATGGTAGAAATTTGAGACAGGAGAGGGAAGCTGTGGTTTTCTGACTTTGACATTAATCGGGTCGTCTTGATTACATAGTGCAAGCAACGCAAAGCTTGATTAAATGACTTCACCTCGTTGATGTCTTTAAATAGCTGAATATGTAATTTGCAATTTTACCAACTCAGTTACCTATGGGTTACCATGGTGATGAAGTATATGCCGAAATGACATTTGACATTAATTTCATTATTTTAATTTACAATCAGTGAAACAATAGAACTCCTCTTCCTATCTGCTTCATTTTAAGGCAACTGAGGAATACTCAAACTGCAGAGCAGTTATGAATTATAGGATATTAAAGAGAAAAGGTTACATCCGGTTTATCCACCATCTAAATTAAGCTTCAAATTGCTATAGGTGGGTGGGCTTAAATGATTTGTGGTGAAATAGTTATCTATCCGGTCTTCTAACCCTATGGATGGTATTTGGTCCTAGGACAAGTTACACTCAAATATGTGTATAAAGAGATCTAGTGCTCCCAATGCTTGAACTGTATTTGAACACAGATGAGGTGTACTTATGCTGGAATTAATGCCTTTCTTAAGAAACAAAGGCCCAACTAGGTGTGGTGGTGCACACTCATAGTCTCAGCACACAGGAAGTGGGAAAGACAGTTCTAAACCAACCTCAGCTACATCGAGAGTGCCAGCTCAGACTAGGTCATACGCAATCCTGTCTCATGCCTAGCCACACAAAACCTTTGACTGGATAGTAATGGCTTAGTTGAACTTTGGAACTTCTTTTTATTGATGATAGACTTATATCAAGAATGGTAAAACAGTAGGGACCACATGAAACCATTTCCCTCTTTTTTATGACTGTTATTATTAATATAGTCTTGCAAAGGACCTAGAATGTCCTATTGGTTTTGGAAAGAAATGCCTGTGTGTTCCTGATTTCCCAAGGCATGGAGTTGCCATGAGTTCTATCTGTGTCTGGCAAAAATCCTTGACTTCATTCTCTTCTTTGCTCTCGAGCATGTCGGACTTAAGATATCCATGCAGCTACACTGCTTTTTTGGTTTTAGACAGGGTCACAGGTCTACCAGATGAACCTCCAACTTGCTATGTAACTAGAGATGACTTTGAATGTCTGATCATTCTGTCTCCCCCTTCAGAGTGCTGGGTTATGGGCATGGACTAGCATACCTGACTTGTATGATGTGCTGGACTTTGACTTCATATCTTCTGTGCAAGCATCCCAATAAGCAGTCTACCTCCCCCTCAACTCCCACACCATTTTGTTCTCTCTCAGTTCTCATATACATTTGTGGAAAATTTAGTTTTTTATTTTAAAATTCTTTTTTTGAAAAATCATTATTATGGGAATATATTCAGGATATCTCTACATTTTGCTAATAGGAGAACTAGTATCATATCACACATATGAATATTCCTCCTGTTCTATGCAATGGCATGTGTTTTCTTTTCAATCTGGAGCTCAGGATGTATAAGAAATATTTTAAACCTCGCTAATATGTTGTTTCATTAGACAGATGTGCACAGAAATACTCTTAAAATAGATTCTAGATTTTAATGGTAAAAGCCGTTGCTGCAGCATCAAATAGTAACAAAAAACATAAAATCTAAGATCCTTTCCTGACATAAAGACTTTTCTAGAAACTGACTATAGGGATACTGAACTTGGTACTTTTCAGTAATTATTGAGAAGTTAATTCAAGTTTTGCCACCCAGTGTTCATTTTGATTATTTTTCTATTTAATCATCCAACTAGCCAACAATAAATAGGCAAGCCCCAAATAATTAACATTCATAGGAAAAGAAAAGTAAGAAATAGGAACTAAGTGCACCCACCAGCTGATGGAAATAAACCAATAAGCACAGGAAAGAGCAGCGAGAACATTAATTCAGGAGGTGCCCTTTCAGTTCGCCGGAGGAATCATGAGTAGCAATTTGAAATCTTGTTTTTCTCCTGGGAAGAAGTGCTGCCTGGAATATCATATAAACTCTACTGATCAAATAAAGAGGAGAGCCTTGGGCTAAAACAGGGAGAAAGAAGTTACAACAAAGAAAAACAGCGAGTTGTATGAAATGACACATTTACACACCAGCAAAGTCAAATTAGAAATCCCCTCCTCATAAATGTGATACCAGCTGCAGAAGAAAAATAGCTAAATGATGGAGCCCAGACTTAAAAAAAACAAGATAACATAAAGTAGATTATTTCAGAGCGTTCCCAGAACATGCCTCCCTAATACATATGTTTAGGATCTGATTGTCATATATTAGTTTAATTTTGATAAGTGATATATAGACTGACTTGAAATAATTGGAATGTTTTAGGGAAAATGTAATGATAAAATAATATTAAAAATGGTAAATTGGAACAAAAATGATGTGTTCAGATTATTAAATTTAAACAGCGATTTGATATTTGCTTTTTTTCCTTTGGAAGAATAAAGCTCCTGGTTCAGACAAAATGGTACCCTATGGCTTTCATGAGCCTCGTGGAAAATCATAGAAAAGTGTAACCAATGACAAAATGAAATATTGCACGGGCCTTCTTGGACATGATGAATTTGCTTTTGTAGAAGCTCCCATTAGAAATTCAATGTCATCTATTAGGAAGGCCAGTGTGCCTTGGTTCATGCAGTAGATGGATCCTGATAGGCAACAGATAAGGGGCATTTGTGTAAATTAAATCAGTGGGCTTGTCATTTGTGGTTCATCATTTTGTAAAACCAGAGTCCATTTGTAATGTCAATGATGAGGCTGAAAATACCTAATTGATTAGATTTTCTAAATCAGATTTTATTAGAGTAAAGCATAAAATATCACTGAAAGCAATCTAAATGTCTGTGAAAACCTAGAATGACCAAGGGAAAAGATAATTGTAGGAAATCATGAGTGATTCACATTTGAGTCAATAAAATGTAAACAAGGCTGGGTGAGTGTTTCATCTGTGCACACTGGCCAGCGCTTCCATTACTGAGAGCTCCTTAGATTTTCAGCTGAGGTTTTGATCTGTCATTTTTACAGCTGATCACTCCTGCCTGCTTGAATTGCTATTGTCACTGCCTTTGCTAGACCTTCTAGCCTCATCGACACCTCTGCCATGCTCTTTCCTAGTCTGTCTCAACATCGAGTAGTCTAGACTACGCTAGGTTAAACACTTTTTTTTTTTTAAAAATTTGACTTCATTATTTTTTGTCGTCTCTTTGGACCTCGTATACCACATAAATATGACTTATCTTTTTATGGCTCTCGTCTGTAAATACCATGTACACATGGACTCCGGACTCATATATGTAGCCATAGCCTCAATGGCTCCATATGGACCACTATTAAATATCTCATGCTACTAGGGGTAGAGCGGGAAGCCTGAATCTTAACCCCCTGCTTTCTTAATGATATTTTTCTATTTCATTAAATAATGTCTCCATTCTGTTATTTACTCAAACTCCCGACCACCCTACAGAGCAAGTTCAAGGCCAATCTGACTAGCTGGAATCTTACCGACCAAGCAGGCTAGGGATGTAGCTCAGTTAGTGGAGTGCTTGCCTAGCATGCCTGAAGCCCTTGATTTATCCTCAGCACCACGGAAAGGCCAGAACGATTGTGTTACACAAGTGCAATCCCAATACCCGGGAGGTAAAGGCAAGAATATCATACATAAGTTCAAGGCCATACTCAGCTCCAAACCCAGAAACATGCTTAAATCCTTTCTGATTCTGACAACCCACGAGGAATCCATTTGCCATGTTTCAGCACCTCTAACAACTGCCTGATCCTATTACTTCTTTGTAGCATCACGACGATCCCTTGAGATGCCTCTGTTTTTCCTCTTGTCTACAGTGGGTTCCTGTCAAGGCAGTACTTCTTTTAAAATATGTGTGAGATCAAGTCACTTATTAACCCAGACGTCACCAACAGCTTCCTTCCACCAGCCTACACGGCCTGGCAGGAAATGGTTCTGAAGCGTTCATCTCTGATTTTATTCTGATTTATTTATTTTATTAACTGTGGCCCTGACTGCAATGCTCTACTCCAACCACAGCCTTTTTCAACCTGTCATTGTCACTTAAAACTGAGGCACATTCCCCTGACTTTATTCTACCTTCTCTCCAAGTCTTTGCTCTGAAGTATTCTCCGTCCACCCTGGTGACAACTCTTCTGCACTTTCTGATGGTACCAGACTAGAAACATGGAGAAAAGTTAGCATCCTTGTCAACACTGTTGACACCCACCCCTGCCTGTAGACATCCTGATATGCAAACAAAGTAATAAATATTTATATTGCTTAAACCAGTTTGCATTGAGTAGTCTTTTAGCATAATTAAAAGTTACCTGTATCTGTGCTTTTGGAAGTTGTCTCCTGTGCCAATGCATTCAAGGCTAGTCTCCACTTTCTCTTATATCAGGTCAATGTATCTGGCTTGATCTACTTGGAATTTTTGTGCAGGAAGATAGATATGGATCTATTTGCTTTCTTCTTGGTCTTCTTGTGGGACTCCTAACAGTGGGAGCAGGGGTTGTCTCTGACACTTTCTTGGCTTTTGGGACTCATACTGGTTTGCCTTGCCTAACCTTAATGTAAGGGGAGATGGTTAGCCTTGCTGTAATTTGATATGCCATTTGTTGCTGATATCCATGGGAAGTCTGCCCTTTTCTGAATGGCAATGGAGGAGGAGTGGTGTTGGGGAGGGATCAGAGGAGGGATGGGAGACAGACCGGGAGAAGAAGAGGGAGGGAAAACTGCAGCATGGATGGAAAATAAATAAATATTTAAAAATTACCTGTAGCTAAAACATTATCCTCACTGTTGCAGGGGAGCTGAGACGGTGAACACATGGCATTCGTTTAAGTAAACCTCAGTTGTCCTCAGAGTAAACGAGCACAGCTATTCTAGAAAAGGAATTCTAGAATCATTTAAGATCGTGGCGTTTATACGATGATGATCCTGACCTCTCGTCTCTTCACCGTTTCTAGTTCTGTGCATAGACCACAAACTACCAGAAAGCAGCATATCATAGTTCATTCTCCTCCGCGTTCTTTGTAAGGGTTGCCCCGCCACCAATATGATGAGGAGTGCCATCCATTAGCAAGGCGGTTCTTGGCCGGGCAGCTATCTCTTAGCCCTTTTGTACTCATGACTGAATGACAAAAAGTGACTGCTCTTCATCCACACAGGGAAGCTCTGCCTTCCCCAGAGCGGAACAGCGGCCACCTTATCGTGGCTCTCATTATTCTTTCTATTTGAGTCGGCTCCAAATCTTCTGGCTTCAGTGAAACAACTCCCTCTCCTCTAATGTTTTCTTTACAGTGTTTAGCATTGTTCATGCTCAATTGAGGACGATGACGAATAATGTAACCAATAGCAATTAGTAGCCTGAAAGAAAATGATGGCTGGAGAAACAGTGGGGGACTTCCCAGGAGAGTTTTATTCCTGTTTCCAGGAGTTGTATGGAAGATGTAGTGGGAAGCACCATCCACCTGGGATGAAGGGAGGGTGGACAAAGAGCAAGAAAAGATGACAGTAGGGAATTCTGCAATAGTGAGGTAATGAGCTGAAAGGCACAGTCATTTTTTTAATTCTATTTTGTTTCAAAGGCTTAATTTTCACCATTATTAAATGTGACAATTATGTCTCCTTGTGAGCACAGCATTGACCTAGACACTACCGCTGTGAAGGATACCATGGCATTTGGATTTCCTTTGCTTGTCTTCATTGGAAAGTAGTCCCCAAAGAGATGGTCTTAGCTAACACCAATCTTGATTTTCCTCATTGGTTGCTGTTATGTGCTATGTCTGGAGTGGTTTGCCATCTTTTTATGGTTCTCCTCGCTGTTCAGATCTGCCCCTGTCAGACTTGCCCCCCTGGAACCCTTTTTAATCTTCTTTTCTCAGAGGAATTGCTTCTCCTTAGAACTTTCCAAATTATGTATTCCCCACCCCCACCCCTAAGCCAGTAGCTTCCTAGAAGGCATTGTTGGCCTTACATACAATAAAATGCACCTACCTTAGGTGCTCACTGACTGCAATCAAGGCCCAGAAGATTCCCAAAGGCTCCTTCATTATTGTTCTTGCTTCTGTTGCTACAGATCAGTCTTGCCTTTTTTTTTTTTCCTGTATAAATCAGTGTTTTTCACCTGAAGGTGATTTTGTTCCCAGGCAGCAATGCCTGGAAACATTTTTTATGATCGCTCTGAGCCAGGTGGTGGGAAAGTTGTTGTCAGGTGGTAAGTGGAAGCCAGTGGTGGGATTAACCGACACATAGTGCATGTAGGACCATGCCTGATCTCAAACAACTTGTAGCTCAAATAAAACCATAAAGAATATACCCTGTCGGGTATGATCTATTTTACTCAACATTATACCTATGAGATTCCTCCGTGCCACTGTGCAGATCAGTTATTTATTACTAGGTAATAGTCACCTGGATGATAAATGAGGAAATATAAGAATAAATGAAAACCTCCACTCAGTCTATTATTCATTCATAGCCCAAAGTGATTTAATTTTGTCATTTTATGTGCATGCATATTCTATTTATATATATGTATGTGCATCTCATGCATGCCTGGTGCTCACAGAGGTCAGAAGAGGGCATCACATATCCCAGGACTGGAGCCACAGACTGTTGTGAGCCCTTATGTGGGTGCTAATGTTGGAGAAGTATCAACTGGGGCTGAGTACCCCACAGTGAGTTGCTCTCTTCACTTAGACCAGGGCTGGATTTCTGTTTGCTTTGCTTTGCTGTCATGACAGCCCTTGTGTGACTATCAAGTGGTCCTTTGTCTTCATTGCCCTATTGTGGAGAGAACTGAACGATGACAGCCTGTATATCAAGTATAGAGGAACTGCATATTAGTTAGCTTTTATGTCACTGATAAAACTCTGGATGGAGATGACATGCAGCTATTCACAAGGAAAGCACTCTCTGCAGATATAAGACACCTGCATTTGTGTAATTTCATCCACTTTTTAACAAAGCCTATGGGTGCTGCCAGCTGTGTTTTATTTGTTATTTTATTTTAAAATAATAGATGTAATTTTGTTGTGATTTATTCTTATTCTTCAATTTTTGCTTTTCATTATGAAAACTATTATGTACATAGTAATTGTACATATTAGTGGAATTTAGTGAGATAGCTCTATCTACACACACAATGTGCACTCGATGATCAAATCCAACTGCCTTTACCCCTCCCCTTCCCTATCTCCAGTAGTCACTATTCTGTTTGGAGGCCAGTGTTCCCAGATTCCACCTATGAAAGCCAGTTTGTCTTTGGCATCTGGCTTACTTCACTTAGTGTCCCCAGTCCTGCTGCAGAGTACAGGACTGTGTTCTTCCCTGTGGCTGAACAGCAGTCCATACTGCATATATGTCACATTTTCTATACGCTATTGATGGACGCCAATAAGGGGGGGTCCTCCCCCATTGCTCACTAATTGGGAAAATGCCTTATAGTTGGATCTCATGGAAGCTTTTCCTCAACTGAGACTCCTTCCTCGCCGATGACTCTAGTGTGTTTTGAGTTGATGCACAAAACCAGCCAGTAAGACTAGCTAACTCCATTCTCACTTTGCTTACTTCATAATATATTGTATGTGAGATTTTAATAAGCAGCAGGAAGCAGTTTGGAGAGAACTATGCCCATATTCCGAAATATTATTTGTAAATGTTTGTTTACATTTAAAGGGGGATATGCTATAGAGATTTGCATTGGTATGGATCTTGGTTTATTGATACAAATTTAAGGTCAATATTGTTATACTGTGTATATGTATTTCTGCTCTTAATTAAAGTATTATGTTTGTCCAGCTTATTTAAAAATGTAATGTATAATTAAGAAATATAGGTTAATAGATAATCATCTATAGTAGTAAAGTTTGTAGTCATGTTAGTTAGGTTTTCTAGATATATATAGATATATTTTGTTAGACAGGTATTCTTCAAATCTTTCAAATACCTTCAGAATATGACATTTAACATATTTTAAGAAGTTAGAACTTTTCATGACATGAGACACATCTCCTCCTGGCTGCACCAGTCTACTTTAAGAGGAAGATGGGCTTCAAAGAGGCTCCTTTTAAAGTTTGTTAGCCATTTGGGCAAAAAACTGCTCTTGCTTGGACTGCTTGATGGTATGCTGTGTAAATTGGACATGCAAAATACACAGAGAAATGACTGTTAAACATGCCTAAAGGTGAGGTGGTTCTTCACAGTTCCTGCTTCATGAAAGAGACTGCCAGACATTCTGCAGGACACAGAAGAAAGTGACTGACAAATTGTCTATATAGGTGGAGTTGTCTTTGAAATTTCCTGCTTCATGGAAAAGTCTGATGGATACTATGGGCCTGTGCTGAAGATGGTTGCCCCAACATTGCAGAAGAACTTTGACTGATTGTTAGACAGCAAGATGTTTCTGTCAATTCTAGAGTTTTGGAAATTTCTTACAATGAATTTATTGTTTACTTAGATAATATTATAACCTTCTGAAGTCTTTAATGGAGTTGAAGAATTTATAGTTATAATTAAAGTTTTTGTTAGATATGATAAAAGATAAAGTGGATATAAAAATTGTAACTGTAATACTTGCTTGATATCTATTTTGTTATATGTAATTTACTATGTTAAAATTAAAACCTTCTTTTTTATTTAAACAGAAAAGAGGAGATGATGTGCAATTCCCTTCTGTAGCTTATGAATACCATTGGTGAATAAAGAAACTGTCTTGGGCCTGTGCAGGGAATAAAGGTAGGCAGAGACTAAGCAGAATGCTGGGAGAGAGGAGGCAGAGATGGGGAGAAGCCATGGAAACACTGTCAGAGACAGATGTGCTGAAACTTTGCTGGTAGGCCACAACCCCATGGTGATGCACAGATTAATGAAGATGGGTTAAACTAAGATGTAAGAGTTAGCAACTAAGAAGCTAGAGCTAATGGGCTAAGCAGTTTTTTTAAGTAATACAGTTTCTATGTGGTTATTTTGGTCCTGAGCAGCCAGGAACAAACAAGTGGCCTTCCTCCAACCCTTGTTTCTATAATTTGTCTAATTCTGAAAGTATTGACCAAAGAAAATGATCCAGTAGAGTGGAAGCCCACCTTAAGCAGCTCTGAGAGTCATTGAATTCATTGCGGGAGACCCATGCTAGAGGACAGAGCTCTGCATAGCTTCCCAATAAAACCAGTAACATGGACTTAGTTCTGCAGTCCCAAGAGTGTTAGTATACATTGCTACTTTATTCTAGTAGCAATTACTAGAGAACATTGGAATAGTTTTCATCACTCATCTGTTTCATTTGCGAAAATTAATCACCACCCAGATAAAGTACCTGAGATTGATTAGAGCTCCTGTGAGGCATTAAGATAGGCTGTATGTCTTGTAAGAAGACTATTAGATACTGTTACATTACTGTTAATTAATAATAAGTCCATCAGTTTGTAACAATGAAAATATATCCTGCTTACTAGATGTTAACATTATGTTTCAGAACAGGAGCAAAATTGCAGTTATGAAGTAGCAATGAGATCAGTTTTATGGTTGGGGGTCATCGCAATATGAGGAACTATATTATGGACCATAGCATTAGAAAGGTAGAGATTGCAGTTCCTGACATTGTAAACCTAAGCTTGAACCTTTGTCTCTGTAGGTCTAATAGTCCTTCCTTGAGACTTACATGAAAGTCACAACACTAAAAGATGCTTCTTGCTGTCCGCTACATCTTACTGTTGGGACACCGAGGACAATAGCCGTCAGGTCCCAGTCTACTGATGGTTAGAGCCCAGAGCAGTATGCCTCCAACCAGATTGTGGGAGCCCTAAGTCTCTGGATTCTAAAGCCTTGAGCATTAGGCCCTTGTTCCCTGGGATATGGAGCTACAAGCCCATGGCTCTGCCTGTCTATACCTGGGCCCTAGGCACTCAAAGGTTCAGATTTGCCATCCCCAGAGAACCTCCTCATGTCTACTACTGCACACACAAATAGACAAGAATCAACTGAAGGGGACAGTCAGGTAGCCAGGACTAAAGCCTGTGTTTCCATCTGCCAAGACTGGTGAGTTTTGCCATATACACATCTTAATAAAAGTAGTTTTGACCTAGTTCATATAATGCTGTGAGGCCCAAGTAGGCCTAATGTTGTGCCCTCCCAATCCTTCTCCTCTTCTTCTTCCTCATTGTCCCTCTTGTTTGTGACAGGTTTAAATATATCTCAACTTGACCTCAGATTTGCTGTGTGTCCAAAGATGACCTTGAATTCCGGATCCTCCTTCCTCCAACTCCCAAGCACTGGGGTTATAGGCAAGTACCACCATACCCAGTTCCTATAGTGGGACTGTAGGCAATGCTACCATACCTACTTTTTATAGTGGGGCTGTAGGCAGTGCTATCATACCCAGTTTCTATAGTGGAGCTGTAGGCAATGCTACCATACCTACTTTTTATAGTGGGGCTGTAGGCAGTGCTATCATACGCAGTTTCTATAGTGGGACTGTAGGCAATGCCACCACACCCAGTTTCTATAGTGGGGCTGTAGGCAGTGCCACCACACCCAGTTTCTATAGTGGGGCTGTAGGCAATGCTACCATACCCAGTTTCTATAGTGGGGCTGTAGGCAATGCTACCATACCCAGTTTCTATAATGCTGGGGGTCAGACAGGATTCTGGGCACACAATGTGGTCGCTTTACTCACTGAATTAAGTCCTCAGCCAAATACAAGGCTTTGGTTGTTGTGGAAGTGGTGGTGGTGACAGTGTTGGGAATCAAACTCAGGATATCATGACATATTCTTTCAACTACACAATATACCCAGCCTCCCCATTCTCCCCAGCGTTTAATGTTAAAATTACAAAGAGTTTAGAAGTTCTCATAATTCTAAGACACTTTTGATTTTTTTCCAATGAAGTAATCTTCTCTGAGTCTATACTGATTATAGTATAATAAACATATGTCTATTTGCAAAAGTGAAGAACTGTTTAGATTAGTTTCCTCCAGAAACAGATTGAAATGTGATTTCCTTTCAAACTCTTACCCTTTCATTTGGAATTAATGTAATGGACACCTAGTGATGACGCACAGCTTGATTCGTCCCAATAATGACTACTAGACACCCCTCGGGATAGAGGTCATTGCAATCAGCCTCATAGGTGAACACTTCTTCATGTGATGTACTTCTGATAGATGACGCATGCTCTCAGGTAATCTTGTAGAGAAGAGTGAAATAAGGAATTTAACTTGCTGGCTGTGGTGGCATTTATCTCTAATCCCAGCACTTAAGAGAAGAAGGAGGAGAATCAGAAGCTCAAGGCCAGCCTGTGCTGTTGAAGGAGGCCGCCACTTGCTCCTTCTGCTCAGACCCGAAATAACCACTCAAAAACTTATTAAGTCACTGCTTGACCTATTAGTCCTAGCTTCTTATTGGCTCACTCTTACATCTTAATTTAACCCATTTCTATTAATCTGTGTATCGTCACGTGGTTGTGGCTTTCTAGGTGAAGTTTCGTCCTGCGTCTGTCTCTGGCGGGACTACCTAGCTTCTCGTGATTCCACCTTCTTTCTCCCAGCATTCAGTTTAGTTTTCCCCACCTACCTAAGTTCTACTTTGCCCAGGCTTAAGACAGTTTCTTTATTAACCAATGATATTCACAACATACAGAGGGGAATCCCACATCATGCTACATGCAACACTGTCTCAAAATATAATATAAAGAATGAACTTTAATGTGGTTCAGGAGCTGTCCCTAGTGGACGGTGGTGTGGTTTGAAAGTTAAATTTAGTTGGTTAGTTAATGAATTAACTAATTAATTAATTGATTAATATGATTATTTGCCTGCTTCCAAACTACCTGCACAAGCATGCCATGTCACGTGCAATATACCCGCAGTGTTGCTGAGAACTGAAGCTTACTCAAAGACATGATAGGGCTTCTTTTTATGCAGCAAAAATAGATGGGTCTTAGGGTTCAGGGTCTCCATGTCCTTCACCCCACTTCTTTGTATGAAGGGAAAGAGTGAAATGAGTTAATGGCTTACAACTAGTAACTGGCTATTTTAATTTTTATTGGCAAGAAAGGCAATAATCAAATGACTCCTATGGGGATGAATTATAATGATGCTAGCAATAAGCCTTCAAGTGAATTACACTAATTAATTTCTGTAGGTCAGCTTTACCCATCACCTCCATCATGAAAGACAAGGAAGCCTCAATCCCAGGAAACAAAGTATTTCAAAGGCTTTTGAGCATCCAGGGATTGAGATCCATAGTTATGCATTCCAAATGGGATGTTGAGTTTACAGAATCAAGCCAATGCCCAAGGGGTTGTTGTAAATAGGTGGAGAGGTGTGTGTTGTGTTCCCCAGCCGCCAGTTCCCAAGCCCCCAGCCACTGGCCCGCTCAGCTACTGGTGGCTGCCTGCACCCGAAATAACCACATGACAAACTGGATTCATTTAAACTCTGCCCGGCTTATTATCACTAGCCTTTTCTTGGCTAGCTCTCATAATTAAACTAACCCATTATAAAAGTCTGTAAGTCACCACGTGGTGACATACCAGAAAGGTCTAACCTGCATCCATCTGCGATGGTGGCTTGTGGCTCTGCTCACTTCCTTCTTCTCCTCTCAGAACTTCCGTTCTGTCTACTCCGCCCACCTAAGGGTTGACCTAACTATAAGCCAGGCAGGTCTTTATTTAACCAATCAAAGCACAGAAATACAGGTGGACCCTCCCACAAGGGGTCAACTGTCTTCTTTTTCTACAGAGGTCATACATGTGGGAGAGGAGACCAAGGGCGGGGGGGGCACCCAGTGAGGATGCTGGGGGTTGCTACCTTGTCTGTCCTTGTGCTGAGAATGAACAGACTACAGCCTGGAAGACTGTCTCCCATGCAGCTTTAAAGGCAGGAAAGTCACAAGCACAATGGAGATTGGAGATTCCATAGCCTCCTGCTCAGTAGGACCACTGTTTAAAAATTAAAATAAGATTGAGCTTCCTATGCAAGGAAACAGTTCCTCCTGAGAGACCAACTGCTTTATCCCATTCCCTGAATAAGCGCTAATGTAGGCCTGGGAAACTGTGGCTGTCAGCATTGTCCATGTTAGTGTAAGTGGGTAAAACGCAGGAGTTACAGGAAATGTGAATTTTCTCTCTCTTCTGTAATGGATTTTCATTTGATGATTTTTACTGTGCAGGTCTAAGGTGTGTGGCCTGATGTGTTGATACATTTAAGCATGATGAAATGGCTACACCAGTCAAGCCGATTAATGTATTTATCATCTCACTAGTTACTTTTTAAATGGTGTGTCACAGGAGTATTTGCATTTCTGGGGCCCAGTACAACATTAGTAACAATCGTCCCTATTCTGCACGCTACAATCTTAGTGTGTCCTTTGTCCCACGTAGCTCCACCATCTCAGATCTCTGCCTTCTTCCTCACTTTATGTGTAGCATGACCCTTTCCACTGGAGACAAGAGCCCACGTAGCCCAGGCTGGTTCAGACTAACACTACAATTTCCAGGATGACCTTCAACCCAAGCGTATTTTGTCTTCACCTTCTGAGTGTTCGAATCACAGGTGCTCGCGATCACAGCTGGTCAGTGCGGCAATGGAGATCACGACCTCAGGAGCTTGTGCATGATAGGGATGCATTCTTTTCACTGAATCACATGTTGTGACCAGTATTCCCTGTTCATATATGAACGATTTGAAATGTATGCCTTGTTTATATATCTTCACATTTAAAAATAGGCTGATTCCACAATACTTGTCTTTCTGTCTTTGTCTTGATTCATATAATGTAATATTGTCCAGGTTCAACATGCTGGTATATGGTAAGACTTTCTCTTTAAGACAAAAAAAAATTCTGTTGTCTATTACATATTGTAATATGAATGCATATATATGCATGTATAGTCATCGCGGTGATAACTAGGTTGTTATTATCATTTTGCTATTGCGGATTATGCTCAGTGAATTCGGGTATGTATCGTTCCCAACAAACCAAGCTCTGTCATCTCAAGTTCAAGTCCAATTAGAGACATAAGTGACAATGAATGTGGTCCCAGTTAGAAGAGAAAGCAGGGATGGGGATGGGATGGTGGAGGTGGGGAGAGGGGAGGTGGGGGATGGAAGGTGGGAGGTGGGGGGATCCATATCCTAAGTTCTGTAATTAGAATCCTGATGAGAGTTTGGGGTGTGTGGTGGTTTGAAAGAAAATTGCTTCCAAAGGGAATGGCACTGTTGGGAGGTATGGCCTTGTTGGAGTGTGTTACTGAGGGGATGGGCTTAAGATCTCGTTTCTCAAGCTTCACTCAGTGTGACAGTCAGTTGACTTCCTGTTCCAGCACCACATAGGCCTGCACACCGCCCTGCTCCCCGCCATGATGGCCTCTGAACGCAAGCCATCCCAGGGAGATGTTTTCTTTATAAGAGTTGCCTGTGGGCATGGGTCGCCCCACAACAATAACAAACCGGAACTAGGACAGGGCGTATGTAAGGAAGGAATAAAAGAGGGGACAAGAGGTTCACACAGGGAAGCAGTTTAACAGAGACTGGTCTGACTGGGTATAATCTCAGATCTGGCTTTTCCAGGTCCTGTGGGCTCCAGGAAAATCGCCACTGCTTGTGGGAGTGACAGTTTTGTTCACATCCTGACATGATTCTTCCTGCTTAGTGGAGAAGTTGTGGATCCTGCCACAGGAAAGTTTCCAATATGGCGAACTCTGGGGAGGGGCCATCCTACAAGTTGCTATTTTGAAGTCTTGAAAATGCATTAACTGTCTTTCCGCTGACGTCCTCACCTTTGATGGTGGGTGAAGAGAGATCAGGGAACTTCAGGCCTACTGATCTTGCTTTGCTTTGAGACAGATACTCCTAAACAGGTTGACCTGTGTTTGTGTAGAGCTGAGCAGGACTGTTCTCCAGAGTTTAAGGTAGCAAAGGAGAGAGTTCCGGGGTCAACTGAAGAGTCGGTACTTGGCGCAAAGAAAGCTTTTAAGACCCTGTTTTGTTGTGAAATGATCTTTTTATACAGTGTGAAGATGTGTCACTCAGCAGAACGGTCAATAGCTAGGCAGGATTTGAGGGGCAGAGAGAACACTGGGAAGAACTCAGAAACACCTGGAGATGCAGAGCAAACAGGATGGGCACTGTGGAGATGAGCTAAATAAAGCCATGAGACAGAAAGCAAGTGAATAGAAATGGGTTAATTTAAGTTGTAAGAGCTAGTTACAAACAATCCTAAGCTATTGGCTGAGCTTTCATAATTAATATGTCTCCGTGTCATTACAGGGGAGCCCACAATCCTGAAGAAAAATGTGCCTACACTGTTGCAATTTCTTTTCTTTTCTGTATTTATGCAGAAGAGGATGTCTGACTCATGGGCTAGCTTCCCACATGCCTTTTGAAACATGCTGTAATGTCTGTCGTGGCCAAAACAACTCACAGTCCCACCTACAGTGGACAGCCTTTTGCCCTTCCCCATCTTTCCCCCACCGTTTCCTCAGGGACAATCACATTCCCACCAGTGTGTAGCCATCTACCCTTCCCCATCCTTCCCCACCATTTCCTCATGGACACTCACATTCCCACCAGTGTGTAGCCATCTACACTTCTCCTTCCTTACCCACTATTTCTTCAGATCTTTTTGTTCTGAATAGTTGCATTAAGATTTAAGAAATGGAGCCGGGTGTGGTGGCACAAACCTTTAATCCCAGCACTCGGGAGGCAGAGGCAGTGATAGCTCTGTGTTTTTTATTGTTCTTCTCTGATGATGACTGGTGTTCAGCGTGTTTACATATATTTGTCAGCCATTTGTGTGCTTTCAAAATGCTTATTTTTCTGTTGTAATCAGAGTGAACCTATCCCTCATGGATGCTGGGAAAGTGTGCCACTGCAGTTCACTCCAGTTTTCTATAATTTTTTTTAGGAAAATGTCTATTTAAATTATTCATCTATTAAAAACTGGTGACTTGTTTTTTTGCTTGTTTGTTTGTTTTGTTACATGGGTTCATGAGTGTCCCGCGCAACCGTCTCGCCAGCAAGAACGACACGGCACACAAGGATCCTTCTGCAGTATGCTTTAATGCTCTTGAGAGGGAGAGCATAAGCTTCCAGAGCGGAGACCCAGAGGCGGGGAAACCCTTCCCTTAAATAGAGGCTTCTCCTCGCCTAGGACGTGTCAGCCCCTGGTTGGCTGCAACCCATCGCACGAGATGACACCATGGGATAGGCAGGATGGGATGAGGTGGAAAAACCCTTCTCATATGCGCAATGCACCTGTTTATTATTCGGGAACACAGGATATGGGCGCCATCTTATAATGGCGAATAGCAGGCGCGGCCCCCCACACATGAGTTCCTTACATATTTTACGCATTTACCTCTTATCGTATATATGATCTGCTAATATTTTCTCTGAAACTGTAGATGGCTTGTTTTATTTTTTTTTTTCATTGCTTGCTAGTCAGAGGCTTTTCAGCTCAATGTGGTGTCGATTCAGACTTCTGTCATTTTGCTCTTCTCTGTGTTTTCCTGAGGCTTTAGTGGGATATTCAAAAAGAAAACTGTTGTCAAGACTGAGCTCTCATTATGTGTTTCCTTCTAGGGACATGTGTGAGCATGTGCGCACATGTGTGTGCATGACTGTATATATGTGCATGGTTGTACATGACTGAG
This sequence comes from Dicrostonyx torquatus, assembly GCA_028555095.1. Classification (NCBI taxonomy): domain Eukaryota; kingdom Metazoa; phylum Chordata; class Mammalia; order Rodentia; family Cricetidae; genus Dicrostonyx; species Dicrostonyx torquatus. Next base: position 5,045,891 of record JAQHUG010000078.1, read on the forward strand.
CATGTGCGTGTATATGCATGCATGGATGCATGTGCTTTTAGGATTTTAATATGTGGACAGAAGTTTCTGTCCCACCCAGTCCCGCAAATATTATTCTCAAAGAAACACACAGAGGCTTATATTAATTATAAACTGTTTGATCTATTAGCTCAGGCTTATTATTAACTATCTCTTACAACTTAAATTAATCCATAATTGTTATCTATGATTAGCCACATTGCTTGGTACCTTTTCTCAGTGCAGCATTTTCATCTTGCTTCTTTGTGTCTGGGTGACAGCTACAGACTGAGCCTTTCCTCTTCCCTGAATTCTCCTACTCTGGTCACCCCACCTATACTTCCTGCCTGGCTACTGGCCAATCAGCGTTTTATTAAACCAATATTAGTAACAAATCTTTACAGGGTACAAGAGCATTATCCCATAGCATTAGTACATTTTCATTTCATTTTTATGTATGCTGTAAGATAAGTCTTTTTTTCTTTTTAATCAGTTTTCTAACACTTAATGAACACATTACATCTCCCCACTATATTAGCTTGTTTTCCTTCATGGGAATTAGAGGATTACATAAGTTTTGTTTGTGTCTGGGTTCTCTTTTTTGTTCCTTTGGTCTATATGTCTATTCTTATCCATTACTATGCTCTTTTTATTGCTATATGTTCATTATATAACTTAAAATCAGGAAACATGATGTCCCAATCTTTTTTAAAAAACTAAGTGACTATTTAGGGTCTCTTGTGACTCTGTCTGCATTTTAAGATTGGTCTGCATTTTAAGACTGGAGAGATGGCTCAGTGGTTAAAAGCACTGACCACTCTGGCTGCTCATCCAAAGGACCGGGGCTCAATTCCCAGTACCGACATGGTAGTTCAAACTGTCTATAACTCCAGTTTCAGGAGACGTGGCATCCTCACACAGACATACACGCAAAAAAAACCCCAATGTACTTTTAAAAATATATAAGATTGTTTTTCCTGTTTCTGTGAAGAATATTACTGAGTTTTCTACAGAGCTACATTGGACCTACATATTTCTGTGTGCAGACATTTTACAACATGAATTTTTCCATTAAAGCAAAGCATCTCTCTATTTATTTTCATTTTCTTCATTTCTTTTTTCATTAATGTGCTTCAGTTTTCAGTGACCAGAGCCTTTACCACCTCACGCAAATTTATTCCTAAATATTGTCTGTCCCATCTTAAGCCTGATTGCATTCTTGATTCCAGTTTTTGATAGATTGTTAAGGTAAGAAATGCAACTGAAATCTGCATGGTAATCTTTAGAAATTATGTTACTGAATTAATTTATGAGTTCTGAGGGTTTTTTTTTTTTTTGACAAAAACTAGTGGAATTTTTAGGGTTTTCCCTAAAGGTCATGGCATCTAAAAACAGGGATGATTTTTCTTTCTTTTTGATTTGCACAATTTTTGCATGCCTGATGTGTTTTGTTAGTGTGTTAAATCTTTTGTGTCATAGAAGTGGGAGGAGTAGTTCTCTATCTTTCACCTATTCTTGGAAGAAAAACTCATGGTATCACTTCTGATACTACCTTTGAGCTTGGTATAGACTGTCCTTATAACTTAAAGGAAATTTTCTTCTGTATGCAAATTATTCAATGTTTTTAATAAACAAAAAAGGGCAAAGGGCACTGAATTCCATCAGCCTTTATTGAGATACATGTGTAGTTTGTAATCTTCCTTTTAGTATGTAAATTATTACATTACATGATAAATATGCTAAGCCGACTTCACGTTCCAGACATACTTCTTCCATGGTCATAAATGGAACTCAGTATTGGTGAAGACTGTAGGGGACCCAGTGCAAGTGATGGGGGCCTGTGAAGCCTTACCTTTTCCCTGGAGCAGCCAGAGTAGCCCAGACAAGGCGCTGTCTGCTCTGTGCAGAGAACTTCAGTTTTCCTCACTTCCTTCTGTCCCTTCCCCTTCCCCATCTCATCTCTCCTCTCGCCACCTCTTCTTTCTTCTCCTCCCCACCCCTCCTTTCTTTTGGCCATGCTAAGGTCAATTTCAGGGCCTTTCCGAAGCAAGGAACCCTATTCTATTACCTTCCCTAGCTCTTACTTTTGTTTTGTTTTGTGTTTAAGACAGTCTCACCGCTTAATTCAAGCTGGCTTTAAACTTTCTATGCAGTCCAGACTTAGTGGCAATGGATTATGGGAGTATTACTCCATACTCTGTTCTAAAGAATTCCACCATTCCGGTGTTCCGGAGTGTACCTGTAAGCATTTTAGTTGGCGTACAATTGGGTACCCCCACCCCTTTTTCTATGGAGGAGATGAACAGTGGAACCCTCTACTCTGCCATCTTGCTGACATTATGCCTTGGAAATTTCTTTTTGAAGCCATAAGACATCAAACATTTGGTCTTGCTAATCTGAGACAGAAATCACAGTCACATTTTCTGCCATTTTGAAGGCTGCATACGCTAATAAAATTTATTTGAACAAGATGAAAAATTGCTGGTACTGGAAGTCTTTTTGTCACATTAGTTCAGGAATTCAACTTCCAGCCATCTTGGCTCTATGACAAGCTTGGGAGTGCAAAAGCATAATGTATTTAAAACATTGCACACTTTCCAGACTGAAGGCAATTATGTTTCGAAAACCCCCTCCCCCAAGGGTATTTGAAACCATTTGCTAAGAACAGCATAAGCACACATGTAAAGTCTTGTGCCTTCAGGCTAGGCACTCTAGCTTTTGGAACTGGCTAACATTTTACAGCCTTATGTGGAATAGTACTTGGAGTTACATCTTGTAACCAATTATAAGATAAAGCCATATAATTCATGAGTGGGATGACTCTATTTTGGTAATACGACTAGTCTGGCCAGTTGGCTTGAAACTTCACATGTGATATTCAGTTTGAGATGGTTATTTTCTCGTGTGTAAAGCTTTCACCTACTCTTTCTGGAGCATTGATCAATTTTAGTACGTTTTCATCTTTCCAGAATTGTAGTATTTTGGAGTACTGTCAAAAACGGCTCTTTTGCAATTCTAAGGGCTAGCTCCAACGTCATGGGACTATTTACTGCTTCAACCAGAAGGACCTTAAAAATGCAAAAGCCGTTTACTCTGTTGCTGTCATCCATCGTGCAGTGCTCATCGGTTTATTGCAGTGTGTGTCTGCTACGTACTCCGCAGAACCCTTTTGGTGCCTGCAAAAGTGAGCATCCTATTGTGTTTGCATCTGTCACTTTCTTCTAAAGAAGTGTTCTAATAAAGGGGGTGGGCAGAGAAAACGCTAGAGTGAAAAGCTGGAAACCCTTGCCAGTTTGCTGAATGTGCAGAGAAGGCAGATTGCAGGGGGCTCCATGACTTTGACTAGTAAGAAATCACACACCAGAAAATACTGAAAATGTAGTCTGTGACAAGTTGTCGTTGTCCCTTCTAGTGTGCTTAGCTATTTTCATGGGATATTCGTTATCATACAGCAGATATGTGGCATGAACTCATGAAGCCAAAACAACCACAGGAAATCCATGTATGTATTCTTTTTCTCCAAAAGAAGTCGTGAATAATGAATTTTTAAAAAGTATTGTTCTCTACTCTCTTGATGAGACTTTGGGTCTGAAGACTTGATTACTGCTAGTTCTAAAGCCAATAGTGTCAGGACTCTGGGAAGTTCTGTACATTCATTCTTTTAAATCTCCTTATTTTTGAGGTTCTGATTGTGAGCCTGATTTCAGCACGAGATGCAGAACAAAGCAAATCTAAATTTTAATCTAGTTCACTCCTAGCAACTTGTATGATATTAACAGATTATTATCCTCTTTAGATATTGAATTTCTCATCTATACAATACAGACATGCATGCACATGTATAGAATAAAGACACAATAAATCAGCAAATGTTGGTTATTTTCCCATTTTCCTTGCCTCTTAGGATACACTTATTTTATTTTCATAACTCTGTGTCACTATTCATTCCAACAATATTCATTTAAATTATTAAGTCATACAAGAATAATGGGAGTGTGTCTTTCAAAACTAAGACCAGTGATGAAGTCAAGTATACAAAAGGTTTCTTCAAGTGTATTGATTCCCAGACTACCAAGTCCCAGAACTTAGATCTGAGTCCTATTGCTCACTAGAGGAGCAATTTTAAACTTTATTCTCTATGAAATATGAACTGAAGGCTGGAGAGATGGCTCAGAGGTTAAAAGCGCTGGCTGCTCCTTCAGAGATCCTGAGTTCAATTCCCAGCAGCCACGTGAAGGCTCAAACCTACAATGATGAGATGTGGTCCCCTCTTTTGGCATGCAGGCAGAAAACTGTATATATAACAAATAAATAAATCTTAAAAAAAAAGAGAGAGAGAGAGATGGATTGAAATAAGAAAGCTTCTAGCAACCAACATCTTCTAAGTTATAATGTTAATGTGTACTATTGGCTACACAGGGTCTCTCACCATCCCTATGCAAGGGTCTTCTCTTCCTCACCCCACTCCTTGGTGACATACTCCTTCTGTCAGCATTCTGTTGAATTAGCATCTCAAGGGTCTTTGCAATGCAGGGATTCAACCCCACACAGTTTGGATACATTGTAAAGATGCAGAAATACACAGAATGAGTATTTGTTATCCATCCTCCACTAAGGTTAAACTCTCTTTGTTCTGGAGTCAACTTTTTAAGTAAATGGTGGCTTTACTTTCCTAAGAATTATACTAAGAATTCTAAATGTAAAAGAAAATTTCTCCCAGTGTTTTCTCACTGATTGTTTGAAGGTGAAACTTAGTTTGGGGGCTGAGGATGTAGCTCAGGTAATACAATACTTGGCTAACATTCCCCTATCCACAAAGCCCTGGGTTCAGCCTCCAGGAATAGATGACACCAAGTGTGATAGCTCACTCCTGCAACCCCAGCATCTGGAAGTGGATGCAGTAAGGACAGGATTTCAAGGTCTTCTGCTGATGGAGAAAGAGGTTTCAAGTCCCGTTGGAGAAAGAGAGGCTTCAAGTTCAACTTGGCACTCAAGTGACCCTGTATTTAAAGAAAGCAGCAGCAATAAAAGAGGAGGAGAGAGGATGCAGGAGGAGGAAGAGGAAGAACAGAAAGAGGAAGAGAAGGAAACAACTCAGTTAAAAATAAGAAAAAGCACCAGTCTTCATTATCATTTTTTGTGAGCATTTTTTAAATCTCTGCTTTAATTATGGCAAATATTCATGGCTATCTTTCAGGGGTAGAGAGTCTGTAAGTTAGAGCCTCGTGGCGTGGGTGCTATGATGACCTGTACTGTTTTAAACATGGATTTTTTTCCAAAAGTAAACACTGCTTGCCAGAAGGACCCACGTGAACTCATGCGCAGCAGACCACAGGGAGACTGCGCAGAGACCGAGGGACATTGAAATCTAAGTTCTTCTTAAAACTGCACTGACGGGTGCTTGTTTTTAACCATGTCCAGATGTGGGCTCCAAAGTCACATAGATTTATTTCTTTTACAACAGAAGTCAATTGGGCATGACACTAATGTATTGTTTCAAGAAAAGTCTAACTCAACTAAATCGAGACTCAGTGGGAAATTTAAAGAGAAGCAATTTCTGTTATGGGTTTTAATGAATACCATTAAATGATAACCAAAAAGAGAAAAGAAGAAGAAGGAAAAGAAAAAGATTAGAGATTGCCCACAAAACATCCTTCCCCATCTCCTAAATCATCATGACAACAGAGTGCTTGGCTGTGAAGTTAATTTCCTTCGTAATTACATCCTATTTAGAGGTGTGATTGCTAAGAAACACCTTCATGGCTCCTGGAGAGAAAGCATTTTTATTCTAGTGAGGGACAGGGAGAAGATTTTCCCAGTACCACGTGGTAGATATTCGTTGCCCCCATTTTGTCTTTGGCACTTACCCTTCATGCACACAGAGTTTCTCTAATTACTGCCAGGCAGCACACTCTTGGAGCAGAGGGTAGAACTCACTGTAGACAAGAAAATCTAGGAAACGCACTTGCCTTAATTCTAGGGACTTGGATCTAAGGTAGTTACTGCTCCCGGACTCCAGGATTGCATAAAGGAGGACTGAATGGGCCTTACCACTGGTATTGCAGTCATAAGGAATAAGAGGACTACATACTTAGAAATCTTTTGAAAAATGAAATGTATGCCGGTCCCCTTTGGCTTTTTTGGTATGTGGTTGAATCATTACAAGCTGGATTCTACGAGGACAGAAGTGCATGTATTTTTTAAAAATTCCTTGTTTATGACTCTTTTTCTTCCAGTCATTTGGGATGGTGGGAAAAAGCAAAGCAAGCAAGAAGCTGTACTTTAGACTGGCTGTCTTTGAGTTTGGTCATGAGGTCTTTGTCCTAAAGCCTAAAATCTAGGACGAGATACTCTGTTATGTGAAATGCCAAGTTCCTGCTTTCGGAACATTAGAAAAGAGAAATGGGGCCAGAGGATTTGGATAAGCAGTTGTGAGAGATGAGTCCCAAGGTCCCCTCACGTGCTTCACACAGAACCAGAGACCGTGGGGGACAGTCCTGCGTCCCGCTTGAAGAGACTCTGATTCTATTACCGCTTCCTGTGCACACATTATTTTGGCTCATTAACGAGATGGTCCCATAATGGAGCGCGGAGCAGTCAGAGTGATTAGCAAAGCGTCCCCTTCCATTCTTCAAAATATCATCAGCACGCTGGTCAGGAAACAAACCTGCTTTCCAGCTCGACCGTGATTTGCGGGGTTTCAGGCACCGATGATAGCTTGTCTGCTTGGTTTAAAAGAGCCTCTGATGTAACAGAACCTGACAGTGTTTACTTCAGCCGATTATGCCTGCTGCATTCACTGAATGCTTCGCTGGAGAAGAAAAATCGAAGGAAGGCTATTCATTGTAATGCCAGCTGCTTTTTAAAAAAAGGAAATCAATTTTTGCTTGAGCTCAGAATGTACTCCATCGGTCCAGGATGACCTACCACTTTCTGATGTCAACAACAAAAGGGGCTGCTGGAGATTTTTTCCAGCACAATCACCCAGCAGCCCAGAGAACATTGAAAAATCCTAAATTAGTTTCATTTGAGTTTATGTTCAAATTGGTATCCACTCATCCAACAATATCACCAAATAGAAAGCCTTCTGTGACAGCCCTCCCAACAGTCCCTGCAGAGGACTCCAGGCTTCGCCTTCTTCCCGGCGTTTGTTATAAATTACTTGGCAGGACCATTTTATGACGGAAATAATTAGTTATGTTTAGTATTTATAGCTAGTATCATGATGCTTTCCTGCACTGCTAATTAATTATTTTATGGCCAGCATGTTTCAAATGCAATTAGTTAGGTATGGCAATGATCATAATATTTTGCATATTCATGACAACATTCTGCCTATTTACAGCAAAACTTGGGTGTCAAAATCAGTTATTTTCCTTTTGTTATGAGGCAGAATAATTACAGGAAACAATAACAATGATCTGTTGCATGTGAATAACGTTTTACAAACGAGCACCTCCATTGATGTCACCCAGCCGTGCTCCCCTGCTGTTTCTCATAGGGAAATGGAAACTCCATATGGCGACAAGTTGTGGCTGGGTCTTTAGCCAGCTTGAAGGTCACCAACGGTGGCTTTTGCTCTTTTCATATGTAGTTGGTGCCTCATTTGGGACACTGGGCCTGATTGATTGCTGAAAAGGGGATACTGAGGAGAGAATAGGGGGGCTGCTTAAAAGAAAGGAGGGAAGCAGTTGGCTCTTGGTGGCTTTTCTCTGTAGTAGAGGAGGCGCCTCTGAACAGAAGTAAAGCTGCCTCTATTGTTTCTGCACCAGAGGCTCAGAAGACAGACTGAATTGCTGCTTAACCAGACTCTGCGTCCAGCAGGCACACTGCCTCGTGTTGAACTATTGAGCACTTCTTAAGTCCTGAGCATCTAGACCCTAGTATTGCAAGGTTTGGGATTGTTCTCAATTAGCTGGTGGACAAGATCAATGACATGTGCTCTCTTCCAGAGCTGGGCTTATTTCTCTTCGCTTTGAGCCCCCCTGACTAGCTCCATTTCCTTTGCCCCGTATGTCTCTGCAAAGTGCTGAAATAGTTAAAAAAAGAAAATCAAGAAAAATATTGACCACTGATAACAAAGACTCAGCCATGAATCTCCTGTCGTGGGGCACAGGTGTGTGGGCTTAGAGGGCAGGGATGGGGCAACAGAATGAAGTGGTTACATATATCCAGACTTTGCTCTTCAAAATCTAAAACCAAGAGAAAAAAAACACTTCAGAGGGGAAAAAAAGATCAGTCGATGCTTTTTGTTTTTACTGTATAATATATAAATGTTGATTCTGTGACCTTAAATTTCCACGTTTCTTTCTCCAAAGGCAAAGGGCTTCTTCCTTTTCTCCCACCAGATTCTCTCCTGGTTTTAATTGCAGCCCGTTTTCATTCACTGAGTTTGTCATGAGCCAACTGGCTTTGAAGTTAATAATCATTATTTTCCCATTTCGTGGGATAAAGGCAAAGCGATTCCCCCCCCCCCCCCCGTAGCATTCCCTCAGAAACCACGCTTTATCCCTTTAATCATCTTGGTCACGTCTCTGAACTTCCTCCAGTTTCACCACATCTGCATGTTACGAGCTTGAGTTCTTGGTGTTCTTAAGTGGAGTCCAAACCATGCTCAAAAACATCTGCCTGCGTGCAGGGCCAAGTCTAGAATTAATCCTTCTGTTTGAACATCTCTGGTATGGGTCACAGGCTGGCTGTTTTGTTGCTTTTAAAAACCAAGACTTAACAAGAAGCAAAAAACAAAGATAAAACACTCCCTACAGGGAAAATATGTTGTCTTAAGGTGAACAGCCAGCGAAACAGACATCGTTTCTAAGGTTACACCTCAGGGATGGGCAGTGCCCCAGTGTGAGCCTGGAGATCCTGACCACACCAAGGCATAGACTGGATAAAAATGATGGCATCATGAAGACTAGAGATTTCTGCAGCTCAAGAAATCTGGGCCATTCCAAGAGAGCCCTGGGGGGTTCTCCATGCTAGGGCCACAATGGGGGAGATGGAAGACATGGAGACAACTGAAGTAAATCCAGCCTTTCATGGAACATTTACTACTAAAATTGCAACTTTAGTTATTACTTTAGGAGATGTTTCAACATCTGTAAGACAAACTGAAAAGGCCAAATACTAACAAGAAAAAGAAACAAGGGGCGATCCAAAGGTTAGCCTCGTAGATGTGTTGGGTACAGCTGCAGCCCAATCATCTGTGGGAGTTTGACAACTTTCGATTGGCCAGTTCTGCCCCAGTTAGCACCTGCATTCCTAAACTAGTGTGCCGAGGTCCTTCCTGCACTCTCCCCGCTCCTCGCCCTTTCCACAAAATCCTTACCATTATCTAAGTTCTTCTTTGTTCTTGGGGGCACATTCTGAAAGTTCAAAAAGAGACCAACACTTGCTACAGGTTGACTTAGTGTGATTCACACCGAGTCCTTTATTTTTTCTCCCTGAAGTCCAGCTGTGGGCACAGATGTTCCCTGACTGAGCAGAGTCCAGAAAGCAAACATACGCAGTACTGATGAACTAGTCATGCTTTTTGTCATCAAAGAGCAGCAGAAAAAGCACCACGCAAGTGACGTGCCTTTTGTAACTGAGAGCCTAATCAACTCCACATTGTCAGTGTCTCTGTCATCTGGTCATACACCTTCCGTGGGTTTACGATCGTGTCCTTAAGAGGCAAGCTTGCTTAGTCCTGCAGGTCGGGGAAACGTCTGTATTCCTGCCATCTGAAAGGAGCATAAAGGTCGTGTTGAAAGAGAAGTATCAGTAGCGTTTTACAAATGGGTTTTGTATTCATTTAATTCATAATTGTGAAATATGAGTGTCGGGCATCACTTGCAGCTGGGACAAGAATCTTCCGTGTGATTGATTTGCCTAAAACAGTTGATACATTGAGGCAATCTGAAAGGTTTTCACATACATGCTGTTAGTTTATTTTAAGCTAATGTGGTTATGAAAAATTTACAGGCCAGCTATTATCATCCAGCTGCATGATTTCACATATTCCAGGGTAAGCTTACATTCCTTTTAAGATTCCCCTTTTTCCAATTATAATTTTCACACTTCTTGTATTTCTGGGAACTCCACGGGCATTACTAATATATTTCCATGAAGATTGACTTGTAGCAGCCTTCTACAGGGATTAGAGCTGACATCTGTGAAACAGTGCCTGAAAGGGAAAATATTAATATAGTTTCTGCCATATGATGATAGACATTAGAATATCATTAACAAACCACTTTCTGAAATGGAACCTGATACCATATTGGGAGTCCCAGTCTTGGTCTAGACCCAGCAATGTGATGTGGAACCAGGACAAGACACATATGGACACAAGACGAGTCTTGCTTTTCCTTTAAACTCTTTCTATATGAGATATCTCCAATGAAATTGGAGAAGGCGATGTGTGGCTGTTCTGTTTTTTTGTTTTACCTCCTAGCTGTCTTCCAAGGGTCATTGCTCTTTCAACAATATTGATCTCACATTTTTCCCTTGGGAAAATTTACGTCTTCTTATACTTTTTTTGTTCTCTCTCTCTTTCTCTCTCTCTCTCTCTCTCTCTCTATCTCTATCTCTCTATCTCTGTGTGTGTGTGTGTGTGTGTGTGTGGCAAATGCAAAGGGGAAAAGAGAAGCATGGCTTATTGCCTTAGTCCCTGGGCCTAGCTAGTTATTCCAGAGAGGATCCAGTTAGCCCAGCTCAGCCGCTCTTCTCCCCAGTGCTGTGTGTTTTGCCCGTATGCAGCACTTTCACATAAAAATAAAAGTAGAGCTAAGCTGGTTTAACTTCCAATTTTTTTTCACTGGGCAGATGAGTGCTCTTCATGTCTTTAAACTTTTATAAGCCCACAAATATTTTCCTGAGCGCAATGTTTTTAACCTCACTTTCATAAAATTTAATTTAGTCACATTCCCATCCATAAATACAGAAGCATGCCTATCACTTACGAGCCATTGATCTGGCTGTCAGAGAAGAACACAAAGATATATGGCCTACATGCTGATCCTTCCAGTTGTTCATAATCATGAGCCTTTAGGCAATTAACTAAATACAGTCAGTGCCCCCACCCCCACCCCGATGTCTATATATCAAATCCCTGCGTAGGCTAATACCATTGAGATGTTTGACTTACTGTAAGGGCAGGGAGACCCACCCTTGGTTTGTCCCTGGAAACCTTTCCTGCTTGCATTCCTTTTAGCGGTCCAATTTCACAGTCATCTCTGAAGAAAGTAAAAGTTTTAAAGAGGCGGGAGGGGAGAAGCAGACTGGTTCTGTCAGTCCACAGGTGGAGAAGTTGACTACAACTGTTCCAGGATGCAGGTCCAGGGTCCGCAGCTGGATACAGAGGGAGAGAGTTCTGTAAGCTCACACCAGGGTGATTTTCCTTCTGCGGCACAGAACAGAGCTCAGCATTCCAGGGTGATTGCTTGCAGGCCCTGCTAAGGGGAACCAAGTCATTCCCAGCATTGTGATTTTACTGCACGATGTAAACAGATGGCTGAGGTTCAGAGAACCCACTGAATGCTTCAATCTGCCTTTTACAGCCGTCCGGTCGGGGTAGGCTGACCACTTCTGATTCATGGAGTAAGCCAGAGGGCCTTAATTGCCGCTTGATCATTTTAGATTTAGGGACTTGTCAAGAAAACACCCTTTGTTCCAATGTTTAAAAGACAGTTAGAAAGGAGTGAGAGCCAAATAGCGTCTTGTTATTTTTATTGTCCACACCAAGCAAGAGTATATTTACATAAAAGCCTTGTAGAACTCTTCTTTTGTCTCAATCCAATCGTTACAAATTAATTTCTTTTCTTTTCACTGCGAAAACAGCCTTGACCCAAAGAATGCCTTTGCTCCTGCATTCACAAAGTTCTGAAAAACCACTCAAGCTTGTACCCATAGTTCCTTCTATCTGGGAGGAGAAGCCCATCCAGTTGGGACTTGTTTGATTTCAAAGGGATTTCATAGCTGCAATCTGTGTGTCAACGAGTTCCTTCCACCACGTCCAGCAGTGTCATGAAATAATGGTTAGCAGAAACCAAATTTGGATTTATTAATGTTTATTGTTTTGCAGCTGAAATTGATTTTCCAAGTGTGCTTTTGAGTGCCATTTCCACTACAAAACCAACCCAGCAGATGTGTTATTAGGGCTTCTCCAGGATATTCCAGAAGGGCTAATGTGCCAGCCAGTCCTGCATGAAGGCAAATGAGTGAAGCCCAGAGGGACTGACCGCACAGAACTAATGTTTTATCTCATCTGCTGCTCGAATGAAACATGAACAGATTTCTGCTTTTCTACAGCACTTGTAATTAACAATGTCTCCTTAGGTCTAGATCCATTTAGAATAAAGTAAATAACATTCATGATTTGGCTATTTCTGATATATTCCTGTGGCTTTGAAAATTGAAGGAATGAATTAAAATAAGCTGTCGCAAAAAGTGATGATTACAAATGATTTTCCAGAATACATAGGATATTTTCTTAAGAAAACATGAGGATTCCTTGACCTGTGTCTTTGACTAAATAATGTTCACAGGGGTTGTTGACTGTGTCTCTAGGTTTTACCACATCTTTTTTTAACCACAGGGGAACACGGTGCCCTGGTGTAACTTCAAGTTTTATTTTCTGGCCTTACTAAACAGAAAAGGAATTGATACAAGGCTGCCTGTCTTCCTTTATCATTGGCGAATCTTAAAAACTAAACAGGCATCCTGTTAAAAGATGAAAAAATGCCCCCCTTTATTGTAAACAATCTTCCGTTGTGCACAGAAAAGGAATCTGAAAACAGGTTCTTCAGTTGCCAAGCTTTTTCAGCTGAGGAAAAGAGGCAGTGTGAGTTGTTTCTCTCCTGCAGACAGATGGCTTCAGACATCATCCTCCCTCATGACCCAGCTCCTCCTACCTGGGTGAGCAGGTCATTCTCCACAGTAGGTGAGCTGGCTGGAGTCTTCCACTCACATGGGGTCGTCCACCTTCATAAAGTCCCTAAGGCAAAGAGATAAAAACGTCTCTTGCTGCAAATGTTTTTGAGGTGAACCCTGTAAATCGAGAAAAAAATTTCTTAATCTCAAACATTCTGGGATGTTCCTTGATCATCTGGCTTGCAAGATAGGGTTTGGACCTTTCGAAACAAATTTTTATGATGCAAAGATCTTTGATGAGAAACACAGTGTGAGTGCTAACCTATGAAATGATTTAAGAATTCAGCTGGAGCCAGGTGAGGTGACCCAAGCCTTCAATCCCAGTTTAAGGGAGGCAAAGGCAGGTGGATCTCTGTGAGTCAGAGGCCATCCTGGTGTAGGTAGTGAATTCTAGGACAGCCAGGGCTACAGAGTGAGACCCTGTCTCAAAAACAGCAGCAACAATAACAACGAAGAAATTTCAGTTTGGCGGGTTTCCGGAGCCGTCCTTGATTTCTGCTGGTGTAGTGGGACATTGTTCACCTTAGTGGCTTGCCAGTGGTCATGGTATTTCCTTGCAAACATTGCCAGTTGACTCTGTTTGCCTTGCCTCGCTGATGATTATAGGGTATATAAGAAATTCCTACTCTTGGACAATTTAGTGGCTCTGGATACAGAAGAGTGATTGTGGCTTTCTCTTGACCTAACAGTGGTGTGTCACCCTGACTGAGGCTCTGGCTTAATTTGCTATTCTACTCCGAAGATGGTGGCCTACAGCAGTTCACAAAAGCAGGAAAGTTGGGCAGAAAAAAAAGGCTGTTTTTATGACTCTCTCACAAGGACCCATACTGTTTACTGTCTCAGCAATATAGGAATATAGGAAAATATAGGAAAATATAGCAATATAGGAAAAGAAACTCCTTCAGTGAAAGAACTGTGTGATGGCTCTCTCATAGAAGATCTCCTAAGACATACTGAGTGTACCCCCAACTCACTCTTCTTAGTTGCAAAATGCATAAATACTTGATAAGTCTTTGTAAAAAAAAATGCAACTTGACAACAACACAGCTATTGCAGTACAGGGCTTATAGTCAGCATTAAATAAATATTAGTTGATATGTCAAATTACAAAGCCTTACACACAAAACAATTTTATGTTGTAAAAGTCATGTGATTTCCTCTTACTGATGCTGGTAGTATTAAAAACATCCAATGAGAACGCTAAATATTTAATGTTGACTATCTTTGTTTTTGAAACGAAAGAGGCAGGAAGATAGAAAAGGGTTAGAATAACAGCATATGCGATCATAAGAAGCATTTAGAGAGGCAGTGAGCTTGCTTTTGAATAACAAAGCAGAAGTAGATGAGCTGGTATTTAAGGGACTGCAGCATTTAAAAGAATTGATCCTCACTGTTAAAACTTTCAAATAATTTGATACTGTCAATGTTATTATAGTCCTAAATTCTAAATTCTATTCTAGTGCTTTTCAGTGCGGGGTTTGGCTTATTAGTTTGTTTTGTGTGAGTGTGTATGTGGCGGGGCGTGTGCAGCATCTTTCTACAGAGTTCACAATCCTCTTGCCTTAACCCACTATGTGCTGGGATTACAGGTGTACACCATCAGATGCAGCTCACCAAGCGGAATCGTCTGCTGGGTGTTGGTCACTTTTCATAACTGTGACAAAATATCAAAGAAGACAAATATGAAAAAGGCAGGCTTAGTTTGGCTGACAGTTCCTGGACTTCCGCTCTGTTGTCAGTTAGCTCTGCTGGTTCAGATCGCCCCAGAGTCAAACTTTACTGCAGAGAGGTGATTAGACAGTCCCGCTCACCCCACAGTGACTGTGAAATCGGGGCCGAGAAAGGGCCCACAGATGAGGCACGTTCTAGGAAGGCACAGCTCCCAGGGACCCACTTCCTCCAACCAGGCCCCAACCTCTGATAGGAAGTCATAGGTAAGATTAGTCCATTATAAAATTGGAACTCTCTTGGTCCAATCAGCTCTTGAAAGACCGTCAGATGGCAAATAAATGCTTAACAGCGAGCCTATGGGGCAGGCGGTCAGATTCAAACCTTAAGATCTTTCAAGAGGTCAAACTCTCTTATAGAACACTGATTCTTCATTTGCCTCTAAGACTTGCTGACGTCTGCCAATGCTAGAAAGGCAATGGTGAGTAAGAATGCAGTCATTAGCACTCCTAACAAATGTACCAAGGGCTCCAGCGACGACTGCACTCAGCCTTCTTCGCTGCCATGTAGCTATACTGACACTGTGTTTAAAACAGACCAACAAACAAGCAATCACGTTAACTAACAACAAATTACATTAACAATAACAATCACATTAACTAACCAACTTACTGGAAAAAAAAGCAAAAGCAGACGAAGTTGTTCAGTGGTGGAGTACCTGTCCGGTACACACAAGGCCCTGGGGGAGACTCCCAGCATCAGAGGCTGCAGCCTAAGCAACAAAGCCAGTTTCCCATGAGAACGTCCTCCGTGAAGGAGTAAAATGATCAGCTTCAATTATCCCAAATCCATGACTAGTGCAGGCGTGAGGAGCCACCATGGCCCACTGAAGCATCTTGTTTCTCCTGTGTGATTGAGGAGTTGGGAGCTAAACTTCCTGCATTTGTCCGGAAGCCCCAGTTTTTACCTGATGGACAATTGACATTGGACTTGGGTCTCTTCAGAGTTCAGCTTTTGGCAAGCATGTTAAAAAAAAAAAAATGAAAGAAGCGATCTGGTTATTTGAGAAAAAATAAAAATAACTGACAACATTTGTTGGCAGCAAGTTGAGGCTCTCTAGTGAAGTAGCTCGAACTTGCCGTTATGAACTTGGAACCTTCCGGATACTTCCAGGTGCTTGTGGTGACCTCAACGGTGATCTTAACAACTGTGATTTTTTGATACTGCGTCATAAAACACATTAACCTTTGGAAGGCTGGATATTTCCACGTGATCAATGCATATTTTATTTTTTGTAAGATTTTTATTTTTATTGTATTTATTTTATCTTACTGTGTGTTTGCACGCGTGTCTGTGTTTGTGCTTTCGCATGTGAGTGCAGGCATCCCCAGGAAGAGGAGGGTATTAGATCCTCCTGGATCTGCAATTGCAGATGACTGTGAGTCAATTGAAATGGCTTCTGGGAACCAAACTAAGGGTCTCTGCAAGAGCAGTTAGGGCTCTTAACTCCTGAGCCATCTCTCCAGCCCAGTCAATACACTTAAAACTCTCTCTCTCTCTCTCTCTCTCTCTCTCTCTCTCTCTCTGTGTGTGTGTGTGTGTGTGTGTATGTATGTATGTGTTCAAAATTAACTCAAGGTGAAACCTAATTAGACCCAAACCAGAGTTCAACGTAGCAGAGTATCAGAAGTTTTCTTCTTGCTAGGCGGTGGTGGTGCACAACTTTAATTCCAGCCCTTGAGAGGCAGAGGCAGATGGATCTCCGTGAGTTCGAGGACAGCCTGGTCTACAGAGTGAGTTCCAGGACAGCCAGGACTGTTTCACAGGAAAACCCTGTCTTGAAACAAACAAACAAACAAAACAAAACCCACAAACAAACAAACAAACCAAACAAACAAAAGAAGTCTTCTTCTCCAGTTTCTGATTGTTGGCCGCTGTTGACTTTCAGGGAATGGCTGCTATTTGATGAGCTTTGGAACCATAGTCAAGGAGAATGTCCACAACTGGGTACAAAAGTCAGTAAAACACTTCTTCCTTCTTCCAACTGCACGTGTGCTTGGGGCTGGATTGACTTCAGATGTCTCCTCCCGAAAAGCAAATTGCCATCGACTGAGATGGAAACAGACACACGAATCCAGCTGTCTCCTGTTAAGCCCTGGATGGGGAAGCAATTTGGTAAAACTTCAGAAATATGCTGTTCCTCTTGCTACTCAGAAAAGCATAGTCTTTTTTCCACTTAAATTAAATGAACACGCAGTGGATATATTGCTGTTGTTATTAAATAATTTATAAAACATTTTAAGACTTTCAGTTTGGACTTCTTGTAGGGTATTGACAGGTATGGCATATGTATGCCACATCTCTTGAGGATTTACTGAACTTTCACAGTGCGAAGGATAAAGGACTTGGGAACCACAAAGCCTGAAAAATGCTATCCTCGATAGCCTGCCTAAAGAGCTGCAAACGTTAAGAGATATACTTGCGTCTTGCAGATATGATTTCTGCTCTGTTGGCATTATTCTTTCTGGGAAAAGAAATTCATTCTGGGGAGGAAGCTGTGAAGCTTTGCTTACCTACCTTTCAGAAATGCGCTGGCTTTCTGAATAGCATAGTTTGACAAACGGTGCTCCCGGAACGGAACGTTCTATTTTGTGCTTCATTATCTGTATATCATTCTTGCGATGCATAGTGTTTTTATCTTGTGTTTTGTTTTTAATTTTGAATACTTCAAAAATTCACAAAACTTTAGAAAGATTTCTCAGTGGGTCTGTCTCATCAGTACATGGTTCCATTTTAACCAGTTAAATTGCAACACATCTTAGATAATGATTTTTCCTTTTGGATTTTTTTTCATTCTGTGTTTATTTTAAAATTTAATCCATGTTGCAACATGTAGATTTGGTTGCTTTGAAGACTATTGTCCAACACTCTGTTATATAAATAAATTCTCAAGTTTCTTACCTTTTTAATAGTTAAAATTTTTATTTTCTAATTTAACTTTTCTAATTCCTCACTGTATAACAGAAACAAAAGCAACAACACTTCTCATGCTGATTATGATTTTTGTTTAAAATTTCACCAAAGCGATGATAATCTTAGGTACTTTGATTTTAAACTTAGTATTTTTGGTTTTTGAAAATATTTGATTGCATTTTACGCTTGTGCATGTGCATGCATGCACGCCAGTACACACGCATGCACACATGCATGCATGTGTACATTATTGTTATGCAGCATAGGGAGGTCAGAGGACAAGTGGAAGGAGCCAATGTGTTCCTTTCACCACGTGGATCCCAGGGATTGAAGTCAGTTCATCAGGCTTGGTGGCAGTCACCTTTACATGCTATAAGTAAGATGGTAATCTTACTGACCCATCTCTCAACATTCTAAGTCATAACCTTCAGCCTATGCCATTACGTATTGTAGAAGATGGGTGGCCTAGAAATTCCAGTCATCTGTACTTCCTTCCTGAGAGAAATGGTATTTGGCTAATGACTCCTAACCAGCTGGTCAAGATCATTGAGCATTCTGAATGTCAATGCTCTTCCAGAATTCTTACATTGAAGCCTTAATCAACGGTGTAACTCTTAAAGACCTATGAGATGATAAAAGTTAAATGAAATTACAAGTATGCCTTTAGCCCGCTGCAGTGGCACAAGGCTCTCAGCCCTGTACTTGGAGGACAGCAAGTCTGAGACTAGCCTGGACTACAAAGTGAGACCCTGAAGAGAAGGAGGTGCATTCTTGTTTTCTTCCAGAAAGATGACTGTATGCAGGGAATCCAGCTCTCAGCAGCAACCCTGTCATGCTGGCAGCCTCCAGTTGGACTTTCCAACTTTGGTCCATGGTGTTTGCTCTCAGCAGCCTGTGCTGACAAATCCAGCAGTCTGGACGTCTTAATAGTCATGGGGGCATTGCAATTTTAGATAGTGACAAGAGTCTTCTGCTGTTTGAGCCCCAGAACCAGTGAAGCTAGGAAGTTAATGCTGGAGTGATCCCCAAAATGGAATGGAGATGCTGGAGTGATCCCCAAAATGGAGTTGAGATGCTGGAGTGATCCCCAAAGTGGAGTAGTGTAACCTCCCTTCTGTTACCATAATTGACAACGAGTAGGCTGACGACCGCATGTTTCTATCATGCCTGCTTGAAAGACTGAGAAGTCAGCTTGCCAAGAGTCCAACTTACACTACCAAACCCAACGATTTCTCTATGAGCATTGCTTTTCAGGTTCAAAGTCCTATGCTGTCTCACCCTGTTGGTGCGGCTCTTCCATCTGTCTAAAGAGAGCTCTGATCTCAGAAAGCTTTGTGTGCAGAAAGGGAACCCTAGGAGCTGGATGACATTCAATCGACCCATAAGCCTCTACAAATTCCAAAGTCGGTGTTATGTGGAGTTATGTGCCACGGTCAGGAACCAACCTGTAGCAAGTGGCTCACCAAGGCTGAGAGTCAGTGGCCCATACCAGCTGGGAGAGACACAACCCCTTGTAGTGGTATTGGAAGAAAAATCCATCTGGTAGGAAGAGCACTCTCAGGCTGGCTGTTGGATGGGAATTTCTAGGAGAATATGAACAGGGCTTTCAAAAGGCTTCTGAGGATGTAAGCGTACCCCACAAGAACACTAAAGGGACAGTGCCAGGGTTAACCCAGTCTAAAGTGGAAAAAGGAGCTGTTAGGGGCCTGGAGAGCATGGGTGGGCGGGTCCCTAGTAGAAGACCTAAAAGCTGCAGAGAGCAGAAAGCCACAGGCTGATGGGTGTGGCTTGTTTCTCCTACTCTCCTTTCTGTAAAGTAAAGCTTAATTCAGTATTCAACGCAACACTTAACCCAAACACAAGTCAAAGGGCAAAGGAACCCCCTCTCGTCAGCCTACTGTGTATGCACACCCAGTGGAGGAGGGCAGAGCGGATCTAGATGAGCAGGTTGAAGGTATTACCCTGCTGAGGTTTGAACATGAAATGACCCCCATAGGCTCATCTGCTTAACTGGGAGTGGCCCTTGAGGTGGGGCCTAGCTGAATGGGTCTCTGGAGGGGCCTTGAGATTTCTCAGCTTGCCCCACTCCCTCTGCCTTCCATTTGTGATGTAGTGTGTTTGGCTCCCATTGTTTTGCTTCCTATGCCTTGATGGGCTCAGTCTGCTGTCACTGACTCAGGTCACCACGCTGCTCTTGGTCTGTTGGCCATCAGAGTTGTCCTTGACCTGGCACTACTCTTCCTCAGATTAAGTATCCCCTTTTGAGACTCCTGTTCCCCCAGAGTTTCTACATGGAGCCCCAGTTACTTCCTTACTACCATGGTGGTTGGTTTACCTGTGTATCTTCTGGTTTCTGAGGTGGTGAACACACACACACACACACACACACACATCTCTTTCACTACTCTATGTGTGTATTAACAGCAGTATGAGCAAGGTCTTGTGTGTCTCTTGCTCTATCCTGAGCCAGCAACAGCTCCTGCCTATTATAGGCTCTCCAGATGGACTTGTCAGACACAGAATGAAGGATGGAGACAGTAAGGGAGTGAGTAAATGAAGTGAGCCACAACTTGCTGGCTATTAGGCTCAGCATTCCAAATAAAAGTGGTATCTGTGGGTACTGGGCTGAGAGATACAGCAGTCTGTGGCCACACAGAATTGTTTCTGGGCTGCCTTGTTGGGAGCTGCAGACCCCTGGCCCCTTGACTTTCTTTGCCTGCAGCTGCTCTGAGCACAAGACCTTGATGGCAGGCTGGTGGGCCCAAGATCTGGGCATGGCTAAGGATCCTATATAGGCTGCCCCTGAGCACACTAAAGAGGGGCATTTGGCATTTGGCATTTGGCATTCTTGTATCAAGGATGACCCGCGTCCCTGTCTCTGGCTCTCTGTCTGTATGTGCATGTGTTTTTAAGTCTCTGGGTTTAGTTCCCGGCTCATGCAACTGGTCTTGTAGTGACAGGGGATCTATGGGACCATCGGGATTTTACAGGATCATTTCGTGTTTTTACACTGCTTGGGCTGAGTCAACCAGCTCCAGAATCACAGCAAACACAGTCAACATGGAACTCAGCATGTCAACAGCACTGTCTTTGCTACCTGTCGGAGGCATAAACTACAGGTCTTGATAAGTGGCCATTTTCTGTGAGAAGCTGCAAACATTGGGGATGCAGTCAGCAGAGACTTTTCTGAGTCAAGCATAAGTAGTTTAGGTGACATGGTCACATGTCTTTTACACACTTAACTACCACCATGTGTCTATTTCTGTGATTCTATATCACAGAGTGTTGGTAACATGGTTCTTTTGACCTAACTTTTAAATATTTTAATTAAATTAGCATTATTATTTTTTTGATACAGGATCTCATTTCATAGCCCTGACTGTCCTAGAACTCACTATATATAATAGGCTGGCTTTGAACTCACAGAGCTCTGCCTGCTTCTGCCTCCCAAGTCCTGGGATTAAAAGGTATGTGCTACCATGTCCAGCATTAAATTAATTTTTAAATTCCTTTTACATTTCAAGGTGATTCGACATACCACAATGAACTGAAAGACGTCATAGAGACTACAACTTCTCTATTTTTTTACATGTTTCTCTGAAAAGGTTTTATTTTGTTTACACTCTTTTCCTGGACCACTCCAACTGCCTTTAAGTTGAACTTTTTGGAAGGGATATTTCTAAATTTCTTTTGATTCACCAAAGTTAGTTTTCCTTTTGAAAGTATTGAATCTTGGATTTTGGGGATTCTTGTTGCACTTAAGATACACCAGGCAACTTCACTGAGCATGTGGGCCAACTGCAATTGCTCTAACTCTACACCTTGCTGGGTCACGTGCCAGCAGCAGTAACAAATGGACCTGACACTGGCTATACAGAGTTTCTTGGAGGCATCAGACAAATTTTTACAAATCAAGAAAACAGAAAACAAGAGAGCTGTGAACTGTGTGGACAAAGCATGCCCTGGGGCCCTCATTTAGAAAGAGTGGCTGAGGGAGCCCTTTCTGATGGCTGAGTAATGGGTGAACAGAATGGCCAATCAGGGTGGGTTACTCAGAGAGTAGGGGAAGGACTGAGTGCCCTGGGCTGTGGAAGAAATGCCCACTGTGTGCATGGCAGCCAGAAGGGTGAGATACTGAGTTAGGGAAGAAGGGCTTGTGAAGGGATTTGAAAGTAGTATGATGGGCCTGGAGAGATGTCTCAGAGATTAAGAGCACCACCTGCTCTTCCAAAGGTCCTGAGTTCAATTCCCAGCAACCACATGGTGGTTCACAACTATCTGTAATGGGGTCTGGTGCCCTCTTCTGGCCTGCAAGCATACACATAGATAGAATATTGTATACATAATAAATATTTTTTATTTTAAAAAGAAGAAGTATGGTGCCCTACAAACAACAGTGAGGGCACTCAACTTCAGTCTAGCTGCAGGGGAATGCTGTCCACTTTGGTCTGGCTGCAGGGGGATGCTGCCCACTTTAGTCTAGCTGCAGGGGGATGCTGCCCACTTTGGTCTAGCTTCAGTTGGATGTCACTCAAGGTGATTTAGCCCAGGGTATGTAATAATTCCCACCTTAAGACACAGTTGCTCAAAAGTTGAGTGATTGGTCAGAAAGTGTAGGATGAAGGGTCACTTGTTCCTCCCAGCCGCCTGGCTAGCTTAGACCCAAAATAATCACACAGAAACTGTATTAATTAAAACACTGCTTGGCCCATTAGCTCTAGCTTCTTATTGGCTAACTCTTATATTAATTTAACCCATTTCTATTAATCTGTGTATCACCACAAGGTCGTGGCCTACCAGCAAAGTTTCAACATGTCTATCTCTAGCAGCAGATCCACAGCATCTCCTAACTCCACCTTCCTCCTCCTAGCTTTCCCTGCCTACCTAAGTCCTGCCCTATCCACAGGTCATGGCGGTTTCTTTATTCATTAACCAACAAAAGCAACACACAGACAGAAAGACCTGCTGCACCAAGAAAGCACGGCAGAGAATAGATTGTATCAGTCAGGACACTGTGGCAGTGGAACTGCATGAGGCCAGAATGTGGCATGAGCTATGGAAACAGGCAGGCACATGATCTGTTTCAGAGCCCAAGTTACGCAGATCTGCCTATGAGTTACATGTGGTGTGTGAAGGAATGGTGAACAACAAAACTTGTGGGTTTCCTGGAAGCGAACACGGTGATACTGGGGTGAGCACACTGGCCTTGGGGGAAATTGTCTGAATCCAAATTCCAGTCCACATTCTTAGTGGCCCTTCCGTGTTAGCAAAATTAACTTGCGGTGTCTTGGTTTTCTTCTCTCCGAAATGGGAGTGACAGAGCTGTTTGCCCGCCAGGGCTGTGGCGAGCTCTGCCATTAGGCAGGATGACTGGTCTGCTGGCACCGAGCAAACCTGACTAAGTGTTGGTTGTTGTTATGTCTGAAACAGAAAGGCTGGTGAGGCTTTAGAATCTAAGGCAATAGAACAAAATAGGTCCAGCTGTGAGGGATCCGGTCAAGATTTCATTAATGAAACACTGAATTGTTTGTTGAAAATACAGATGAAAAGACCACCATCTTGAGTAAAAAGGAGAGGCCTAGACAGAAAATTCACAACGTGACATCACCAGCATGAAGCTGATTTAGAAACACGTAAATGGATATCCCCGGGGTGGGGGGTGAGAGTAGAGGCAAAGTCCAGAATTAATCCTTGAGTCCAGGTTGGGGTGGAGAGTTAGACCCAGAAAGTGAACCAGGCAGAGAGTGTCTGGGATATCACAAAAGGAGACTCTGAGAGAAGAGGAGGCAGGAGAAGGCTGGAAGGAGGTAGAAGGAAGCTTCTCAGCTTGACATGTTGTTGAAGGGTCTCTGAGGAAGAGGTCCGTGGGGCCTGGTGCCATGATGAGATCATTGGGCCACTTTGACGAGGAGGTCAGGCCAGTGCAGTTGGTGAGGAGGACAACCTGGCTGAGCTGAGTGTGTTCAGAGTGAGGGGAACTCTTGAAGAGAACTCCCTGCAAAGGGTAGCAAGGGGCTGGGCAGCCCTGCGGAGGTGGGGGTTCCATTTTATTTAACATTAAGCAGGGAGAGCAGAAAACAAATGGAAAGCCAGTCATTGCGAAGAGGTAGGGCATGACTTGGGAAGTGACGGAGTTCAGATGTGATAGGCCACAGCAAACAGGAAGCCTCCGGCCTGTAAGGAGAGGTTGCATAACACCCAGGAAGAGAATAAGACATTGTGGCGTTGTCAGATGAGCAACTTGTGTTTAATCGAACTTCCTCCTTCCTTCCTTCCTCCCTTCCTTCCTGTCTTCTTATTTTTGACACAGGATCTCATGTAACCTACGCGGGCCTCAAACTCACTACATATCTGAGGAAGAGCCTGTAGTTCTGAACCTCCTGCCTCCACCTCTTGAATTCGGGGATTACAGGTGTGCACTAGCACACCTGGTTTATGGGGTGCTAAGGATTAAACCCAGTGACTTGTCCATGGTAGGCAAGCCCGCTATCAACTGAGCTACATTTCCAGCCCTTAATACTATGCCAGTCATGAACTTGGAAGCAAAGTAGTCAGCTAGGAATGAAGCAGAGGAAGAGTGTGGAGTGGGGAAGTTCCATGGGGAGGTATAAAATAACCACACTGGAAACTGGGAATCTACGCAAGAAAACATGGTATGGCTGCTGAGTCCCTATCTGATACTGAAAATCCTACATTTCCCAAAGAGCTACTGTACTTGATTGGTTAGTTTTCTTTATAGAATTCAGTTGTTAGGATTCTTATAAATATGAGGCTAGTCCTGTGAACTTCAAACTCAGAATTGACATCCCTAATTGGAAACCCTCACATCTGTACCAGCAGCGCATGCATCTAAGAGAGCAACTTTTAAATTTCACAGAAGACATGATCACACTTCCGTTGCTTTAGATTGCTCCAATAGCCACTTCCAAAATGAAACAGACAGCTAGGGTCTTGGAATTGTTGGGACTATGCAACTTTCTGAGAAGGCACTGTATTTTCAGAAAAAGCCACTGAAACAGTGCCACAATTCTGAAAGGGGCCGGAGGGATGCTCTGTGGGATCAGCTGTCTCTGTGGGCCAATTTCCAAACTGAAAATCACGCTTAGTTGTGGCAAAGCCACTGGCTCAGCTTTAACCACCTACAGGGTGTGTATGTACAAGTGGGAACGCAGCCTTTGAAACTGTGTGCGTACACGTGGGAAGACATACTTTGAAAGCACGGAAGTGAGTGGGAGGTGGTGTTGTAAATGGAGGAGAGGTGTAGGTTGTGTTCTCGGCACCCAGCTCCCAGTCCCCAGCTGCTGGCCTGCTCAGCCGCTGGTTGCTTGCTTGTGCCCGAAATAACCACATGAGAATTATATTCATTTAAACTCTGCCTGGCCCATTATCTCCAGCCTTTTCTTGGCTAACTCTCACATCTAAACTAACCCATTATAAAAGTCTGTATGTCACCACGAGGTGGTGACTTACTGGATGGTTCAAAGGTACGTCCATCTGTGGCGGAAGCCTCATGGCGACTGGCCACTTCCTTCTCTCTTCCCAGAACTTCCGTTCTGCCTATTCTGCCCACCTAAGGGCTGACCTATCTTACAAGCCAGGCAGAGTCTTTATTTAACCAATCAAAGCACAGAAATACAGAAGAACCCTCTTACTCCAAGGTGGCTGTTCTCATTGTGGAAAACAATGAAGTGTTTTCAACCTCAGTTCTTTTCATACATGTGCACATACTTCTGAGAGCAGGACAGTGATTCTAGTATGTTCTCTTCTCAGGTTACCTATAGAGGAAGCCTTTCTGGGCCCGGCCATTGTAACCCTACTCCGAGTGTCTTCTAATGTCCTCTGCCCATTATGGCTGGCAATTTCATGCTCCTGAGAGTCTGTTTACCCCAAAGGCTCCTTTACAAAAGCCATCATAAAATGTAGCTTTGAAATGGGATCCATGCGGATGTAAAATGGACTAGAATAGTGGTTTCTATCCATGGGATACTACAACACCCTGCTCTGTGAAAAGAGATGTCCCAGAGGAGGCTCTGATAGCAAAACTTTGAATATTTGATGAAATTAATTTTGCTTAGAGATGTTTTGATGACCTCCCTCCAGTAGAAAAGGAGGGTGGCTTATTATCCATCTCAGTCATGATGAGGCTGCTGCTAAGACCTCTGTTGGATATAAGGTTGTTCACAGGAAGGGTACAAAGAAACATCTGGGAAGGCTCTGTAACTAGGGCTCTGAGCATATGGGGACTCAGAATCTGTCACTAAGTGACGGGTCAGCTGAGAGTCTTCCTTGAACAGGCATCATGGATCCCAATGGAGTTGGTGATGTCATATGCATCCATCAGCATTCCTCAGCTCTCTGACGTGTCCCTTGTCTGTTTTTACCTAATCAGGTCCGCTGTTAGTCACACCTGTCAGAAGCTCTTGTTCCACAAAGACAAAAACCGAGTACAAGCTCGCTCTCGCTCTTTCTTAGTTTCTCGCTCACAAGTGTTCTTTCCTGAGTAGCTTTCCACTGTCGCTTCTCTTTTGATCATCAGCAAGACCTGTTCCCTACACACTCTCACACCGCTTCCTTCATCAGGCTCCACCTTTTATCCCCTGGCTCCTCTATTGCATCTTGGTTTCCCCTGCACCAGGTTACCTATCTATTGTGGATAAGGCTCCTCATTTCTGAAGCCTGAAATACAGTAGCATCCTAGATTCTCTTTTCTTTCTCACACTCCAAACTCCATTTTTTTTAAAGGCTCATTTTGTCTTCATTTTTTTTCCAGAGCCTTCCTTAGTTTGGGTCCTCATTCTCATTGGGACCATTAGAACCCCTCGACTGTTTTTCCTGTTTAGTCTACTGTCCTTAAGTCTGCGCTGCATGTACGTGCGCACTCCAGAATTGTCAGTGAACTTGGAAACAAGACACTGGGAGAGGTAGGAAACACCTTACTTTGTACTCCTCAAACTCTTCAAGTAATTTTGCTGTTCAAACATTTTAGAATTATTTTGAAAGATAAACAAGGTCCTAGTAACTGTGGGATGTGAACTAGATGCCCGGAAGCACAAGTTTGCCTCCTACTCAGTTCTAGCTCCCATCATGTTCCCCAGTCAAGGGTTTCACTCTTAAGGTGCTCTTAAGGGCTTCTTGGATAGATAGCAGAACCTACCTGGTTCTTGGCTGTGTCTTGGGCAGAACTGAAATCAGATTTTCTTTCTTTCTTTCTTTCTTTCTTTCTTTCTTTCTTTCTTTCTTTCTTTCTTTCTTTCTTTCTTTCTTTATTTTTTCTTCCAGTGAGTTATAAGTGTTTATTCACACTGGAAGAAATAGGCTACCACTTGACTCTTCTGAACAAATCTTTGTTAGCTGGGAATGTACTAGGCTTCTTGACAGCACAGGCCCTGTGACACTTGTACTCCAACCTGCGGTAACTCTGTCCCTCATCACAAATTTAACTCTGACTTTACTGGGTAAATGGCATTTGAGAGGGGCATGTGGGTTCAGGAGGAATTTGGTAAATGGGGAATTGATGTGGGATTCCCCTTTATATGCTGTGAATACAATTGGTTAATTAATTAAAAAAAAACTGGCTTGGCCTGAAAGGGCGAAAGTGTAGAGGTAGGCAGGGAAAACTAAAGTGAATTCTGGGAGAAAGGGGGCGGAGTCAAAGAGAAGCCATGGAGCCGCTGGAGAAAGACGTGCTGAAACTACTAGTAGGCCACAACCTCGTGGTGATGCACAGATTAATGGAGATGGGTTAAATTAAGATATAAGAGTAAAAAAAAAAGATGTAAGAGTTAGCCAATAAGAAGTTAGAGCTAATGGTCCAAGCACTGATTTAAATAATAAAGTTTCTGTGTGATTATTTCAGGGCTAAGCTGCAGGGAACCAACATGCGGCCTTCCTTGCAACAGGGAATGAGAGGAAAGGTGTTTCAGGCTGAAGGAATGTCAAAAACAAAGACAAGGGAGATGGAATTACAAAGCATTATGCCACTAACAAAAGAAGAATGGAACAGGCTGAGTACAAGAAAGAAGCCTGGGAAAGTAGTGTGTAATCAGCCTTGAAGAGCCAGCTAGGAATCTGGGCTGTCTCTGAAAGACTACAAAAAGTGGTAGTCATAGTGTTAGGACTGTTTACATGTCACTGTCTCAGGGATGGCCACTTTGTGGTTCTATTTCCCAGAGAAAGAAAAATTGCTGCCATGGTGCATTTTGCCTGACCCTTCACCTGAGAAACGAGGGCAAGAGCTATATCTACATTAGCACCCTGGGAAATGCTCAGGGCTGGGCTAGGCTCAGCGAGGGAGGGCTGGTGGCTCTCCCTTTGCTTCTGAAGGTGATGGCATTGGTCATCTGGGTTTTGTTTACGTTGTTGTCAAAAGGGCCCTTAACAGAGACCAGCTCCCTCCTGAGCACTGTCTCCTCCTCGCCTCTCCTCATCCACCTTGACATCTCTTACCAAGGGGATAATTTTGATCTTCTAGAGTGTGGACTGTGACTTAATAAAGAAAACAAGCTGTTAGCATCCTGTTTGGTGTCTGGTTTTGAAGAGGCACCAAGACATTTTCCATCTGATTGGGAGCCCTAATCTTCCTAAGTGGCTGCAAAGCTAGCTACCCCTGCAGGTGATCTAGTGTGATCCCCGTTGTTCAGCATAGCCTCTAGCTGTTTTGATTTCCCAGTGATAACAGAAAACTTTAAAAGAAGCCACTGCCAGGCCACCCGAACTCACAGAGGAGCCTCAAATGCCTGCCTCTGGTTAAAGTGGATTTATTTGATCAGTTTAAAAGATTTGCTGCCAAGATTGGGTTTAGAAGTCTAAAACAAAGACTTAAGGAGGAGAAGCAAGAGGTTTCTAAGATTTTTGTTGTGTTTTGGTAAATTAATGTCGATATTTCTTGCTTAATTCATCACTGGATGTAGCAAGATGAAAGAAACAAGTCATTCTGTGACTCCCAGGGCAAGACACCTCTGCCTTGACTGATAATAAAAAAAAGAACCTGATGGTAGGAAGGCCTGGAACCAGGGCTCAACTGCTCCCCGCAATTACTGTGTCTTATTGATAACTAGCAGCTCCATCCAACAAATGCCATCTCTGGAACAAAGCCTGTCACAGATCAGACTGAATCCATTAAAAGCTTTGATTAACATGTCCCTGGGGTGTGCTGGGGGAAACTTTCTACGCCAAATGACAGCCTACTGCTGCTGCCTCTGACTGCTTCTCCTGGAACACTCTCGTGTTTTAATCTAGTGCACAGTTTAAATTAAAAAACGGCAATGACTTTGTGTGACCTAAATATGAGCCACTTCTATTCCGGGTGGGATTCATCAACTGCTAACAGATTAAGTGCTCAGAGAAGCAACAATTAACCTTCCTGTGTGGTGGCTAATATTAATTATATTAATATTAATTATATATATACATAATTATATACATGTATACGCACAATGTGTGTCTGTGTATAATCTTTCATTCTGGCCTTCAGTGATTCCCAGAGAAAGGATCACACTTAACGCGCTTCATTTAGCGCCCATGAAGCTTTGTGTTCATTATTGGTGGAAAACAAATTCGTTTGTTTCTGCCGAGCATGCACGCTCTTTACCCTTCCTGGCACTGGTCCTTTTGCTGTTGCTGCCGTTGGTTTCTGATGTGGATGCCGTTGTGAATGTAGCCTCTTAAAGCCGAGATAAAGCTCACGTTTTCCCTTGTGGAGTTGCTAGGGGCAGGGGCCTACCTATTGTCTGCACAGATAGTCTTTTCTACTCTTTGGAAACTATTCAGTCTTGGTCGATGGCCCTCACGTGTGTGTGTGTGTGTGTGTGTGTGTGTGTGTGTGTGTGTATGCGCGCGCGCGCACGCACGCGCATATATGTGCTTGCGCATGTGTGTTTTCTTCACTCTTATCATTTACTTTCCTCAAACACAAGTTTACAATGGTTGTATGTTGGGACTGCCATGACTTGCATCAGACAGTCAAAAAGAAAAAAAGTCTCTCTACCTGTGGCACAGTTCCATCTCGACCCCTCTTGCCATTTGTTTATTTGTTTATTTATTTTTGGCACTAGATCTTGAACCCAGGACCTGGTGCTTGCTAGCATGTACCACACTATTGAGTTACACCCCGCAGTCTTTTTCACAGTGTTTAAACTATGAAACTGGCAGAAGACAAATTGGCCTTTTATTGGCAGAATTCTTACAGCAAGCTTATTACTGACAGCCACTCATTGCAGTGAAAGGGAAAAAGAAATTGAACTCATATAGAACAAAGAGCACTAACCGGAACACAGCTGTTCTAGAGATCCACAGTGTCCACCTCAGTGCCAGAGAGAGGCTTTCCTCACCAGTGCCCAGGGGATGAGTCATAATTCTCCAGGCTCACCGCTCATCCCTGATTGGAGACTCATGGCACCTCCATCTTTTTTACAACAAAGTGTGTTGGGTGGTTACAGAGGGCAAGCCAGGGAGCTGTAAGGCAAGAGACAACCGTGATCACTCTTTCAGAGTTAATCTGACATCTACCGAAATGTAACGCCTGCACTGAGAAGCAATGGCTTCTGGGGGTTGACACAGGCTAGTGGGTGTGAACCAAGTGGAAGGCGGTAGGACAGGGTTTGTGAGGCAACCCAGTCTGATGCTTGGGAAATTAAGCTGGCAACATCAGTTAGAGTTTGCCAGAGAATCAGAGCCTATAGGATGAGTAAACACACACATGCACACACGCATGCACATTGAGTCAACTAATGTTAAAATGGTAACAACAGCTGCAGGTGAAGAACCCAGTAGTTGCTCAGTCTTTGGGGCTGGGTGGCTCAGTACACAGACTACGCCCATAGCAATTATCTGTCCCCGAAGAGAGCAACAACTCAGTATTTGCTTAGTCTGTGACGCTGGGTACTTCAACAGTCACAATCTGGTGCCACAGACCCGGGGGGCTCCTGGGGAGCTGCTGGTCCTCAGTTCGTGATGGAGGACTGGGAAGGCTGGTTCTGATGTCCTTGACCAAGTCATCAACAGCAACAACGGGATGAATCAACTCAGCAGCCAGAGGGAAGGCCAAAGGAGCAAAAGACAATCTCCTGCCATGTACGTTTTCAGAAGGTGAGGTGGGTCTTCACATCAAGGCAATCAGAATACGAGGGCGTTGACACTGCCTTGTCAGATGACAGTAATCAGTGGCAAACTGACAATAAAACCAATCACCATCACATTTTTTTCCTTGAGAGTTGTGCTTTTTTTTTCCTCTTTGTTCTCATGACACTTAAGATCTCACCAGATTATAGTTACACAAAGGCATGAATTTTGAAATCTTCCTCAAGGTTGTGTTCCTAGACTGTAAAGAAGCCTGACTGGATAGTTAAAGCATCCACATACATGTATTTATTGAATGAATGAATGACTAATTGATAGTTATTTCCTTTGCCCTGGAGTCTTAGAAAGAGAAGCTCATAATATGCCATCACCAAAATGAGGTGACATGCCAAAAGTAAAGTAAAAAATAAATAAAAAGCCATCTAATTAAAAAATACATCATAACTATATATATATATATATACATATATGTGTATATATTAAAGAAGAAACACCAACATAATATCACAAAAGTAAACTTTTTTTAAATTTATTTATTATGTATATAGTGTTCTGGGCACCAGATCTCCTTATAGATGGGTGTGAGCCATCATGTGGTTGCTAGGAATTGAACTCAGGACCTCCGGAACAGCAGTCAGTTCTCTCAACCTTTGAGCCATCTCTCCAGCCCCAAAAGTAAACTTTTATGGCATGAGGGATAACCGATTAATATTTACCAAGGATTATTTCCTGGGCCTTCACAAATCTTCTACAAGAGTCCATGGCAGATATCTCCACTTTATAAATGGAGGTACAGCTACCTGTGGTGGCTAAATCTTCATTGTCAGGTTGATGGGGCTTGCAGTCAGCCAGGAGACACACCTTTGCACATATCTCTGAGGGCATTTTCAGAGAGGCTGACCAGTTCTGACTAGGGACAGCATCATCCTATAGGATCTGGGAACTAAACGGAAAGGAAGGAAGCGAAGAGCAGGCTAAGCACCAGCGTTCGTCTTTCTTCGCAGATTCAGTGTGAGCAGCTGCCTCTCACTCCCAAAGCTGTGTGCTCCAGCTGGAATGGACTGTATCTCTTGTCAGGCTGTGAGCCCAAATGTATATTTTAAATTATTGCTTGTTAAGTGATTTATTGTGTGTATTTGTGTAAGGGCATGATGTGTGCCTACTTGTGTCATAGCGATCCATTGCAGGTCGGAGAACAGCTTCTACCGTGTGAGTCTCGGGCTTTGAACTCAGCTCTTTGCGCTTGGCAAGCAACATCTTTGTCTGCTCAGCCATACCAACCAAAAGGCATTTTGTCATTGTTATGTGAAAAGTAAATAATACGTTTCCTTCCCTAAAAGTAAAATAACGTGTCCAGGAGCATCCTAGAGAGAGGAGATCAAGTGGAAAATCCAAGGCGTATTTGTCTAGGCACATTAATCTAATGGTCCCCATTACTACGAGGAATTTGATATTTATTTAATAATTATTTTCTGTAAACTTGCATTAAATTCCAGTTTAGAAAATGCTCTATGACATAATTGCTTTAAATCCTAGTGGGTGTTGACTTAGCATTTGTGTTATATTAACACATTTGAGGCCAATAAAAGTGCTGGCTATGAGTATAATTAATTTTCAATGGGGAACAAGGAAGGCTGTTAGTGCATGGGATAGATGTGCACCTCTGTCAGGAAGTCTTTGTATTCTCCTGTGTGTGTCACCAAGGAGTGTGCTGTGCAGAAATATTTTCTGGTGTTCTTTGTTCTTCGGACAGTACTAACGGTTTCAATATAAGTTGTTGACGGGAGCTAAGAAAGGAATGAACCAAGGATCTTTCAATTACTCCTATACTGTTTAGAAAGTCAGAATTCTAAGTCTATATCATTGTAATTATATAGAATTATGATTCCATAAATATTCATTCCCATAAGACCATCTTTCTTGTGAAATGAAAGATATTGTAACGCCATGACTTAAAATCTTTTTCAATACTGACAAGCACCTCAGTCAGGAAAATTCTGTTTTTACCTATATGGTTTATCTTGTCATCTTGCATATAACTTACAAGATTGCAGCTCCTCTGATAGGGAGGCTGTACCTCAGGAAATTCATAAGGAAAACAATAGCAACAAACAGCATTGGTCAGTCTGATGAATGAGTTTATTTGAAGAGTGAATCTTTTTTGAGAGTTGTGTGTGGTGTGGTATGGTGTGATGTGGGTGAGGTATGGTGTGTGCGATGCGGTGTGGTGTGATGTGGGTGGGGTATGGTGTGTGCGATGAGGTGTGGTGTGATGTGGGTGGGGTATGGTGTGATGTGGGTGGGGCATGGCGGATGTGGTGTATATACACGTGTGTGGACCACTGTGTTTGGCTGTGTGTGTGCATGAGAAGGTCAAGAGAAATGTCTAGTGACTTCCTCTGTCACTCTCCATCTAAGTTTTTTAGACAGGACTAGGCTGACTGGCCATCAAGTTCCCAGGATCTGCTGGGCTCTATCCAAAGCTGGGGTGACAGGACCACATGGCCATGCCCAGCTTTTCACTAGGGTTTGGGGATTTGATCTCTGGTCTGCTATTATTCACACGACATTTTCTTCATCTCCTAAGCTTGAAGCATGACACTAATTGTTTCATCTGAGATACCACTAGAGAAAAATTTATTCTGACGCTCTCAAGGTGATTTGCTGAATTTCTTTAGGTTCTTGCAGTGCGTGTAGGAGCTGTTGCTATCTGCCTGTGTGCTGCTGCTATCTGCCTGTGTGCTGTTGCTATCTGCCTGTGTGCTGTTGCGCTATACTGGACTTGCTTCTCAGTCAATTAAAGAAAGGTGAGGCATAGGAGCCAGAATGGACAACACTAGGAGGAAACAGCACTGAGAGGGGACTCCGTGGAGTTTTGTTGAGAGCTGACCAGGATGACTGGATTCCCAAAAGTGTGGTGGAGCCGGAAGAATTGGATTCGTGAGAAAAGTGGTTGGACATCAAGGGTGGACGCTTTCCCCAAACTGAAGAATCTCAGGATTCTTCTTGAAATTTGGTTCTGTGAGACTGAGGTTAGGAGCTCTAGTTCAGGCCTAGTTGAGTAGAGTGAAGTCAAGGAGACAGTGGTTGTCTGTACCTGCTAAGCATGGTATGACGTCATCCTAATGATTTAAAATGAAAACCACTGTGGTTCTCATTTTCTAGGTAAAGCCACTGAGATCGTCCCAGCACCAAAGTCTTTGAAATGACAGAGCTGGGGTATAAAAAGCAGATATTGAGTCCCAGTCTGTACACTAAAACCCTTTCGTGTATTTTGTTTACCTCAGAATGTGTGACTCAGATATCCTTTGTAGCATATAAACTCTTAGCTTCTCAGCTATGAAATTCTATAGACATTGACTGGTACATATCAGATGCCGAGCACATTTTTAAAAATGTTGCACATTTTTAAATACTTATGAAGGAGAGCTATTTATTACCCCCATTTCATACATACATGATGATATCATATATATGTATGTACACTATATATATATGTATACATGCATGTGTACATAATACATAAGTTTCTAATTAAATATTTTTCCTCCCTCCCTCCCTCCCTTTCCAGAAAAGCTACTATCCATCTGGAGGAAGACCTTCTGGGGCTAGGGTCATTTATTTATCTTTAAAATCGCTGTGTGGGTAAAAGATGTGATGAGTCGGCAAATGCCCCTTCCCAGATCTCAGAGGCGCACAGTGTTGACAACAGAAGCTGAGTCAAACATAAACAGCAACAGAGGTGAAGAGAGCATGTGTCTGTATATGTATTTGAATATGTATATGTCTTTATCTGCCTATCTATCTCTCTATCTCCTAGTTTTATATGATTCTTAAGATTATCAAGGATAATTATCCTACAATAGATTCCTGCTTACTCTTGAATCTTCAGTGTACGCCTGTAGTTAGTACACACACACACACACACACACACACACACATCTGCACACCTGGATAAAATCGCTATTATATCACAAAACATCATCCCTTGCAGTGAACTCAACCTTTGTCTTTCACTTGCTGCTCAGTTTGAGCCCAGAGTGGATGTCTCTGGACGAGCCTCAGAAATAGTAGAAGCAGCGGCGAGCACCCTCCACAGCAAGCTCCTGACTCTGCCCAGCTGTCAGGAAAGGAGAGCACTGGGCAGCTCTGTAGCAGCGAGGATGGTGCGTGACATACACGGACACAGGAGCCTTTGTTCGCACTGGCGCCTGAGATCCCTGAGGTAGCCATGGAGCAGCTCCCCAAATGTTCTCTGAATAGAAGATGTGCGTGGCTAACGAGTCAGCTTCTGTGGGTCCCCAGCACAGTCCTCCAGCAGCTGTAAGCTTCCCTTCTAGCATGGCCGCCTGGCTCTCAGCCTTCTTTGTTTCTATCCAGATGCCAGCTTCTAGTTCTCTATCCTTTTCTTTCTTTTGGCTACAAACCATCTGGAGGAAAACCTTCTAGGGCTAGGGTCATTTTTGTACCTTTGAAAATTGTTGTGTAGGTAAAAGATTTTATCAAGCCCATGAATGACCCTTCTTAGATCTCAGAGGCACATGGCGGCGTCAACAAAGGGCTCCTTGGTGAAGAAGCTCAATCAAGCGGAAGCAGCCACAGAGGCAAAGAGGAGCATGTTCCAGCTACAAACCGGGCAGAGGGATGCAGATCTGCCCAATTATAATTCAAACAAAAACAAGTGTGAAACTGTTGTAGTCCAGGCACTCGTGGCTGAGCATCTGGGCTTTGCATGCACGCATGCATAATTAAGCTTCCGGCAGCTGCAGGCAGCTGCAGGCTTCTGCAGTGCAACAGGGCGGGCAGGATATCATAATACACAGTAGGCTGCCTACGAAGCAACTCTTTTTAAATTCGCATGAACGCTGTGATAAAAAGAGACACCAGCAAAAGTCAAGCAGCATTCAAGACCTCAGCGAATCATGATCCAGGTCACTAGGAAAACAGTGGAAGCAGACCTGGTTTCCCCTCATTGTTCTGCTTCCTCCACACAGACAGAGCAACCGAGCTGACTTTGTCTTAAAATACACACACTCAGTAGATCAAAGGGATCAATGCACAGTTAAGCAACTTTCAAGGCACCACAGGAAGAGAAAAATCGCTTTATTTTGAAAGACAACAGGGGGAAAAAATTACGCACATGCACTGGGGTATTGTGATACGCAGATAGTTTTCAGAAGAATGAAATATTCACGGGAAATACAAATCTCCCCCAATATATATATTTAATTTAGACGAAGCCTTGTGCTCCGTGTCCCTTGTATTTGCAAAATAGACAGGCATTCTTGCCACAGATTGTATCCCATGATGTCTCCAGTCCATAGCAGAGTTGCCTTGGAGGCACCAAGGCAGACATGACCAGGGAGGTCCCCAAGGTGCCCAGGGCCCAGTCCACAGTGCTTCTTTCTCATCCCCAGGTGCAGTGGTGCACTGCTGTGTTGGTTATTTAGTCACTCACCTTTGTTTGACAGGGAATGAAAGGGACTTCTCTGGGGCCTTTAATCTGATTAAGCACACAAGGCTGACAACTGAAAAGGGCACGGTGCCCCAGGACAGGGTGGGCATTGTTGCATAGAGTGGATTTGCCATCACTAAAATGCTGTGCCCGCCTCCTTCTTGCTTTCTGCCCCAGCTCATGTGCCAACTCACACAGAAAACAGGATTCTAAGAGGGGTTTTGTGGAAGGGGAAGGATGAAAAGGACGGTCTCACTCCTCATAGGAGGCCAAAATAAAGAATTTATTAGTCAGAGATCAGCTGAATGAATGAAAACAAAACCTGCTTCAAAGAAGGAATTAAGAAGGTGGGGCAGCAGCGACAACAAAATAGTCCTCTAGATTTCAAGTTGATTCTGAATTGAGTAAATTTTAATCCGGTTAGGACATGTACCATACTGATTGTCTTCATTGGACTCATCTGCTTTAAATTGTGGCATAATTTTCTTTGCCTCTTTCCTCCCAAGCGTTAAGAACACATTCTCCATGACAGGAGAGTAACTGATAGAGGCGGAGTTGTCACCGCTCTCTGTTGGCGTTTGGGTGCTTGTTTGCATATGAGATGGTCATTTGAGAGCATCCTCCTGTGTGCTGTCCTAGATCCTACCTTTTTACATTTCTGTCATTGCCTCTGTCCTAAAATGACTTTCAACTTGTCTCCAATTTAAGATTTGAAGTACTTGTTTTCTAAGTGAACATGGAAGTATAGATAAGTCTTTAAGATAATGATTTTAGTTCCTTTGGATATGGACTGAGAAGTGGAGGTTCTTTCTTGTTTTGTGTTTGTGAAGTGGAGGTGGTGTGGAAGCACGTGCATGTGTGTGTGTGTGTGTGTGTGTATGTATGTGTGTGTGTGTGTGTGCGCACACGCACGCACATGGATGCATCTGTCTGTCTGATGTGGGAGTGTTCTCCTGTATTTTGTATTACTCTCATTGGTTGAATAAAAGACTGCCTGGCCTATAGGAGAGGACACAGCCCTTAGGTGGGCGGAGTAGACAGAAAGGAAGGCAGTGAGAGAGAAAGGAAGTGAGAGAGTCGCCATGACGCTCCCACCACAGATGGATGCAAGTTAGACTTTTCTGGTAAGTCACCACCTAGTGATGACACACAGATTATTAGGAATGGGTTAGTTTATGATGGGAGAACTAGCCAAGAAAAGGCTAATGATAATGGGCCAGGCAGTATTTAAATGAATACAGTTCTCATGTGGTTATTTTGGGTACAAGCAACCAGCAGCTGAGCGGGCCGGCGGCTGGGGGTTGGGAGCCGGGTGCCGGGAATACAACCCACACCTCTCCCCTACTTACAACATCTGTCTGTCTGTCTATGCTTTGGTCTGGCTATATAGTCCAGAATAACCATGACTATCATCCTCTTGCTCCACCTTTGAAATGCTGGGACTATAGATGTGGATTGCCAAAACTAGTCCAGACAGGTCTGTTTGAGGTGGCAGCCTCCATCCAGGTTCCCTCCATAACTTCTATTTTACAGCCCTATCAACAATGTGCTAGAATGTCATTTCTTTTACATTTTCACCTACACTATCTTTGACTTTTTGACAAGTCCCTTCTAAACTAAGATAGATTCTTCCTTGTGGCTCTGACTTATTTTTCCCTTATAAATGCATAGGTTGAATTTGTTTTCAGGTATCCAGTGTTCATTTAGATGCCTTCTTTTGAAAACTAATTTTTTTGCCCATCTTTTTCTGCAGTTGTTTTTCTACTGTTGAATCATCTGAATTCCTTGTATTTTAGGTCTCAACTCTTACTGGATTCATAGCTTGTAAATACGTTATTTTGTTTCCATAGAGTGCCTTGGGATTCTGTTGATTCTTTTCCTTCACTGTAGAGAATCTTCTCTTTCTCTCTTTCTCAGCCTAGTTTATTTTGGCTTTTGTTTTGTTGTCTTTTGTGGTTAATCAAAAGAATTATCACCCACACCAACATCGAGGAATTTTCCTCCCTCTGCTTTCTCTTAGGAACTTGGTGATTTTACATCTGTAGGCTTAGGTCTGTGGTCTGTTCTTCTGTAAGTAGATTTCCAGTGTCTCAAACATCTTTCATGAAGGAGCTCATTTATCTTCTCGCCACCGTGTTCTTGTTTGCTTGGACGACTGTAGGCATAGTTGCTTTCTGAATCTTCCTCCATCCCTGTACTCTCTGACATTGGTTTCTCCGACCATTCTGCTTCGCTTGCAATCTGAACGTGTGATGCCTCACATGTTATTTTCCTTGTTCGAGACAGATTTGGCTAATCAGCATCTTTCACATACATATTTTTCAATTATTTGTTCTACTTCTGTGAAATCTTCCGTTGATGGTTTTGACAAGAACTGAATTAAATCTTAGAGAGTTTAGCATTATTAACTCCATCAATCCAAGAACATGAGATATGTTTCCACTTAAATCTTAATTTCTTTCATCAACTTTGCAAGTGGGTCCTTTTTATCATTTGGTGAAATTATAAATTCGGATATTTATTTTATTTCTTTATATTTTATTTCAATTTAGTTTGAGCAAAGATCTTTCTACATAGCCCAGGCTGGCCTCAGACTTGTGATTCTCTCATGTCTGTCTCCAGAGTGCTGGAGTCATGGTGCTAACTGAAATGGGTTGATTTTCCAGTCCCCTCTTTCTCATTGCTCTTTTTCAGTGCACATAAGTGCGACCGATTGTTCTGTGTCAACTGTATTGACGGCAGCTTTCCTAAACTTCTGTATTAAACTACCGGGAGTGGGGGGAGTCTTTAGGGCTTTCTACACACAGGATTGTGTCCTCTGTAGACAGAGATAATTTTAGTTTTTCCTTTCCAATTTAGATGTTTGATTTCTTTTTCTTGGCTAATTGACAATCTTCATGGTTTCTTGCAAATGCTGCACACCCTATTAATCCATCAAGCCCAGCCATTTGGGAAAGGAGCTGTTTACTTATATGTCTGCAAGAGGAAATGGAACCGGATCCATATTTGCTTGTGACCGCTGCTATCAGAGCCTTTAAACTTCTGCATAGCAGAAGAAATCTTGCTTGGATGATAAGCACACTGTCTACCTTACAGGCACGGAAATAATGCTTTTGTTTTTAGTAGAACTTTGGGAAAAACAAAACCCAAGAGCCTCTCTCTCCCTTTGCTCCTCCAGTGCCCCCTCCCAGCTCTCACACACTCCTTTCCCAGCTCGCAGCTTGGCTGTGTGACTTTCTGATCTTTCTTACAAAAATGTTTCAAGATGTTTCAAAAGAGATTAAGTGCTAGGAATCGATGCACATGATCTTAATTACCAAATGCAATTTGTTTTATTGTATGCCATTCATTTCCCAACAGCCAGGAGACAAATGTTACATCCTAGCACCAGGGATAAACCTATTTTACCGTGAGGCAGAAACACTTGTTTGGGAATTCTCATTCTGACTTCTCTGTTAAAGGCACCCTGAACTCTAAGGCAATCACCTCACGCAGAAAAGTGCTCTGTATTCAAAAGCCCCGAGTGTCTGCTGCAGATCTTCATCCTTCACACTGCCTTGCTGAGACTCCCGGGCACTTCGCTGACCATTTTTTTGTGAACACGTTTTCAAAATGTGTGTTCCTTAAACTTATGAGGTAATATGCATTCCTTGTGGAATTATAACAATTAAAGATATCCACTCTTTCTCCCAAATATACTCAACTCATATATCTCCCATTGCCTGCATAGATGAGAATCAATGCAGAGGCTTTAATCCCCTTTGAATGTTTTGGAAAGAAGTATATTGCATGCTCAATTGTTTCTTACATGAGGAAAGTATTGAGTTGGAAAGAAACAAGAGGAGGAAAGAACCAAAGGATCTTAGGACAAATTACCTGAAAATTTGGAATATTTGCATGTTGAAGAACACACAGAAGAGTTGGAAAGCTTACTTTTGCCTTCCATTACCCTTATGTTACATTTTGCCTTATTACCATTATGATTTAGATCATAAAATGAGGAAGGATTTTCTAACCTCCTACTGAAGCATCATGCAAGAGGTTCACTCCCTATACCAGGGAGCATTGGCTTTCCCTGTTTCTAAAGACCCAGGATGGCAGGGAGGAATAAGAGCTGACAATATTTGCTGTGACCCCAGTTCTTACTGAGATCAAACCATCCTTGCCCTACCGAACAACACTAGTCTTTGTCATGCTTCATCAAAACTAACAGAATGTAATTTTAACTACAGTTTTAGGTCTTTATTTCCTTCAAAAGTTTCCAGCATCTTGTAAAACTTATTGGAATGAATTTGCATGTTATTGTCTTGTGACTCTATGTGCTACTATAGGGACTGCCTAGCATGGGAGAAGATGAGAGCAGGACCCCCTAGGACTGAAGCCTGTGGTGAACCCACTTACTGTCCCGTAGCCCTGCTGTACTGTCGGTTGACATCACTTTTCCCCTCCGCAGGAAGAAAAGTGAGCGAATAGAAAGCGTGTCTTTGCCATCAGGTCACTTTGCTTACACAAACCTGATGTCTGAGAATGTCATGGAAATGCGGCGTGTGCATAGGTTTGTGACTCAAGTGGTACAGGGTGTCACTGCGTTTATCCATTCTCAACTCTGAAGCAGCCACCATTGGGAACGATCAAACATCTCCTCGTCTCCTTGTTCCCAATAGCTAACCCGTTAGCCTTGCCTGGCTTCTTGGAGGATGAATTCATACAATGCATGTGCTGTATAGAAAATGTGGTGTTGCTTGGCAATACAGTTCAGTGGGTAAGAGCGCTTCCTGCCAAGCCTGAAGATCTGAGTTTTATAGCTAGAATCCTTGATAAAAGGAAACAAACTGACTGACAAGTTGTCCTCTAAAGTGAACATGTGTGCCAGGGCACATGCACACCCTGCACACATACACACACACACACACACACACACACACACAACACATTCATGTATATATGTGTGCACAAGTACAAACAAATAAATTAACATACGTAATTTTAAAAAATTTCAAAAGAAACCCCGGTTTTAATATTACTATAATATGTAAATAGGGTCATGGAAATTAGATTCTTTTCTTTAAAAAATAGTTTATTTTTATTTTACATGTTTTGGTATTTTCTTTGCTTGTATGTGTGTGCACCATGTGGTCCTGTAGGACAGGAAAAAGTTTCAGATGCCCTGGAGCTGGAGTTACAGAGAGCTGGGAGCCACTACATAAGTGTTGGGAACCAACCCTAGGTCCTCTGCAAAAGCAGCCATCTTTCCAGCCTGTAAGTTCTTCTCTAGTTTGTACATTCCACTTAATTCCAGAGAGTCATAGACTGTAACCAAGCAAAGGTACCTAGAAATATGTCAACTGGGCCACCCTGTTCTGCAGACAGTCAGGCCAACATTGATAAGCATGTCATCTACAAGTGTGGATTGACAAGGATCTCAACCCTATGAAGTGTGGCAGATTATTTATGATTACCATGATGACACCTTCTTCACTGAAATGGGCACACATGATGATCTGCTGCCTAGCTTTGGGTGGCCGATAAGGAAGCCTCATAGCGAAAATGCAGTGCTTGCTAATACTGTTTTCTGGGTATTGTGATGAGTTAATCAAAACTACAAAGTGATCTGCAAGTTCGCAGTTGTAGATGACATATGGACATACCCCACAGGTTCCACTTATGTAAGACCAAAATAGGAACAAGAACAATACAGGTTGTGAGTCAATGGGACACCAAAACAAGAAAAATACACTTTGCAGGTTGAGGGTTGTTTGCAGTTAAGAATAAGTTCCTGTTTGTCTGATGGTTGCTTGACCCATCTGTACTGGATGTACTTGATCACATATGGGTGGGAGTTACATGGGCAAGAAGTATGTCAGAAGGTATGCTTGCCCTTGATTGGATGTAGGCAGAGGGGGAAGGGATTTATGTGGTGGTCGTGGGCAGTGTGTAGGTAGGAAATATGTAAGGATGTATGCTGGCCCTTGATTGGTTCTGATGAGAAATGTGGCAAATTGTAGGTTTTGCTTTTTTAAGCCTCTGCAAATCGTGACTTGTGGCCATTTCCTGGGAGCCCAGATGTAGGAAAACTTGAAGTCAGCTCAGGACATCCCAAAACCAAGTTCTTAGCACAGAAAAGATTTATTTACCCCAGAAAAAAAAAAGGCCAGAGAAAAAGAGACAAAGACAGGAGATAGAAGATGGGGGAGAAGGGGAAGGGAACAAAGAAGAGGAGGCAAGGGTATTTGTCCCAGGTAGGGGTGAGAGGTGGTGGGGAGGGGACAATGACAACAAAGGACTGCCTCTGGATAGAAAGGAGACAGATGTGTCACATAGAAAAATGACAGTTTATAAAGGTAGAATAGGCAACCCTGGGTTAGGATGAGGTGTTTGATTTTGAATGGGCACATTAATTAGGTGAATCAAAGGGGGCGCTTTTGATTTCTGGGCTTCAATACTTTGATAGCTGGAATTTGGTAGTTGAAAAAGTTTCTGCACCCCTCAATAAGCCTCCCTGCCAATGCAGTAATCCAAATCGGACCAAATTAAACTGAATTAGAAAAAGCCCAGGTTTAATAGATACCATACTCCTGGATGGCCTTCCAGTCCCTGGAAAGGAAGACAGGAAAACCAGGTGTTTGTTTTCTAGGGAGGTGGTTTAAATACCCTGTGGGAGTGGTCTTTTGCATCTCTGGGGAGGAGTCATTGTTTGGTGGGCTTTCCAAGGGGTGGTGTCAGATTGAGGCATCTCCCAGGAGAAGGGGTTTGGGTGGAACTTTCATTCAAACATTGTAGACTCTTTGGATATATGGATGCCAGGGGCTAAGGGGAAGCTTCCCTCCAAACAGTAGTCAGCATCAGGAGATAGGATTAGCCAAGAAAGTGTAGTAATAGGAACAGGCTGTGTTCCCAGCACCTGAGAGGAGCGCTAACCCTTTGTCCCTCCTGGCTCCCGGCCGCCAGCTAGCTTATATTCAAAAATAACCACATGAAAACTGTTTTCATTTAACACACTGCCTGGCCATTAGTTCTTGCCTTTTCTTGGCTAACTCTCATATCTTAAACTAACCCATTCCTAATAGTCTGTGTGTCACCAAGAGGTGGTGGCTTACCGGAAGATTCTAACCTACACCCATCTCGGGCCGGAGAATCATGGCGTCTGGCATCTTCCCTTCTCC
>JAQHUG010000078.1:5091685-5111925 GCA_028555095.1 Dicrostonyx torquatus
AGGTGGTGGCTTACCGGAAGATTCTAACCTACACCCATCTCGGGCCGGAGAATCATGGCGTCTGGCATCTTCCCTTCTCCCCAGACTTTCGTTCTGTCTACACCACCTACCTGAGGGCTGTCCTATCCTACAGGCCAAGGCATTCTCTTTATTAACCAATGAAAGCAACACAAAATACAGAAGAACCCTCCTACAAGTAAGGGAATAGACCTTGGGGACTAGCTTCAGGAGTGTGATCTAATGGTTTTTATCAAGTGCTCAACTGTGCTAGTACACCTCTGCCAGAAATGGACTTGGCTAGAGTCTATCAACAGGGCCAGTACTTAATTAAAGCTTGGTTTAAATTTGGCTCATAGTTGTGGAACTGTATTTTCTCTTGTTAATCTCAAAATTAATATCAGCTCAAGCTCACTTCTGCCTCCAGTTCCTAGTTGTGTGGTTTGTCCTTGCCCTACCTCCTGACCCGGATGACCTCGACTATTCTATCTTGGGGAAGCTGTCTATCTCTTTGGTTAGGTATGGCACCTGCCTACTAGCTCCACAGTGCCCTGTGCACACATTGGTCCCAGCAGTCACCATGAGGTGGCGAGAGCCTGTGAAATCCTCAGTGACTGGAACAGGAGAAAGAACACACCCTGTAAGCCTTCAAAGAAGCTGCTTTCCAGTAGCAATTAAGGATTGCAAA
Source organism: Dicrostonyx torquatus (assembly GCA_028555095.1). NCBI lineage: Eukaryota > Metazoa > Chordata > Mammalia > Rodentia > Cricetidae > Dicrostonyx > Dicrostonyx torquatus. Next base: position 5,092,371 of record JAQHUG010000078.1, read on the forward strand.
TTTGGGGAGGGGTCAGAGAAAGGTGGTATTAGTCAGGGTTCTCTATAGTGTGACAGTACTTATAGAATGAGTCTCTCTCTCTTTCTCTATATAAATGAAATAACTTCCACATACATAAATAAAATACAAATAGATAAAATAGATTATATATGTGTGTGCGTATATATACATATGCATGCATGCACACACACACACACACACATATATATACATATGAATTTGTAAGAATGACAATGACTTACCAATTGCAGTCCAACAATGGTTAGCTGCAAATTAGAAAGTCTAAGAAACTAGTGTTGCTCGGGCGCACGCGGCTGGGAGTCTCAGCTGGTCTTCTGTATATGCTGGAATCCCGAAGAAGTAGACTCCAATGCCGGTGAAGGAACAGATGTGCTGGCAAGGCAAGGGCAGTCAGGCAAAGAATGAACAACCCCTTTGTTCTTCCATTGTCCTTATAAAGATTTCCAGCAGAAGTGTGGCCCAGATTAAAGGTGTCCCTTCCGACCTCAAGGTCTGGATCACAAGTGTGCCCTCCATTTCTGGATTGTACTCCATTACAGATACAGTCAAGCTGACAACCAAGACTAGCCATCACAGGCAGGTTTGGTTTTTCCTAGGGATGCGGCAGAACAACAGGAGGATGTTGGTATAAGGGTTCTGTGAAGGGCTAAGGGAGGGCACGAGCGGTGTCTGGAATTGGAGCGGGTCTCAAATGCACCTTCACTCACCCAGGATGAATTCTTCCCTCAACAGTTTCTTCTGATTCAACCACGTGCTGTTTTTCTTCTCTTGTTTATCGCTCTTATTTCTGGCACTCGAGATTTTTGTGTTTCTTGACTGGAGTATTGGGGGAGTTTTGATAAATAACCAACCCTATTATGGCCTGAAATGAGCACATTTCATGTAGAGCAGAGAAGAGCTAAGGCTGTTGATTATAATGTAGGGGATCTATCTTGGGTTTTCCCGAGGTCTGATATGCTCACAGACGTCTTCAACCTGGAAAAGTGAGGCAGAAGTCAGAGTTAGGAGACACAACTGTGGGAGGGGACTTGGAAAGATGCATCCATGTGTCCCATAAGCCACTAAATTTCTAGTGGTGGCTATGAAAACCCTAGCAGTGATGACTACAAAAATATCTGTAGAAAAATCTCCATTTTAGGTTTAATATTTAGGAGCCCCAGCCCTGTGCCTGCTGAGCTCCAGCCTTTGACTCTTGAGATGTTAATTAAACTCTTCTGGCTTATGCCTGGGAGAATGAAGTGAGCTGATATAGGAAAGTGCTTACGCCCAGCTAATAGGCCTCAGTAAATTATTAATATCAGCATGATTATTATTTTCATATTCTACTGCTGGTCACACTCCTCCAGCCAGGACCTGTTCCAGCTTGCACTTAGCACACATGCGCTTCAAGCTTAGGCACAGAAGAAGAAGGAAAAAGGAAAGCTCAGTCGTCCATCGCGAAGATCAGGAGCTTTGTGTAAGGAAGGCATTGACAATGGGGGGTGGGAAGTCTGTCTCTGAGCCTGGCAACGCAACTGAAGAACAGATTACAGCTGCACAAGGGACAGCGCGTGACTCACAATTAGCTGACAACCAGGGAGCAGGCAGGTTTCACACTCTTCCCTGGAGCGCCTGAGAAGTTGGGCTTGGAAAACCCAACTCAGTCATCTCATTAGCCAGGCAGAGCTAGGCAGAACCCAGGACAGGGTGTGTTTCAAAACACGCTGCCAGGGAGGGATGGGTCAGATGGAATCTGTTTTTTTAAAAAAAAATCCCATTAAAGGAAAAAGCAAGCAAAGATATTTTTTTTCCTTTACAGGAATGCCTAATTTGGGGCTTTTCAATATCCCCGTCTACTGAGGGGAATGTTTGCACGGCTGCACAGGATGCTTTTATCCTTTCTTTGCAAGCTCAGCTGACACTTCCCGATGCAAATCAATGAATTTGTACTCGCAAAGGGCGCCCACCTGCCTGTTGAGGCAGAGGATAAGAGTTCTGACCTGGATGTCTGTATGAACTCCCTTCTCCCCTCTCCCTTTCTCGTCTCCCAGCAGCCTTTCTGTCCAACAGTAATTCTACTCACAGTGCCAATGGGATGATCCCTCTCTTCTTTCTTCACTCCCATCTCTCCTGGCTTTCATGGCCTCAGCCACTCCCCGTTGCTAATTGGTTCGTTATGTATTTAATGCCTTTCTGAAGCCCAGCTTTTGACATTAGTTCCCCAACTTGAGCAAATGTCTCAGTGTGTCTTTCTTGCTGCTCACAGAAAAACTCTGGTTCTAACACAGCCAGAGCCCACTCCCACCGTGCGTCTAAGCTATTTCTCTTCACCAGCCCTGAGCCGGATGCCTAGAGCCTATAGGGTCATTTAGAGAAAAGAATTAATTTTATTTATTTATTTTTTGACTCTGTGCATGTGTGTGTTGGGGTTGGTATGTGCACGTGAGTACAGGGACCCTAGAAGGTCAGAAGAGAGCCGCGTGTCCTTGTGCTCTGGAATCACAGGCAGTTGTGAGCCACCCAATAAGGGTGCTGGGAACGGAACTTGAGTCCCCTGCGGGAGCAGGGCAACCTCTTAACTGCTTGAGTCCTGCCTCGGCCAGCTTCAGGTCCTGAGGCCACACGGCTCCACCTAAACAGTGACCCAGCCCTCCAGCCCCAGCTTTCTTGTTTTGAGACAGACTTTTCAGTTCTTTGTTTCCTTTTGAAGTCCTGTCTGCTACTGAATCACATTTGAAGTGGTATTTCACCCTCCCCTCTGGATACCTCTCTATATAAGAACAGCGTGCCGCCGTGGACTTATTTTACATACACCTCTGCTCTTATATCTACCACATGTAAGGCGCTGAAGGTCTGTACACACTCCATCTGTAGGTGTCCCCTAAACTGAGCACATTGCCTTGAATATGCAATGATAAAAAAAATGCTTTATAAGTTAGATTCTATAGTAACTGGTGAAGATATCAAGTTTTTCTTCTTTTTTTTAAAAAAAATGCAGCTAAACTGTGCACGGTGGCACGTGCCTTTAGTTCCAGCACTTGGGAGACAGCGGTAGCAGAATGTCAGTGAATCTGAGGCTAGCCTGGTCCACATAGTGAGTTCCAGTATAGCCAGAACTATAGAAAGAGATCCTGTTTCAAAATACCACTCCCCCAAAAGCCAGCAATAAGAAGTGTTTGAAGGTGAGAGTTTGTGAAATGGGTGGGCACAGCGTATTTCAGTGTCTCTTGATGAGATGTGTGAGCATGCGTGTGCATGCAAATGCACACACACATCCCCACCCCCCGTGTAATTACTCACTTGGGTCTAAAGTGAAATACTTGCCTTTACTTATGAGATGCTGTAAGGGAAAGGAATAGGGTCAAGGGAGTAACAATTACCAAAGTATCACTCGAGCCCCAAATGTAGTGATGTCAAACCATAAATGATCATTATCTCCCATAGTTCCTGGATGTCTGCAGTGCAGGAGAGGCTTCACAGAGTGATGCTGGCTCAGGTCTCTCATGAGGCTGTTGCCACGATGTCAACTGTGGTTGGCTGATGACATCTGAGGGATGAGGACCTGAAGGGTCCATTTCTAGGTGACTCGCTCATAGGGCCGGTTGTGGGCAGCTGCCCTTGATTCCGACCATATGCCTCCTGTAGGAGTCTCTGAGTCTACCGGGGTGAGAGCTTGGAGCAGGGAGGGACATCAATCTTTATGAGTTGGCCTGGGAACACACAGACAGTTATTTCCACAGTACCTAATCAGTGACACAGCACAGGAGGAGGATGATAGGGAGCCATCCCAGAAGCCAGCTGGCACACTTCAGAAACTACTGTGTGACTGCCTTTGGACACCAATAGAAGGAGACACCAGTTGTCTACTCTTTCAGGTCATAGAGTTTGGCAAGAGCTAAAGGCTAGTGTACAGAAACGGCCTGGTCTGCTGGGAACGGCCTTGCTCTCCCCCCAAAGTAAAAAACTCAGAGATGCATAATTAGGGGGTGCTCCAGGCTTCTCAGTCACCTTTGGAACAGGCACAACCTCGTAGTCACTTTGCAGGCCCCAGGAGATCCTGGCCAAGAACTTAACCTTGTGAAATAAGTCTGCAAGCTACCAGAATGCCCCAGCTAGTTCTGACTTTTTTTTTTTTTTTTTTTCCTTTTCGTTTTTAGGGCCAGTCTCCATCAGAATGGAAGGTATTTCTCCGTCCCCTTGGAAACAAATTCTTTTAATAAGGATCTGGGTTGGTTCAGTTCCTTCCTCGGCCCCTCTCCTGCAGTGGGTGATTAGACACACTGCATTCAATGGCACACTCATTTGAAAGGATTCATGTTTCTAATCAGAAAAAGATAAAGTTTTTTTTTCTTTCCTAACATCTGGAGTCTGATGAATAATTACTATAATCAAACAAGAGGCCTTTGTATATGGGGTATTTCTTTTTTTAAACTTCCAATGCCTCTCTGTGTGCAAGATTCGCGGTGTGCAGGCTTTTGCTCTAAAGCATGCTACTCAGGCACCATGCTAACGACATGGCCGAATGTTTATCTGGCGTCTCTGAAATCCTTCGAACAACCCCATCATTCTATTCAGTATCTGAAATGTGTTCCCCCAGCACCTCCTAGCATGAAGGGACAGAGAACTGACTGGCCCTCCTCATTACCATTACTGATTTAGGAATTCCACACCAAAAGTCACAGAGCCACAGCAGTGGCTGTTAAGATGAGCAACTGGACACTGCGGTGAGTGCATCCCCATAACAGAAATCAAAACAACCTGCAGCCAGATTTACAATGAAAGAGTGGCACTTTGTATTTAGTCTCACCAGCCTGGTCACTGGTGGGCCCGTCCCCAAGTCACACTTCCTTTATTTCTCTAGACTTTAGAATAAGCTTTTTTTTTTTTCAGACTCTTGGTGCGGTGCTTTGCTGTGTAAGCTGACCTTGCCCCTGTGTATTCTAGCCTGCTCGAATGTTCATATGGACTGGTGCCCAGCTCCGTGCTTTGTGAGAGAAGCCAGGGAGATGAATCTAATTGCACAGACAATGCTTGAATCGCTGCAAGCACTCCTGTTCCACTGAGTTCATCTGATAATCCTCACAGGCACTTATTTTCTGATCAGCGAAAAAGGCAAAGGATTCTGGAGCCCTTCGTGTGCCTTTCCTTGTGTTTCCTACTTTTCCTGAACTATCTCACGCATGGAAGGCATTCTGTAAATTCTTACCAGGTGACGGCAATAGACCCTGAAGAACTTGCTGTTTCAGATGTGTCTCACTGAACTGTGATCCTTGGCTTTGTTATCTTTCTATTGTTGGGATAAGACAGCATGACCAAAGCAGCTTACAAACGTGTTTAACTGGGCTTATGGGTTCCAAGGGCTAGAGTCCCATGATGACAGGGTGAAGGCGTGGTGGCAGAAACAGCTGTGAGCTCCCATCTGAAACAGCAGGCGGGAATCAGAGAACACGCTAGGAATGGCACAAATGGTTTGACAGCTCAGAGCCGACCCCCAGTAACACTCCTCCTCCAGCAAGGCCACACCTCCTAGATCTTCCCAAATAGTTCCATCAGCCGGGGACTAAGTACTCAAACATATCAACTGATGGTGGCCGTTCTTTTTCAAACCACCCTGGTACCAGAGGCAAAATGTCTAGACTAGGATAATGTTAGACAAGAGAGGATTAAAATAAATTTTTATTTTTTTACTAAAAATTTATCGTTTATTATATTTTCATTGTTTTAAATACATATAATATAAAATTTAGCATCTGAACTAATTTTTTATTGGTTTTTTTTTAATCATTGTGTGCATGCCCATAACATAGGGGTGGAGTCCACATGCTACATCGTGAGTGTGGGGGACAACTTGTGGAGTCAGCACCCTCCTTCTGACTTCACAGAGTTCCCAAAATAGAACTCAGACCATCAGACTTGGTCACAAGTAACTTTTCCCACTGAGTCATTTTGCTGGCTCATCATGATTATTTTTAATTATACAGTTCAGTTGCACTAAATACATGTATAATGTTGTCCAGCTATCACCATCAATCTCCATAAATGATTTTACTTCATAAAAATGAAATTCTGTAGCCATAATCAAGGGTAAATTGCCACTCCAGCTTCTGACAGTTACCATGCTACCTTTTCTTGTTATGATTTAGACTATTTTAAATGTCTCACATATGGGAATATTGTAATCTTATTGTGCCTTCAAGTTTCATATATATTAAAACATATATCAGAATCCCCTTCCACTTTAAGGTTGAGTAATTCAAATGAAGTTTTGTAGATTTATAAAAGTTGGGAAATTCAGTCATTATAAAAAGTCGGTGGGGTGGTGAGGTGGTGAGGTGGTGAGGTGGGGAATATACTTGCTGATGAAGCCTGATGACTTCGGTTCTATCTTCAAAACCAACTTAAAGATGGAAGGAGAGAACCGACTGCACAGTCATCCTCTGACCTCTAGACCTGTGCCCTGGCTTGCATGCACCCCCACAATCCATCCTATGTGCACAGTAATATTCCGTAAGTATCCCTTAAAAAAGAAAAATCTTTACATATGTACCAGTAGTTGAGTAAATAATTGTTATTGTATAAATACAGCTTTGAACTTATTTCAAGAAGATGAATGGTAGAAACGTTGTTTCGTGTACATATTCTGCCTGGGGTGTAATGTTAGGGCACAGTTAAATTCAGGAGTAGGAAGCTAATGAGTCTTTGTCTTTCTGTTCACTCCAAGAGGTTTTATGGAAGTCACAAGACTTTTACAGAAGTCACAAGACACTTAATGTTAGAAAGATGAAATAGTGATTGGCTTTAGCATTTTGTAAGTTTTCTTTTTCATAATATTGTCCAAATGAAGTTGATTAATACGTTCACTCAGCCCAGTTGGAAGAAATATACTTGGAAAATAAACATTTGGGCAGCTGGGGCAAAGAAGTCAGTAGTTCTAAAGCAGAAAGAGTATATTCTCATACTTAGTGGACACACTTTAAACTGTGTATCTTGGATAGTTGGTGTACTGAGAGCTAAAGCTGCAGCTTGCATTTTATTTGGGAGGAAAAATCTGAGGGAAAGTGGTCTTTTCAGAGAGTCACTGATGTTGCATGCCACAGCCCCAGGTGAGCGGATTCACTCATTATCATGATACACCAGGTAATCAACTTCTCATACACGTTACTATGCACCTAAAGACTCAGGATCCCCAAGTCACAGATCTCAGCCAACCAAATTGTTGGCTCCAGGGAGCGAAGCAGAAGAGTCTCAAGCAGAAGGACGCTGTGACACAGGAGACACATATGAGTGCTTGATCCTATCACAGTACCTTTTAGTGACATGATTTTGTGTAACTTCTGCTTCCAGTTCACAGCAAAGTGGGCGAACAAATAAACAAAAAAATATCCTCCCCTTTCCTGGCTTGTGACCCCATTGTATTGGGTTAATGTGATAATGCCGACTGAAAAATGACAGGAGCCAATCTGGCTGAATGTTAGGGTTAAGCTCTCATCGTATATTTAGATTCCAACAGTCTGCAACTACCTATTCCCTTTTATTTTATTTATTTATTTTGAGACAGGTTTCTCTGTAGCTTTTGGTGCCTGTCCTAGAACCGGCTCTTGTAGACCAGGCTGGCCTCAAGCTTACAGAGATCCGCAGCCTCTGCCTCCTAAGTGCTGGGATTAAAGACATGCGCCACCACTGCCCAGCCTTATTCCCTTTTATAATGCCCCCCCCCAAGCCTCACAAACGATCTAGGGGCCACTGCCACAGAAATGCAGTGGAGTGGAACTAAATAAAGCATCTTGTTTTCGGGAAAATCTTAAAACGAAGAGGCTCAAGACCAATGTAGATCTTCCACCCACGGACCAACCCATTTCAGAAAGCATAGCTTGGAAGAGCCTCTCGGCTCCCTTTCAACTTTCAACATATATGTTTTAACCAGATTGTAAGCGGAGACTGATCAGGCACAGGTAGTTTTCTGCTGAAGTTCCATTAGGACCCATCATGGAGTTGTGTCTGAGTGGTGAGTGAAGAACACAACACAAGTCATCTTCATAGACACAGTGTTTCAGACTCACCTGGCTTCGTAGTTCTTTATCTAGGGCTGATGCTTTTTGCTGTTGTTTGAGAGAATGGATCACTCAATATCCCAGACTGGACTAGAACTTATTATGTAACCCAGGTTGGCCTCAACCTATGTTAGTTTTCCTGCCTTAGTCTCCAGGAAGAGGTTTGAGTCACCATGCCCAGTTTTGGAGATGTTTCTATGTCTATTTAGTTGAATAGGAGACAATGAAAAAAAAAAAAGCCAAATTAGACTCTCAGAGTCAATTTTATGTGTAATTTATTTATTTATTTATTTGGTTCTGGTAAGGAAAGGATATAAGAATGGGGACAAGCCTCTCCAGAACCAAGGATTGGATTGCATTATGGGGGCGGGGGTGAGATCAGCCTTGCTATTAGGAGAGAAGAGTGGGGAATAAATGCGATGGTAGTTAATCGAAGGATGTGGCAGGAGTAAGCGGTGGGTTAGCTGGCAGAGCGCTTACCCAACATGCATGAAGCCAGGGGTCAATCAATCCCCAGCATCGCACAAAACCAGGCATGGTGGTGCGTGTCTAAAATCCCTGCACTCATGAGGTGGAGATAGGAAGATCAGAAGTTCAAAACCACCCTCAGACTAACAGGGAGTGAGTGAGTGGAAGGCCAGCCTGGGCTATATGAAATGGTATCTCAAAATAATCATGATATAACAACAACAATAATAAATATTTTCTTCTTTGCTGAAAACCAGCTTACACATTGGGAAATAAATTTCTAATTGCAATTATCATCTATAAAGATCAGCTGAACTCAATATTCTCCAGTGATAATGGTCATATGAGATCCAAGCTCATTCTGAACTGAGCCATTTCCAGGAGGGATGCTTGTCATTGTGACTTGTAGATGGCCTTGGAGAAAAACGGAGGCATCTGGGCAGTTAAGGTGAGGTTGTTATATAGGACCATTACAATAGCATGGGTCCTAAGTGTTCCCTGAATGCCCATGTGGTAAAGGCATGCTCCCCAGGGCAGTGGTATTGAGAGGCGGTATGGTGGGGCTTAGGTCATGGAGGAAGGGAAGCACATATCTGGAGGGCATATGACCGCCTCAATTTTTATTTTGCTGAGATAAACAGCTTAGCGTTCACATATTTTCCCTATGACCCAATTTACCCAAAGCAATGGCGCCAACCAATCACAGGCTTAAAGCTCTACAACCATGGGCCAACATAGCCCTTCCTCTCTTTGTAGAGTAATGTAATGGACAGCTGAGTCAGCAGTCATAGTTTTAAAAATATTTCCACAATCATTTAGAAGAAAGTCTGAGAGTCTGTGCTGTGCGTAGATGGGGGGGTGGGTGTGTGGGGCTTAGACGCCTCCGTGTGCCAAACTGTTCTACCCTATGAACTTGAATACGTCAGGGCACGCCCTTGACTCACAGGCCACAGGCTTTGGGAGTCAGACCCAAATAGTAACCCTTGAGGTTTCAGATGCATGCCTACATCCCATACCCACCTTAAGAAGAGACAGGGTAAATACAAGTTTCTCTATTCCGTGATAGCTCTAATTTTCTTAGTGCTTCTTCTAGAGTCTATAATATTGAGCAGTGTGGTAGACAGCAGCCTGCCTGACAGATAATCAGCTCAGTCATGTTTCTTACACACTGTTTGATAGAAAAGATAACCTTATATATTAAGTAAAATATCCTGCTTCTAGGATCACGGTGTCAATATTTGATAGTGCAGTATTTGCAAAGATAGTGTAAATGAGTGGAGGGGATGGGCTTTTGCCTCTATGTCTCAGCTCTAAGGAAAAACTCATTAACGTTTTATTTAAAAAGATTTATTATTTTTCATTATGTTTTTGCAGTGTGTGTGTTGACATGTGCACATGAATACAGGTACTCATGTAGGAGTACCAGAAGAGGGTGATGGATTCCCTTAAGCTGCATTAAAAGTGGTCATAAATTAAAGGTGGGTGCTGGGAACTGAACAAATTAAAAATCTGAAAAAGTACAAATATCTATTAAATCTAATTTGTAGCTATATGTACAGTTTTCCTTTTCTCTGTATTGCTTCCACAATAAATTAATATTGAAAAGAGAAAAACACACTAATTCCCTATTTTTCCTCAGAAAGATAACCATTACAATAATTCCAAATGAAAAGCCGTGACTTGTACTTTAAAATAATCTTTAGATACATTTAATAATTTTACATGATTCTTCTTGTGTCTTAACTAAACTAATACAACACTTCCCAAGCAGATATATCTATCTGTTAGAGGACATCGTAGCCTGAACACATCTCTAACTTTCTCAGACACACAGCGACAAGGCTAGGTTTTCTTATAAATCATCTGCTGTTCATTCTCAGCTCTGCACACTGTCCTGGATAAAGGAGCTGGGGCGGTGAGCCGGGACTCTAAGGACTGGGTAGAATCAGGAGTGAACCACTGTGTAGCAATAATACCTGTTTCCTGCGAGTCACACACCATTCCAGTTACTGGGGGGCAGAGGGGAAGGACATGATCAAAGGTCAGGGGTTCAGGGAATTAAGACGTCTTGTAAACAAACAGAAAACAAGTATCGAAAAGGCTGTTAGAAAAAAAATGAAAGGTGATGATGTGTATGCGCACATATGTGTGCAAGTGTGTGTGCGTGCGGGCATGTATGTATGTGCGTGTGTGTTTCCTCCAAAATGTCATAATTGCAAACTGCACCTGTTTATAGGCCAGGAATGAGTCCTAGGGTGAAGTTATCAAAGAAGAAAGAGGAGGGCAGAAGGCAAGCTTCCATGCTTGTTATCATAACTTTTTAATTGTTATATACATTTTCAGTGCATCAAAGTGGAATCCTCTTATACCTCAGGTGCCTGTGGGAGCAAGCATGGGTATTAAATAAATATATACACTTTCCAATGAATACAAATGAAAACATTTCATCTAACTAGAATAATTTCTATAATTAAACATTAAAAATTAAAATAGATGAGAGAATGTTGGAATAATGATTCCATTAAAAAGTTTTCTTATAATGTTCAGCATTTGAAAAGTGCAATTATATTTTTATCTTTTGGGCCTTTAATGGAACTTAACTCTTGTACTAGGAGTGCCAGCACTCAGTCTCCTTTCCCTAGTTAGGAACCTGCACACACAGCCCTAGTGTTCCTCCCAAGGACTCCGCTAGGGCCAGGGAGATTAATGCAGGGCAGCATCCAAGCAGCAGGACATTACTGCAATTAGGTTTGTTCTTGTCAAGGTCTGTTTGGAAAGGATTAACATTTTAATGTTTATAGACCACAACTATGGTTTTATCACAGGCTCTGACCCTGGGCCTCCCTTAGAAAATATTTGTCCCGTGAAGTCAAGGGAGCAGGTAGAAAGAGCTGAGAAGCAGAGCTCTTGGCAGCAGAGTCCTGGCAAGGGGTGGGTCTCTTACTGGCAAAGCTGGGTCATCAGGTCAGAGCACTCGATAATTACAGAGGTGAATAAGGCAAGCAGGCACCCCCTCCCAAAACTCACAAAAGGTTCTGTTGAAATCCTGTAAGGCCCTCCAAGGAAGGACAAGTACCGGCAGTGGCAGAAGCAAGGGGTGGGACAGGAGAAATGTGAGAAGCGCCTTGATTTTGTTTCCGCTTAGGGACCCGTGACTTAGGAACGCGGAGGTTCAACAAAGAAGCGGAGCCGCTGCAGTGGTTGCTCGCAAATGTTTGAGTTTCTCTTTAGTCAAGTTAGACGTTCTTTAATCTGAAAGCTCAATAGCCCTTGTAAGTTTTAACAACAAAATTCTTTTTACACCTGTGCTCTCGAGAACAGTCAGATAAAGGACAATCTCTCCCCTCCCTGTGCAGTTTCAAAAGGAAAACGATCTAATCCAGGATTAAACAAAACCAAATAAACATGCCTTACCGGCTCACCAAGATTTAATACAAGTCACCTGTTCACCTAATTCCAGCTCATTTGAAAAGCGCTGAATGGCCCAGCAGCTGGGCCCCAACCAAATGAGAAAGGAGGGCGGGGCTCTGTCTCAGGCATCCCTCCTGGTTCCTTTCTCTGCCTGACCACACTCCTTTCTCAGTTAAGACTGTGCGGGTGTCTTCTGCCCCCTGACGAGTGGACAGCTCCACTTCTCAATTCGCCAGTCTCTACTTTGCTCAGCCATTGACTAATGGCGCTGCGCTCCTTTGGGTAGACAGTGGGACAACCTCAGCTGAGGTGGGAATTTCGGGGCAGGGATGAAAAGAGTAATGCAAAGGGAATAGAAGGAAAATGACACCCTGGTTCCTGCCTTCTCCAGCTTTGTGAGGCACAGGCCTTGCTGTGGTTGCTGCTCTCACTGGCAGAGGCCATGGGTTTCCTTGTTGTTTCGTAGTCACCTTCGGTCTTAGAAAGCCTTCAGAAAACCGGAAAGATGAAAACAAGCAATTTACACACTGACTAAAGGAAGAGAAATTTCCAAACAAGCCCTTGCTCCACACCCCCAAAGACAGCCCTCACTCAATGTAATGTTCTCTGGCACTTTAAGAGAAAAGCCACGCCCAGTCCCTCCCCCATCCGCTGAGGCAGGCTGATATTCAGCTTCAGGCCTGAGAGCTCTCTCTTTTCCAGCTTCTGCCTCTCTCCCCACTTCCCCTCCCCCACTTCTGTCTCCCTCTTTATCTTCTCTCTCTCTTTCTCTCCTTCTCCCCTTCTCCCTTTCCCCTCCATAACCCTAATAAACGTTCAACTTTACTCTGCATGGCATGCCTATCCATGTCTCTGGCTCCTGCCTGCCCACCACGTGTCTCCTTGCCTGGGACCAGCCACTGCTCAGGGACTGGCAGCCATCTCTGCCTGGGACTGGCTGCTCTCAGGGCCTGCTGCCTGCTGCCACATGGCCTGCTACCACTGCTTGGGAACCTACAGCATTTCTGCTGCCTACTGCTGCCTGGGATCCTGCAGCATTTTTAATTATTTCATAACACTCACAACACTTACCTAGTAAGGACTTGATTTTTGGCTTAAGGACTGACCTAACTGAAAGAGAGAATAAGAGAACAGCAGACAGATGTACAAGAAATGCTGGGACTGGCTGAACTCGGACTTTGACGGAGACACACCAGCAACAGCCCGGAAACGTATTACATACAGTACAAACTAGGAATGACAGTGTGAGTTAATCTAAGTAGGGGTCTGTGGGAAAGCAGCCCCATTATGGTTATCAAGAGGGATGAAGCGGTGGCTGATAGATTCTGCGCACACTGGTTTCAGCTCAAGGTCCATCTGCTTATAAACATCCATATTCTGGCCAAGGAAGGCTTTGCCACTCCCATGAGTCTGAAGCACTAGGGTCCTTAACATGACTGTGCTCATGACAATAATGCACATCCGAACTCTATCCACTCGCCACACAGAACCCTAAGCTGCAAATAGAACCAGATGCCAGGTTATCCTTCAAGGATACAATCATTCTCAACACTTACCCATTAAGGACTTGAAGTTTTGGACCCTCGTGATAATGTGTTCTGAGGGATGCTTTTCAGGAAGTAAATATTTACATTTGGTTAATGTGGAATAACATCTTAACTTTGCCCACTTGGGTACTTTGGCTTATATGGAAGAGGTATGGTGTTACCAAATGGCAATGGCATCAAATGTGGAGAAAAGATTGTGTGCTGTGCAGTTGTCAGATTTACTCGTGACAGGGAGATCTTTTTGGGTTTATATAAATGAGGATATAAATGAGGAACAATCATGGAAAAGAGCCAAATGGAGTAGGGTAAAGCAACTAATTGAGCTATTCTGAAAGTGATTTGGTCCTGGGATCACATTTTCTGAGGACAGCACCAATCCTGAATCTGGCTATGTTCGTCACAGAGTCAACAGATATATCAACCATTAGACCTTGGAACACCATTGTCAAGTTTAAAAACTACAAAACTGTGACTGCTTCAATCCTGTGAAATATTTGCCCAGCATGGGACATGTCTTGGGTGACTTCTGTCTGTAGGCCACAGTCTAGACAGTGAGAACAGTAGAGTCTGGGATGATGTTCCCTTTGACTGTATCACCCTTGCTTGGATTTGCTAGAATCTAAAGAAAGGCATCATGCTGGGAGCATTTGCTAGTTGTGTAACTCCACCCCAGTGTCTCTGTAGCAAATTCCTCTTATGCTTTACAAGACACGAAAGTAAAGAGTTAGCCTTGACAGATTTTCATCACCTCTAAGCACACCTTAGTGGTTTTGGAAAAGATAATTTACAACATTAAAATATTACTAAAACCATTGAAATATTACAAAAATATGTCCTTTAAAAAGCATGCATTGTAAAAAGGCCATGTAAAAATAAAACTGACTAGACACCTTGTGCATCTGATATTTCATTCAGAAATGTCTTCCTTTCCTTTACCCCCAAAACAATATGTGATTCTGACAATTCTGACATCCTTCCAACAGAATTTGAAGTCTATATTTCTGCCAGTTGGCACTGGACAGGCTCTCTTTGGGACAGAGGGCTGTGAGGATGATCCTACATGATTTCCAATGAGGGATCATAGAGGACAATTTAAAATCTATCAGTCATATGGGTAGAGAGCCAGGCTCTAGAGAAATCTCACCTTTCCCAGGTAGAAAGCATATGGATAAAATCTGAGGAGAGGAAGAGGGAGAAGGAGAGAGGGAGATGAGGGGAGGAATGGTGGGGGAGACAGACAAGGAGAGAGAGACGGTAAGGAGGAGGGGCATGAAGAAGCAGATGAGGTCATAGATAGCTTGCTTCTTACCTTTCTTACCTCATCACAGATAGACTGAGTCTGAAGCACTCAGACTCATTTGTAACCCACAGAAACTTTAAAGAAGACAAAATAATTCAGGGCACGGGAGTGCTTTTAATTCTAGCACTCGGGAGAGAGGAAGATAGAATAACCACTTCTCTCAAATCATGAAGTAAATGACTACAAAATCTTATTCCTGCCTGACAAACTTTTATACCCTTGTTCCAGTTTCAGCTACGCTTTCTAAATGTAAGATACAATCAACGTGGCAGTAACAATAGCATTGTCCACATGGGACGGGACATTGATGAGATCCAGAGTCCCCTAACCCATCGCAGTGTTATGTGAGCACACCATAGGAAGAGGACATGGGAACTGCTTTCCTTGGGGGCAGAAAGAGACCAGGAGGGTTAGGCTATAGACAAAAGGCACCCCAGACAATTGCGATTATTAAATCATCACCCGGGGGTGGCCTTCCATTTGTGGACAAGAAGAGCTGATGGCTGCTAAGTTTTGTATGTAGGAGGCGGGACCGTGGTGATGACCTAATCATGACGTAGCTTGGTTCTTATTGTTCACTGTGTGGATTGTATCTAGTAACATTGGAGAATTCTATTTGAAAACAATGCCAAAACACAAAATATGCTTAGCGCTCATAATTTCTTTCATATGTGGCAACAGAGCCTGCTCATGCTTCATAAAAACAGAGGGATATTGCGCACAGCTGTATCTGGCCCATTCTCACACTCCAGAGAAATTTGCTCCCCTTTGCTATTTTTATAGCAATCTTTGCCATTTACTCCTTTCCCTTTTCTCCTCCTTTTGATTCAGCAGCAGCTGCATTCAATAAAACACAGTGACAGATAGATGGATCCTACAGAAAATCTGCTGATTGCTCTTTCTGTAAACCTCAAATGTAAACAATACAAGGACATTTGTTTCCCTGTCATGTTTCTTTTAGTACATAAAGACGAAGAACCAAATCAATCTGGGGGAAAAATAATATGTTGTCAGTCCCCCCCGGTTGACTCTTGGGTAATCACGCTGCCTGGGAAAGATGGCAGACAAAGAACTGCTTTAGCCAGGGATAAGAGAATTTCTGCTTTTTGATTTTGGAATTCCTAAGCAAGAAAATTCTATAGAAGAATGTTTAAATCCTAGCTAGTGAAATTTTTTTTCATTGGATCTGCACAAAACACATTTATTTATCTGTTATTTGTTTGTTTAGCTAGTGTTCCTTTTGGTTTGTGTTCACATGGGTTTTGTTAGAACTCAGGTTATCAGGCTTGGTGTCAGGTAATTTTGCCTCCTGAACCATCTCCGTGGTTTTCTGTGGCCTTTTAGGTACAACTACACTCTTAACAAAGTGACAGATGAGACTTACTGTTCATGCAACAGACGTGAACCATCCTAGTACTTTCCATGATAAAATGTGAAGGTGGACATTTTATTATTTTCAAGAGAGTCCTGATCTTACAAAGTAGTTGAAGTTCATGACTCACCATCTGGTATGGGAGAATGGTCTGTATTCTGTCAATTATATTTTAAATAAACACTGATTGACCAGTAGCCAGGCAGGAAGTATAGGCTGGACAACCAGACAGGAAGTAGAGGTGGGTCAATGAGAACAGGAGAATGCTGGGAAGAAGGTAGCCCATTCCTCTGCAGCCCTGGCCCAGACACAGAAGAAGCAAGATGTGATTGCCTCACTAAAAAAGGTACCAAGCCATGTGGCTAACACATACTAGAATAATGGGCTAATCTAACCTTTAAGAGTTAATAAGAGGCTGAGCTAATGGGCCAATCAATTTAGTTAATGTAGACCTCTGTGTGATTTCTTCAGGACTTATTGATTGCGGGAACCGGGCAGGACAGATATCTCAGTCAACAACCATCCACCCACCAATAATTAAAGTTGATGCTTGAAAGATCTTCTAGTTAACCACTCAGCGGATTGCTTTTCAGTACCATTTTAACTGTACTGATAGATGCCATACCCTGCTAAAGATGAGCCAACTCCACCCAGACTCAAGTGTTTCTTCTACTTCTGAACAAGATGTTCACGTCGGTATTTTTCTAGTTGGAAAATACACTATTTTGTCAATAATGTAAAGAACAGGAATGATGTCAGCAGCAAGCGAGCAACTCTGACGTTAGAGGACAACGGAGGCAAGCAGCAACACAGGTGACTTCGGCATCACAAACTCTCTTGGACTTTCTGTGGTTGGATAACATTTTCAACCTCGAGTCCTAAAAGTGACAGTCAGTTAGCCTACGTGGAATTGAATCCTGTCATTTTCCTCAGGAAAATCTCCTTCCGAAGGCAGTAATTCTAGGGTCTTCACCTCTTTACGTGAAGACAACGGAATTAATGTTTAACTGAGCAATTCAATAGCACATTTTGGAGGCATGGCTGATAAATTATGGAAATTCTACTGTTTCTCTTAAAATACATCACCACATTGTTAGTTATCACGGTAGCCACAAGAGAACTCGGAGCGGGAGTCTAACTGACTCACTCATGGAATTCCACAGAGAAAATAACTTCTTTTGTTGATGAAAAGTCTATTAAGAGCTTCATTCCATCATCAAGTTCTGGCTAGTTGATGTCGCCGTGAGGTGCCCAGTGGGGATTAGAAATAAGGCTCTTTAATTCTCTGAGGAGATTCCTCTGAAGTACTTACACCAGCATTGAGTTTGGACTGCCATAAATAGAGTTGAAACACAAATGTTATTCCTGTGGAGGATACAGACAGCTAGAACATTCCCAGAAGGGGATGCTGGGAAGGCCCTGATCCAGACCCAGGCTTCTGGTCTGTGGTTTAAACAAGCAAGAAGTCTTTTCTCCTTCCTTTTCCCAACACACAAACAGGAGGAGAACCTTCAAGCCAATCCTGTACAGAGAATCGGAATCTTAGACAACGTTTGCGCTTATCAAAATATAGTTATTCTTATTTACAGTCAAGTTTCTCTTTAAATTTTCTTATATTTCCTTTGGCAGCTCTTTAAGTGGAGAATAAAGGACTGGTATGCTACAAAATCCAGTGTACTTACAGAGAAAATGCATTTTGTACAGCTTTTGGCAAAGGGGTTAGGTGAGGTACATGGGTTATGGAAGAAGGCAGAAAAGAGTTATCTGAAGCTCTCGGTTTTGATATAAAGTTGTTGGTAAAAATACAAAAACAAAAATAAAAACAGATGTCAGCAACCACGGAGAAGTGACCTACCCCATACCTGCGCTGCTGGGGGACTTTTATCAGCACTCTCTCTGGTGCTGTTCCGTTCTTTCAGTTCTCTTAGATCCCAACTCTCCCTCTGGCGTAGTTTCTTGTTTCATCATAATAGGCTGAGTTTCTTGGTGGGAGCTGTTAGTTAGGCTTTGGGATGTGTGGGGTTTGTTTTTTTCTACCACC
This sequence comes from Dicrostonyx torquatus, assembly GCA_028555095.1. Classification (NCBI taxonomy): domain Eukaryota; kingdom Metazoa; phylum Chordata; class Mammalia; order Rodentia; family Cricetidae; genus Dicrostonyx; species Dicrostonyx torquatus. Next base: position 5,110,561 of record JAQHUG010000078.1, read on the forward strand.
CTTTAGACAGTGGGTATTTTGGCTTCTACCTCTTGGTTGTGGGTAGACAAAACTAGAATGCCTCCCAGAAGACAGAGTCCATGAGGTGGTTATCTATGGCTTTGCTGCTGCTTCTCCTGCCTTGCACTGCTGGTGACTGCTTTTTGTCCTTTTTCTTGTCTTTTTTGTTTTTTTTTCCTTCCTTCCTTTTTTTTTTTTTTTGAACCTATGGGTGCATTACAGTCTTATGATGTCAGTTCAACTAGTGTTTCCGCTCCAATTTTTCTTTCCTTGTCTGTACAAACCCCTCTGGTTCAGAAAAGTCCTTTGTAAGGTGCCAACATCTGCTAATCTCCATAGGAACCTCGGTGACAACACAGGTATTGTTTCCTGGATCAGATTACTCAAAGTGGATTTACATATGCAAAAGTCAGTGAGCCAATGCCTGTGGAGCAACCGACAGCAACCGCAAATACTGACCTCAGCTCAAACTAAGTCTTGGGACGCAGTGTGGAAATGGACGGCTGGCTCTGGATCTCTCACCTGCTGCTGTTTCCCTTTGAAAGCAAATATTCCCCATTGAAGGTTTTGCTATTGTGTCGTAGTGCACTCCCCATCCTGCTGGCTTGAGTTCCTGTTGGGATCCAAATGAGCCAACAAAGGGAATAAAACAGGTGCCCCTGCCCTTCAGTTGTGGCTCTGGGGAGCCCAGAGAGATGGGCACAAGCACTAGACGCGACTGTATTCAGTACTGCCTAGTGCTGCTTTCCCTGCCAGTGTGCTGTGATTAAAGAGGAGGGTCGCCAGGGTGGAACTGGATCCAGGAATTGTCCGGTTGAAAAGGTCACTGCTGCAGAGTGGCAATTAGTGTGCCCTGCTGCCTTGAAAGTTTTGGTTTAGGAAAGATCTCAGAAATACAGTGCTTGGATTGATCAGCTTTACAGTGTGCTTGTCATGAAGCCAGTTGTCAGGAATCTGCCCTGAATCAGAAATTATAATGTTGCAGTCGGGGGTGGGGGGAGTATGTGGAGGCTGGAGACATGGCTCATCTGTTAAGAGCACTGCAGCCCTTGAAGAGGACTGAGGTTCAGTCCCCAACACCGAGGTCATGGCTCTTACAGCTTCTCTAAATACAGCTCCGGGGGAGGAGAGAATGCCCTCTTCTGGCTTATTTGGGCACTGTGTGCACATGGTGCACATATAGGCACACACACATACACACTAAAACATCAACCAATCAATCAAACAAACAAACAACAACAAAACCCGAAAAGATACAAGTGTCTACAGAGTACAGCAGAGGGGCAGAGGAGCTGTTGGTTTGCCAGCAGCAAGATTGTATAAATAAACCACAGGGGCCATGATTGTGAAACCCCTAGAAGCCCA
>JAQHUG010000078.1:5112420-5156117 GCA_028555095.1 Dicrostonyx torquatus
GAGAGAGAGAGGAGAGAGAGAGGAGACGGACAGAAGTGGGGGAAGGGGAGAAGTGGGGAGAGAGACAGAAGCTGCCTCTCCGAGAGGAAGATGGAAAAGAGAGCTCTCAGGCCGGAAGCTGAAGATCAGCCTGCCTCAGCAGATGGGGAGGGAGTAGGCGTGGCTTTTCTCTTAAAGTGCTAGAGACCATTACAGTTACGAATGCCAGGATTAAATTGGCTGTGTTACTAGCACTTTCTCCAAGCTGTTTCATTAGGAATTGTTTTTGAGAGTCATTCATTTCAAAACCTAAGCCTCAAGGTGAATAGTAAGTAGAATATGGAAGCAGGACCGAAGCGGGAGCAAGTTCAGGGGTGTGAGCAAGTGGGATGCTAAGCTGAGCTATGGGGAAAAGGGGAAGAGAGGCAAAGACCCTGGCTTCCCCAGGCTAGCAAGCCAGGGGCTGCCCTAGCCCACCCCTTAGCTGAGCCCACACTGTAGACACAAGTCGAACTTGGAACAGTTCCTTCGAAACTAGAGTTTTGACCCTGAAAGCAGGTGACCCACAACTACTGGATAGAAACTCCCATCTCTTTGCCAGTTTCAGTCAACCCCAGAGAAAGAAAGGAAACAGTTCTCATCAGCCCGCAAAGGCGAGATTTTGTTTTACGTGGCAGACAAAGCCCTGAAGTTGCATCAAGGCAAGAAGTTCCAGACAGTGAATTAGGAGGTTGTGGCATGAGATCAGATCCGCCCCTTGTGCTGTGAAGTGCACGTTCAGATCGGAAAGACAGATGAAAGAGCCCTCTGTGAGGAATGGGGCAGTCGCCTCTCCCCGCCCTCTTCAGGGTGTCTCCTCAGCATTGTGACAGGCCCTGGCACAGGCTTGGCAGTTTGCAGCTTGTGGTCCTCCCGAGGTTAGGTGCTATAAACAGATTCTGAAACTCTGAAGCACAGAGTGGGCCATTTCTGGGAAGGCTATTTTAATATTTCTCTCTACTTCTCTGTATAAATGCATGCCAGGTTCAGTTTAGATTTGCCTGGTTTCCCACCCTGTCGTCTGTGTTGGTACCCAGAGCTGTTTTCTTTGCAGGATGCTTTTGCTTCAGTGCCAGTGGTCAAGAGTATGGGAGGCATGCTGAGAAGGGCAGAGTGAAAGAGGGGGCTGGTGGGCACACACAGCGGGTCATTCTGGGCAGTACAGGGGCAGGATGGGAGAGAGTTGGGGAACTCTGAAAGCCCTCTGATTTCTCTTCCTATAGTCTCCTCTGCCCACCTCTAGCTGGGATTAAATGAGAGGATACCAACCCACACTCAGCTTCCAACATCAGACATTCCTAGCGTTCTCGGGCTTTCAAGGCACATTTATCTGTTCTTATTATGAAGCTGGCCTGAGCGTCTATGGAGGCTGAGGTGGCCGTTGGAGCTAAGACCAGGCTCTGGGAGGCTTTTTTTTTTTTTTAAAATAAAGGCTGGGGTTATTTCACCAAGGAGGAATTTTGTTGTCAAGGCTGGAGTTGACAACACTGTTGCTATCACTCTTTTGGCAGAGAGGAAGTTAGTAAGCTTGTAGTTATTGTTCGATGTTTCAGATTTACACAGTGCCCTACAAAGCTCTAAACATTCTGTGGAAAGGAAAACAAAGGAAACAAACTCATTGCTAGGACAAGGCAGCAGAAGGGCAGGATACTGTGTAAAACTTTATGTCTGTAGCAGGCTTTCTGGGATCATCAGCCCCCAAATCATGACATGGAGACTGATTATTAGTTATGAATGCTCAACCTTATCTTATGCTTGTCTCACTAGCTCTAATAATGTAAATTATCCTGCTTCTCTTCATCTGTGATTTGCTTTTTACCTTTCTTTCATTCTTTATGTCCTACTCCTCACCAAATCTAAATGATCACAAACACACACACTCATAAACACACACATCATACACATACAACACACACAATACACATACACACAACATATACAATACACACACAACATACACAACACACATAGAACAATACACACAACACGTACAGCACACATACACATAACATACAACATATATACACAACAATACAATACACACAACACATACAACATATATACAACACACACATACACACAGCACACACAACACATACAGCACACATACACACAACACAACATACATACACACGCAACATACAAACAACACACACAACATACATACACAACATACTGTTGAATTATCATGGGTCGAGAAATACCAGGCTAGCTACAAGATGGACTGATTATATTTTTCTTTATTGTAAGGGGCAAACTCACGAAACATGAACGAGAAGTCCAAGCTCAGTCATGTAGCACAGGAACCACAGAGAGAGCAAACCCTGGGTCACCTGGTGTTTTTCTCCAGGTACCCAAAAAGTCACGCCCTAACTTGGTCCCACCCCTTAAAGTTCATTGGCTGACAGAGGTTCCCCATCACCTCCCCCTTTTGTCTAAATAAGAGTTCCAAACCCAATACAAAAGTATATACAATAGGAATAGATATCAAGTATAAAATTAGAATTATAACCAACATAAACAATATTAAGAAAGGAACATGTGATAAATGTTTAATAAACATTCTATTTTAAAGAGTCTAAGTCTTGCATCCAGAAATGGCTTGGCTAAATTACAAGAGGAAGGTAACTAAGACTATTTAGCCTTTAACCCCATTGAAGGCCTGAGAAGGGAGATAATATTACTTGAATAGGCAAAAAGTGCAATCAAGCAGCTTCCAAAGCAAGCAGTGTATGATCCAGACAATTGGCTACCTCAGTGATCACCCAAAGTCTCATTTGCAATGTTGAAGAAACCAACTTTGACTAAGGCCTAGCCTAACTGACAGACGATTTTCAGAGGCAGGAAAATTTTTAGAACCATCTTACCCTCTCTTGGCAAGGCTTGGCAGTCCTTTTCCTTGTGTCCTGCTTATCCAGTTCAGATACCATGTACTTTGTCAGTGGTCGAGGCATGGGCAGTTCCTTGCCTAAAGACCAATTGTGCCAAGAAGAAAGCAAACTCCAAGTGAAATGTCTTCAGTGCTCAACATTCTCTCAGAAATAGATAGTGCTGTCAGGAGCAATCATGTCTCATGCCAACAGAACCCTAAGTTATTTAAATGCCATGTTCTACAGATCCTTGAAGTGGTAAAAGATTGCCTATCTAGACAGAATACAATCTCTATGTACCTAAAGAACTTAATTAATCTGACTATATGTATAACAAACATGAATAACTATTGACCTATAATATTTAATACCTGTATAACTTAAAGACTAAGACTTCATATCAGAATATTAAATAATATGTAAACAATTGTGTAGTAAGTGAAAATAATGACCTCAAGATATAAACAGTGTATAAGTATCTTGATCAGAGTTAGGAGTAATATAAAATGCAATATGAAAATATATCCTAAAAATTGTACCAATATATAAAATGTCTTAAACAGAGGTAGAAACATGCATGCATACAATCTGACAAAATAACTTTGAATAGGTGTACAAATGTTGTAAACAGAAATAACAAATATAATTTGAACTTGTATCAATACAAAAAAACTATAACAATGTAAATTGCCCATAAATAATAGCTTACAAGTATTCACTCTATTACTCATTATTATTATTATTATTATTTATTATTATGGGTAAGTTCACACTAAATTATCTATTATCCTGGGAAAGCTGGACTGGCAAGCCAGCCACACAGTCTGCAGGTGCAGGTGTCTGGGGATCCGGAGTGCCTTCAAGATGCTCCAGAGGCTAGTGGCTATTCAGGGACACTGCATGGGGATCCTACCCAAATCCTACCCATGCAGAGCCTGGCGGCAGCTGGCTACACCAGTAGGGACCTGATCCCCATGATTCAGCATTAACTGTTGAATTATCATGGATTGAGAAATACAAGGCTAGCTACAAGATAGACCAATTATATTTTTCTTTATTATAAGGGGCAAATTCATGAAACAGGAGCGAGAAGTCCAAACTCAGCTATGTAGTGTGAGAACCACAGAGAGAGCAAACCCTGGGCCGCCTGGCATTTCTTCCAGGTACCCAAAAAGTCATGTCCTAACTTGGTCCCACCCCTTATTGTCTGACAGAGGTTCCCCACTGACACACATACACACAACACACATACACACACACACACACAAAAGCAGAAAAGGGCTCTATTGAAAAGAGGAAATGGATGGGAAAGAAGAGGGAGACAGAGAGTATGCATGGTCAAAATATATACTTGTAGGGGGCTGGAGAGATGGCTCAGCAGTTAAGAACATTGCCTTTTCTTCCAAAGGTCCTGAGTTTAATTTCCAGCAACCACATGGTGACTTACAAGCATCTGTAATGAGGTCTTGTGCCCTCTTCTGGCCTGCAGACATACACACAGACAGAATATTATATACATAATAAATAAATAAATATACTTGTATGAAAACAAGTAAGCCACCACATTGATGCGCAGTTGTCTTAGTTACTGTTCTATGGCTGTGAAGAGACAGCGTGCCAAGGTAACACATAAAAGAAAGTTATATAATTGGGGCTTGCTTATAGTTTCAGATGATTAGTTCATGGTCATCATGATAGAAAGTGTTGTGGCAGGCAGGCATGATGCGAGAGTAGTTGTTGAGTGCTTACATCTGACCCACAAACTTCAAAGCTCACCCACTCCAAGTAACACATCTCTTCCAACAAGGCCACACCCTGCTCCACAAGGCTGCATTGTCTCATCCTTCCTAAACAGTTCACCACCTGGGGGCTAAACATTCAAATGTATGAGTCTATGGGAGCCATTTTTATTCAAGCCACAACAGTAATAAATGCATAAAAATAAAAAAATTTAATAAATAAGTAAATAAATCCAAACCTCATTGTTAGAGAGTCTCTAGCAAGCACTTTTTTTGTTTTAAGGCTCTGGCATACTTGAAGAATGTGATCCATGTTCTTTTGTTTTTTGTTGTTTTTTTTTTTTTTGCCTCTGAGTGAGTATTTGGACTTGGCTGACTGTCAAGATGTATTTGGAGTCAATCCGGGTGAATAAACAGTGAGTGATGAGACTGGAAAATTGAATGTTTACAGAAATAGAAAAAAATAAAATAAAAAATTAAACTAAACTAAAAATAAAATTAAAATTGTTTTCTTTTCCTTTTACCAATGGTCATTTTGTGACAAGTACACTACATGTCAGCCCAAGAGTGCCATGGGGCTTTAGCTTGTTCTTTGTAGAAACTAGAGCGACGCCATCAGAAACCTGCCTCGGAAATGCCAAGTGGGTGGCAGTGCTACTCATACAGACAAATGACTTGGGGCTCCCGCAGTGCTCTCTGCAGACAAACGGATACGATTAGTCCTCGGATATAGTCTCCTGGCTCTGTGTCTTTGGTTCCCAATTCCCAAGCAATCAGCTGGTCTTCAGAGAAAATGCTCTTAAAAAGACTTGGGAAAGAACAGAGGAATTTGACCTACTTCAACATTTTAGGAGCTTGGACAGAGTTCTTTAGATGTGGAGAAAGCAGAGGGCCATAAGGAAGGCCGGAATGGACCAGCACCTTGTAGATATTGCTTCTTTCTTACCTCCCTTTCTCCGAAATGAAACACTCAGTTACACTCTGAATTCATCTATGTATCCTGTAAGTAATTGCTTGTGGCATTTAAAAGAAAAAAGAAAGGGGGGGGCTAACAAGAGAGTTAGACCACTACAAAAAAAATTTATTCTTTATAATGTCAAAATAATTGTTTTAGAAGAGAATTCTCAAGGGAAAAATCATCCCAATTCCTTTTATCCCCATCATTTTATGCGAATTGCCCTCTTTAATGGCCCAGACACTGGTTCTGGTTTGATATTGCCTATTTTGCTTAATTAAAGGGTTCTCAATTGTTACTCATAGTCACAGTAAACATAACCTTCCTGAAGAACAGGGAGCAACTGATGTAGAAGTCAATAATCAAAGCACAAAGAAGTCACGGACACTCACCAAAGGGACACACAGGAAGAGAGGCATCACATTTGAGCCAGTTTAGATGCTGAGTGCCAGTCAGTCATCACTTTGAGAAATATCTTAGATTTGACTTTCACCAGGAGCTGAAAGACCAGGTACTATGGCTTAGGCTTCATGATTATTTAGAGACATTTCAATTGATAAACCAGATAATCATGGGCTTTTTTTTTTTTTATAAATCCTGCTATTTGCTTGTGTTTTGTTTCATTTATTTCTTGTGCTTGGTGGTCAGTTTTAGACTTTGACTCATGATTTTGAGCCATAGATATTTTAGCCATGATTCAATAAATCAGTTTTGTAAAACATTAAGAAGTATATTAAGCTGTAGGCAGAGTTTCTCTGTGTTCTAGTACCTGCTCCCAAATAACAATACTGAGACTTATTATAAATTATAAGTGCTTAGCCAATAGTTCAGGCTTGTTACTAGCTAACTTTTACATTTTAAATTAATTCATATTTCTTATCTATGCTCTTCCACTTGGCTCAGTACCTTTTCTCAGTACATAGCACTCATCTCTTGGTTCCTCTGTATCCCCTCACCACTCCCGAGATTCCTCCTTTTCTTCACTCTCTCCCTTTGGCTGCCAGTACCACCTAACCTCCACCTGTCCAGCTATTGGCCAGCCAGTTTCTTTATTAAACCAATCACAGTGACATATATTCACAAAGTGTAGAGGACTATTACACATCAAGCCAACCCAATAGAACACAATATAGTGAGTTAATGTGTGCTCAAGCATGAATAATACCAATAGGTTTATGTAAGTCAGCTTTGTGTCGCATAGTGAATACCTGAGCTAATACACTTACAGCAAAAAATGATTTTGGCTCAAGATTCCAATCTAGAATCCATCAGCATCGTGGCCTTGGGGTTGTGGCGAGGCAACAGATTAAGGTGGAATACCATAGCAAAAAAGAATTATTGATTTTAAGACCAGGGGGCAAAAGCAAGGAAAAGAAAGTGCCCAGGTCCCCCAATGCCCCAACCCCCTTCAAGAGCACATTCCTAGTGACCTAACAACCTCCCACTAGGCCCTACCTCTCAAAACTCTCATCACCTTCTCATAATGCTACCCTCAGGGCCCAGAGTTTTAACAAAGGGACCTTAAAGACATTCATGCTTCAAATTTGAGCAAGGTTTAAGTATTCCAATTTGTGTAAATATATGTATATATAATTTTAAAATTTTCATATTTATGAAAGAAAAATCTTCTAGGGTTTGGTCTCACGTTTTCCTTGGTATAGGACATCAAATTGTACTTCGTGGGGACTTTGAAAGAAAAGCTTTGTTCCCAAGTTTTCCATGCAACGTTTTGAACTATTACTTATGAAATATGTTTTGTCCATTGGGTCTTTTATTATGACAGGACCTAGACTGAATGTTGTCAAGTGGGCTTATTTATACATAGTTTTTTTTTTTTTTATGTAAAGCCTGCATGAATTCAACGTGGTCATGAACTTGAACCTGTCATGTGTGTTTCTTTAGAGCTTATAGTACAGAAAGTTTCCTGGATAATTTTTTCTTCTCAGTTGAGAAATATTGTAAAAAATGGACATGGGGGCCCCCACGCCTTTAATCCCAGTACTCAAGAGGCAGAGGCAGGAGATCTCTGTGATTCTGAGGCCAGCCAGGTCTACATAGTGAGTTTCAGGACAGCCAAGGCTATATAGTGACATTGCCTCAAACAAAACAAGAGGAGGGAGAAAGAGAAAGAGAGAGAGAGAGAGAGAGAGAGAGAGAGAGAGAGAGAGAGAGAGAGACTGTAAAGCAGAAAACATCATATTTTCAGTATTTTCTGATTCTTCTGTGAGAAATACATGTGTTAAGGGAGGAGCCTCAGATGCTGGAACCAGACATTCTTGAGTTTCTGGCTTAGCTGTAGTGAAGGCTCTGCTTTGGGTACTCCCTTGGGGCTATAACTATCGTCTCTACTATTTTCTTCCTTCAATAAACATCACTGAGAATCTCACATGTGACTTCAGAGAAATTGATGATGTTTAAATTCCAAGTGGACACTATTGACTTTAATCAACTAAACTTTCAATGATAGTTAAGAATATACTTTAAAGTTCTGATTAAAACCAACCAAGTTCACTAAGACTCCATTCCTTCTTTGGATAAAGGACAGCATCTCATTTACTACATCTAGTCAGAGGAATAGCTGCCAGACACTTTCTGCTCATGCATGGCCTTTTCCCTGTTCTTCTTGATTACGGTTGGTACCCATGGGGGAATAGCTATGTATATTTTTGTTTCAAGGAAGCCATCAGCCACAGTGTGAAGGACTTGGGTATCTTATTTCTGAGAGGCAGCTATTTGGCCTCACAGCCCGCTGGCTATCCCTGTCAACATTTCTGATTGTGAATACGTCACACCGTTTTGCTGGGACTTCCTAAAAATTGCTGAGGTACATTATAGGCTTGTTTATGTTCAGATCTCTGTGCATACAAGAGGAAAATTGGAAGGAAACCCCTGACACTAGTCACATGAATGTGTGCGTGTTTCCAACTAGTTTTGTCATCATTTGACTATTTTGTCATGTTTGACAGAGGAGACTTACACCTCACTATCACAGAGAGAGAATTAGGTGTGAAGCCAAAAGAATTTGGCCTTGAGGAAACTTTCTTGCAGTAAGAACATGGGCAAACAGTTTAAGGTCACTGGGAAAACTTTTTAAGAAATAAAATGAAAATAATAACTGGTCTATTAATATATTATTGTAGGAGTAAATGGGGAACAAACAATGCATTCTGAAATGTTAGTCATTGCCTAAATATTGATGTGTATGCATTATTGTACACATTATTTTTCTATTACAAGCCATAGAAATAAACTGTGGCTAAGAAGAGCTAGAATGAGTTTATTAGAAGGATCTCAGAGACTCATTGAATTGTCAAGAGGTTTGAAGATGCTGTGGATATAAACGGAAATTAGATAGTTATGGATTGACGAGATGGCTCAGTGTGTAAGGCTCTTGCATCCATGCTTCCCAACCTGGGTTTGATCCATGGAACCTACCTGGTCGATGGGGAGAGGAGTTCCTTAAGACATTCTCTGACCTTCAGGTGTACTCTAAGACATGTATAAATCTTTCTACACAGAAAAGGTAAATAAAGAAACAAATAAATAAATGTAATAAAATCAAATTAAATAGAAAAGAAATGAGATAATTTTAGAGACAGAGAGGCAGGATATTCCAGTGGCCTGAGCAGGAACCATTGTGAAGATAAAGTGAGTTCTATTTGCTGCCAGTACCTTTAACTGTCTGATCAGCTTCAAGTGTTAGTAAAGGTCATTCAGTTGGCTGAGAGGGAGCTTGTGCTCATCCCTTGGGTATGGGATGACATGGACCTTAATTACTACCTTGGTATCTCTAGAAAGAGTGGTGACAGAAAAAGAAAAAGAACGGATGCTGGACATCGAGAAGTTCAAGTGAGACTGACATTCCTGACTTCACTCACCCAAGCCACACAGTTTCTTCAGATTCAGTGTCTTGGAGCCTCAGAAGTCTGTGGTGTGATCTGCCCACTGACATGCTAGAATTCTAACCTCCAGGATGATGATGTTAGGGAGCAGGTGGTTCTGTCACGGTGGTGGTGATCTTCTCACGAGTGTGATTGGTACCCTTTTAAGAGAGGGGCCAACGGTAACTTGCTTCCTGTACTCTGTGAACACAAAGCAAGAAGGCACTACCTGCCAATCAGGAGGCAGTTCTCATCACACCAAATCTACTAGTACTCAAGACTTTTGAGCCTCTAGAACTTGAGAAAAAAGAGATGAATGCTTAAACTATCTCGTTACACTATTTTGTTACATAACAGCTCACATACACAAAGACAGTATCCTGAAACCAATACTTTATTCACCCATGTTTAGAATATAATATATATTATTGTAAAATATGCAATGCTGAACACTGTTCTTGCAACCAGGAGAATGCCGATCTTTCCTTCCTGGGAAAAGATAAGCTCATCTTCCTCCTCTGACAACTCTCATAAGTATCAGTGATTATGACTCAGCCAACTCGGGACAGTTCTATTCCTCACACCTCAAGCAGAGGACAGAAAGCTGGCCTCAGTGTCCCGAGGCATCATTGTTTGGGATTACTGATATTGATGGCCACAGTGACTCTATTGAAATCTAGTTGGTCCAGCTTTTCTGGGCACTTTGGGGAAGTACCCGGGACTGGCAGTTGGTCAGTGTTAACTGTGGATCACTAGGCCTGAACCCTGAGGTCCTCCATCCAAAGATCCTATCTTGCAGCTTTCACCCTTTATATTACTAATTTTTTTAAACATTTAAAAATTTAAAATATAGTTACACGATTTCCTCCTACTCCCTTTCTTCCTCATAATCCTCCAATGTCTTTCCCTCCTGCTCCCTCTTGAGTTCAGGGCCTCTTTTTCATGTATGGATAAAAAATACATACATATAGAAACACAACCTGCTCAGTCTGTTTAGTGTTGCTTCTACCTATATAATTTCAGGACGGACTGCTTGAATGACCAATCGGGGGTTAATCCCTGGGAAAGACTATTTCTCTCACTCTTTGCATTTTTTAGTTGCCTGTGGGTCTTTGTTTAGGGAAGGGGCCCCATGAGATATCTTCCTTCCATGTTAGCCTATCTGTTAGAGCTTTATTTCAAGGTCTTGTAGGGGCAGCCATATTGTTATGGTATCTGGGGTGTCGCTTCTGAGGGGCACACATTTACAGCAGTGGGGTTCTTCTTGGGACACTGAGTCAGGTCAGGTCTCCAGCTTTCTGGCTTCTGCATGAGGTATGAGGGATAGAACTGTCCTGAGCTAAGCTGAGTCATTATTGCTGCTATTTGCAGGAGTCGTCAGATGAGGAAGACGATCTTATCCTTTCTCAGGAAGGAAAGATAGGCATTCTCTTGGTTGTAAGGTACAGTGCTCAGCATTATATATTATTTAATAATAAATAATATATCCCAAACCTGGATGCAAAATTTTGGTTTCAGGATCTTTCTATGCCCTTTCCCATGAAATTCCCCGAGTCTTAAGTGCAAGAGCTGTGTGGTAGATGTAACCATTTTGGTTAGTCCCTGAGATGCTCCCAGGCTCTGGGGTTGCTGGTGACAATGTCTAGAGGGTTTCTTGCTCCAGACACCACAGATCCTGTGCTACTCCTTTCTCGTGAGTTCTGCATTCTTTTTTTTCCCTTTGATTTCTTTCTTTTAATTAAGAATTTTAAAAAATACTGTATGCATAGCTATCCCATACCTACTCCCTTCCCTCCTCCCATCCCACCCCTCAGAAAGGGTAAGGCTTCCCATGGGGAGTCAAAAAAAAAAAAGTCTGCCACTTCACTTCAAGGCAAGATCAAGGCCCTCCCTGCTATAGGCTGAGCAAGGTATCCCTCCCAAGAGAATGTGCCTCAATATGCCAGTTCAAGCATTAGGGATAAATTCTGATCCCATTGCTCGTTCCCCCACAGACTGCTCAAGCTCCCAACTGCCCCCCACATTCAGTGGGACTGGTTTGGTCCTGTGCAGGTTCTCCCACTATCAGTCCAGAGTCAGTGAGCTCTCACTAGCTCAGGTCAGCTGTTTCTGTGGGTATCACCATCATGCTCTTGACTCTTTTGCTCATGTTATCACTCCTCCCTCTCTTGGACTGGTCTCCGGCAGATTGCTCCAGTGCATCGCTGTAAATCTCTGTATCTGCTTTCATCAGTTGTTTGATGAAGGTTCTCTGATGACAATTAAGGTAGCCATCAATCTGATTACAGGGGAAGACCAGTTTAGGTATCCTCTTCACTGTTGCTTTTAGTCTTAGCTGGGGTCATCCTTGTGGATTCCTGGGAATTTCCCTAGTGCCATGCTTCTCGCTAGCCCTTTAATGGCTCCCTCAATCAAGATATTGCTTTCCTTTCTCTCCTTCTCTGTCCTTCTCCCATCGTGAGCATCATATTCCCTCATGTTCGTCTCATCTTTCCCCTTCTCCATTTCTCCTCACGACCAATACCACTCTTGGGATGCACACTCATATCACAAGGACATTTGCTCAACTGTGTACATAGCAGCATTATTCATAATAGGTTGGAAACAACCTAGGTGCCCCTCAACTAAAGACTGGATAAAGAAAATGTGGTACATTTACACAGTAGAGTACTACTCAGTGGTAAAAAAAACCGACAGCTTGAAATTTGCATGTAAATGGATGGAACTAGAAAAAAGCATCTGGGTAACCCAGACCAGGTAGACAAACGTGGTATGTATTCACTCATAAGTGATATTAGACATAAAGCAAAGGATAACCAGCCTGTAGTCCAGAATCCCAGAGAAGCTAGGTAGCAAGGAAAACATAGGTGGATCCCCCTGGGAAGGGAAAACAGATAAGCTCTCTGGGAACAACTGGGAGTGTGGGGAGTGGGCCGACCAAGAAGGGAGGACAGAAGAGTGCTGATCCTTGTCATGGAGGCAGATGAATCCCCAACTTCTGCATGCTAAAGGCTGAGCTCATAGCTTTGCTCAAGAGTTCTCTAATTAAAGAAACTCACTGGATATAAACCTGAAGTCTGATGACGCTAGGTCTTCCCATCATGTTTAACCTCCCGAGATCTTTCCAAGGATGCCACAATGATTTGTTTGGGAAATTCCCTCCCCACACGTCAACTGGAGCAGTGTTTGCTGTGAAATCAGAACACATGAGAGTAATCAGATCTGCTGGGAAGAGGGTAGTTTGGAATTCTTACTTTCCAAAACATTTCACAATTTCATATGTGGTTTTTTTTTTTTTTTTTCCCTGAGAGCACTCTATCCTATGGTATCCCAATCTAGTTATAAAGGCCCTCAGGCCATATTCTACAGCTCAGTCAGCATGCAATCCAACCAAAGTTCTGCTCATTTATAGTACACTGAACTGTTTGGCAAGGGCTTATCAATATGCTTTGGCTTATCACACAGAAAGATTAACATCTAGTTTGTGGATTTGCTTTTGCTCGAACACAGATGTACTTGGAAAAAATAATCAAGTCGTCGTGTTCAAATATTTTTGTTCAGTTTTGGATTATATTCCAGGAGAAGTAGGGGAAAAGCCCACTAAATTTTTTTTTTTTTGGTAAGAACTAATGAGTCAAATAAAGAGCAGATTTTCAACACATCAGAAATATTTTTGGAGCATTAGAGGAAAGAACTTGAAACTCGTCTTTTTGTTTGTTGGCATATTTTGGCAATCACCACAACTGTTTACATGGGGAACATGAGTCAACCTAATTGAACATGATGTCAACGTGTTCTGGAACAAAATCGTGTGGAGAATATGATGAAATTATACTCTGGCACTGGAATCAAATATGTCAAAGCTGAAAGAGCGGAGAGGGTATTCAACCTCATCCTCTCATTTCAGAAATGAGAGCATTGGGACCAAACTGCTGACACAGCACGCCTGAGAGCAGATAGCTGGCCATTTGCAGAGTTCTCGTGAATCTGACCTTGTAATTGCCATCTTTTTCCTACCTTTTCATAGAGATGGGGATATATTTTCTCTATCACCTCCTTATAATTAATCCTAAATATACAAGTCACTCTAACTTATCTAGAAATACTGTCTTTGTACATATATGTGTTCAGTTTGTACACATATGTGTATGTGCTTGTGTGGGTATGTGTACACTAAATATGCTTGTTTTGTTTTTTTCAACTTCTATTTATTCTTGGATGATTTCATACATGTGTTCAATGTGTCTTGGTCATATTCACCCACAACTTCTCCCTCCCGAACTACCTGGACACCCTTAATAAGTCCCTTTCAGCAGTCATATCTTCTCTATCTCTCTGTGTGTCTCTTTCTGTCTCTGTCTCTGTCTCTTTCTCTCGGTAACATACTGAGTCTAATTAGTGCTGTCTACTGAAATATCAATCAATCTTGTTGGCTTCACCTTATACAGGTCTTGTGTAGAGAACCTTAGCTGAGGTCAGCTCATAGCACAGTAGCCATGTCACATCCAGATGACAGGATTCCACAGCACTCTTTCTCCTCATCAGGCTCTCACATTCTTTTTGTTCCCTCTTTCAGGATGTTCTTAGGGACCTGGAGGATGGAGGCCTGTTATGGATGGAATTCACAGCTGACCACTCAACACACACTTACCGCCATTTTGACCAGTCAAGCGTGTCTGCATTGACTTCTGATGGCTGCAGAAGAAGTTTCTCTGTCCAAGGTTGAGAGGAGGACTAACCTACGGGTAGAAACTTAAATAGAAGGCAGTTTGACAGCATGTCATCTGGGCATGACATGGCTGCTGTGCTACAAGCTAAGGTGCCCTACACAGGACCTGTGCAAGGTCAAGCCAATAAGATTAACTAATATTCCAGCAGACAGCACTGACTAGACTCAGGGGGTTACCAAGAGAGAACAAAACATTGGTAGGAGGTTTCGTTCTAGGGACTTTGAGTTCTCTAGTCATGAGTTTGTGAAAGTGTACGGTACCAGGCATGAATTCCCTCCTGTGGTGCAAACCTCACATCTGATAGAAGGCAGTTGCTTGCCTCCATCATCTTTATGTGACTATTTTCCTAAGGGGCATATCTTGTCTGGCCTGTCACTATTGCAGCAGTCAGTACCAAGCACATGGAAAGACCACTGGTGACTCTTCTTCTCCACTAGCCCGCTTCTAGCATTGTGAACGCTGTCCAGTCAGGAGGATGTCCACAAGTCAATTCCAGCTTGGTTTCCGTATGTCCTGTAACCAAAGTGTATTGTGGCTTCAGCAATAGGGTTTTACCGTCTAGTTTTAGTAGGCAACCACCAAGGGCAAAGGCAGTAGCCCACGTTGTTTTGGGAACATCTCTGGTTTCCTGACCAAGAAGGAGACATCCCACATACCCAATACTAAGGTTTTCATTTAACGACTCATGTCTTCCAAGTAGATTTCCTTTCTACAGAAGGAAAATAAATATTTATAGAAACTGGAGATCATGGAGAAGACATTAAATTTTTCTAAAGGGAAAACTAAGTTTCTTGGATAAATATAGGGAAAGGCAACAATTTGCCCCAGTCCTGACATATTGGGGAGAGAGAAGAGTGCAATCTCCTGTGGAGGTTTGATTACAAGATTTGAATCTCCAGGGTTAATCAACAGTAGGTGTCATATGGACCTGGGTTCAAACCTGTGTATCACTTAAGCTGTGCTCTCAAGCTTGTGTCTCCATTGTCTTATCAGAAAACCCCTTAGGTTAATTTGCTTGGTTATTAGCATCCTTTTGAGTTCTTTGAATTCTTCAGACATCTTCATAATTTTTCCTTTGACCTCTATGCCTTGAGTTTTTTTCTAAGATTTTTGTTTGTTTTCTTATTAGAGATACTACAGGTTTGATGATCTTTGGGGGAGATGTATTGTCTTGGTTTTTTTTTCATATTTCTTATGTTTTTGTGATGTGTCCTGGGCATCTGGATTTGATTGTATCTTTTGTCCAGTTTTCTAAGCACATTAGTAGGCAGTGATCTGGTTAGCAAGAGAAGTCTTGAGGAAGGAGACAGAGTGGACGGTAGCAGGCCCCTTACTAGAAGCCTGGGCTACTACAAAGTGTTCTAAGGTCAGGTGTTCTACTAGATAGCTTTGAAAAGTCCAAAACAGGGGGCTGGAGAGATGGCTCAGTGGTTAAGAGCATTACTTGCTCTTCCAAAGGTCCTGAGTTCAATTCCCTGCAACCACATGGTGGCTCACAACCATCTGTAATGAGGTCTGGTGCCCTCTTCTGGCCTGCAGACATACACACGGGTGGAATGTTGTATACATAATAAATAAATAAACATTTTTTTTAAAAAAAAGAAAAGTCCAAAACAATCAGGGTGGTCTTGTAGTCTGGGTGCCTAGAGAGAGTGTTTTAGGGGAGAGAGTGGATTTGAGAGTGAAACTGGGTCAGGTCTCTTACTGGGGGTGGCCACTTGGACTTTGTGTGCTGGGAAAGACTGTGTCATATTCCTGGAGATGGGGTCCTGGTAAGAACAGGTAGAGTTTTATACCACCTGTGGAAGTAGGTGGGGGCACATTGGCATGGGGACAAAGCAAGAGAGGGGCCTGCCTGGTGGTAGAAGCAGTGCATGGTGTCAGGAGCATGAGGAGGATATTTGGGAAACCTGTGAAGAGGATGGAGAGGGGTCTCATTTGTGGTGGGGGGCAAATGTGAGAGCCTAGGTCCTTTGCCTCCTCTACAATTTTGACAAAGCAATAGCTGATTTCATAATGTTGCCGTAAGATCATGATATTGCATGCAGAAATACAAAACACCCTATGTTGAGTCTATGAGCTGGGCCTATTGTACGCTATCAGGAGGTATAGTTTATTTCTCTACTTTCTTGCACCTGGACTGATGTTTGACTTTAACGTGATGTGTGAGTTCTGAGGTGCCAGCCTTTGGTTTTAGAAAGCTTTGTCCTGGGCCCATGAATGGAAGCCAAGGGAGACAACTGAAGAACTGGCCACATAGAGAAGTTATCTGCTCCGGCCCACACACTGCTGAGGTGGCAAATGAGGATGAGGAGGTCTTGAATCTTCAGCGGAGGCAAATCTCCACCTGGGTGCAGGAGCCTGCACAGCCCAGGGATAAAGTATGAATGAGTGCTTAGGCATTTGTTAAGGCACACACACGATTTTCCAGTGTCCCTGTGTTTGTGCCCACCTTTGGGGTGATGTCTTTTGGTAGTCTGCCTCATGCTAAGGCCCATGTCTGCTCCTTCTCTGGCTTGATGACCGCGGACACAAAGGATATTTTTCTGTGGTGCTGGTGTGCTTTGGCATGCAGCTGTGAGCAGCTGTGCTCTTTCGGGGCTCCGGGAAGAGCCTCTGCCCACTGATGGTTAGGATGTGCAGCAGTAATCCAGCAACTGAGAACAGAGTTGCAGGGAGTGGGGGCTTCTTTTCTGAAGTTTCACAAAGTTCTCACAAGTTTTACCAGAATTGAAGTCCAACACCCAAACCCAGCAACTTTTCATTAAATGCAAGCATTATTTATAAGCCTCAGATATAAAATTGGCACAGTGCTTCTTCATTTGTAAAGCAGCTTCAACAACTCTATCCTTAACTAGTCTTCACAAGAATCTCATAAGGAAGCTCTTTTCCACACTTCTTTTTTTCATTTTATAAAAAATTTAACCTGTGTGAGTGAGATGGCTCAATAGGTAAAGACACTTGCCACCAATCTGATAAACCAGGACCCACACAGTGGAAGGAGAGAACGAACCACTACAGGTGGCCTTTTGCCCTCCTCACATTTCATTGCACACGTGGGCATGTGTGTGCACACATATACACACAAACAAATAAATGTAATTAAACATTTAAAAAGTCACCAAGTGTTAGTGATTCTTAACCCCTTGGATGGGAAACTAGAAGCAGAGTTCCTGCTCTATTCCCTTTGGATTTTGTATATTCACTTTCATGAGCAGTGATGTGGGAACGTCTGATGATCACTGAAGACAGGATGTTCAAGCTTAGTCCTGAATAGGAGGCTGACTTTGGGGGTACATTTCATCTTGTCCTCTTGGCACAGCTCCTGAGACCCACCTCCCCAGTGTGCTTTTAGCACGACTCCCTAAAGTCCTTGCTTTAGGATGAAGCATTTCATCTCACCCCTTTTTCCTTCCTTCCTTCCTTCCTTCTTTCTTTCTTTCTTTCTTTCTTTCTTTCTTTCTTTCTTTCTTTCTTTTTCTTCCTTCCTTGATTCCTTCCTTCCTTTCTTTAATTGAAAATGGAATGTTTATGTTTTCACACAGTCTGGGCCCCAAAGTACCTCCTTAGGTTTCTGTCTTATGGCAGCAAAAACTATATTGGCTGTAGATCATGTATGAAGTGCAAAGTAGCCCATATAAGAAGCATTAAGGAGGAATGGTTAGTAGTGAGGCCATTGACACGCTTAAGACAAGAGCAGTTAGCCATGAGGAAAGTGGGAATCAGAACCCTAGGAAATACCGTGTTACACACGGCATGAACAACAGGAAGAAAATAATACATGTTTGTAAACTGTGGAGAAAGAAGAATCCTTATGCGCTACTAGTAGGGGCTTAAAATGTTTAAAAACATTTTAAAAATCAGCTTAGGAAAATTGAGACTGGTGGCAATGTCTGTATTTTCAACATTTGGGAACCTAAGGATTAGAGGATCTCAAGTTCTAGCCCAGCCTGAACTGTATCACAACACGCTGTCTCAAAACAAACACACAGCTCAAAATCTAAACTCAAACAAACGAAGGAACTGGCTCTGCCCAGAGCTAAACACAGCTGAGAATGCAGATTAGCGGAGTAGTGGTTGTCTAACATGGACAAGACATTGGGTTCAATCTCCAGCAGTATGAAGAAAAAAAAAGCACTAAAGAGCTAAAAGTATAGCGTCCACATAACCTAACAATCTCTCTACTAACACTTACAGAACGGAAACAAAGTCTTTGCTCATGCAAAATATGCTTCTCAGCATTGTGCATAACAGCAGAAGTGGAAAGAGATCATTTTCACACCAACTGACGGACAGATAAATAAATATGGGCTATCCGTTTCAATGGAATGTTATTTAACCATAAAAAGAAATTAAGTACTGATGTATACCACAAAATGGATGACCCTCAGAGCACGGTGTCAAGTGAAAGAAACCAGATGCCAAACATCACATATTATATAATTCCATTTATATGAACTGTCCTGAATAGGCAAACCCCACAGAAACAGAAAAAGACTCGTGGCCGCCCCGGGCTATAGGGGGACAGGAAGTAATGACTACACGATGTAACATTTCTTCCTGGAGTGGTAAAAGTGCTCGAAAATGGACTATGATGATGAACATCCTCCTCTGTGAAAATACAGCCAATACATCATATACTTAAAGCAGACGAATTGTAGGGTATGAGAGCCATGTTTCAACAAGGCTATTAAGAAAAGAGAAGGGAGACGAAAGCCTTGACTCAATATATCAGCGTGCCAAAAGCTGAGCCAGTGCCAATGATATTTATGTTGAGAGGGAGAAATAATCAGACTATATATAAGACTCGGAGGTGCAAGACCAAAACACAAAGGTGTGCCTCCGTTGTGAACCGGTAAGGCTGTGACCCAGACTGAGGGCTGTGAAGACTGAACAGTAAAGTTTCTTCTTTTCAACCGCTCTTCTTAAAGGCCTGGCTTCTGGCTCCTCAAACAAGGAGCGCTGTAGAGAGTTGGAGCAGACTGATTCTAATGAGAGCCTATGCCTTAGCGTTTTCTAACAAGCTAGCATTTCATGATCAGCTAAAGTAGCAGAGGCACTAGCCATGACGTTCTCCTTTCAGTTCTCGCCGTTTTCCTGCGTGGAGGTGCCATGATTGCACATTTCCAGTTGAGCAAATCAAGACAGAGAGAATGGTGATTGGTCACGTCGCACACAAACAGCAGCAGCGGTGGCATACGACGCCAAATCAACCTCTCAGCAGAGCCTTTCGTGCGCCTCAGTGTGATTCAGAAATCCCCAGTTCACACCAGCATAGGGATCTGCCAACAGGAGTTTGTGGCTGACAGACTAGAGAAGTGCTGCAAACAACAGCCCCTCCCCGCCCCCACCCCGCAAGACAGTACTGATTGCGTCTCAGCAGGTGGGATTGGATTAACTGCATTTGCCAAAAGGGACAAGTCAGGAACCCTGCCACCCAGAGGCAGAACTCCGAAAGAGTCCTGCTGAACCCCTGGAACCCCATCTGACACATCTCTCTCTTCCACGTAGTCTGTCCAGTTAGCTGCACCCCTGCCTCTGAGAGACCCTTGGCGCTCAGGGACCGTTGCGTATAAGAAGACTCCAGGCAACTGCTGTGATCTCGGAGGTCAGGCAAGCCCGGGTTGAGGGTATGGGGACACCTGCCTCTTGCAGGCAAAGATGAACAAATGACAACATGTGTTGCCTTGAATGCGAGTGGCCCAGGCAGCATGTGTTAGGCCCTTGCAGATCTGTGTGCCTCATGAGCATGGGTCCTTCTTTTCATTTCTGGAGCAGGGAACAGATGTTCCATCAAAAGACACATTGAAAATAAAGATAATTATGCAGTAAGAGGCTTAATTACATCAGCTTATTCAGGTCCACTTAATTGCCTGACAGCCCAAGTGCCTCCCATTTATTTGCAGCAGAGGCTCTCGTGTTTTGCTGGTTTATCAAATCCTTTGATGGCTCGAGGAAGACGTTATTGACTTAGCAATTCAGAAAATATCAATTCCTCACATACAGCTGGTAGAGGAAAATGTAAATATTTTTAACAGGCAATAAAGAATCATGGTTTTCCTCGTGCTGGCTCATGGTGTCCTATAAATGATTAATAACGGCAATGGCTCACAAAGGTAAGACCCAAGTAGATATTTCATCTTTACCTGTCTCTTGATCGTATTTGCAGCCTTTCTGTCATATTAAAATCTTGGGGAGAAGGTGATTTGGTAATTTAAAGAGGCCATTTGCCTTATGTGACAATCAAGCAATTGACCCCAAGAAAGCTGTTTTACAGTGCTGTTTTCAGCTCTCCCTCACTTTACAGGTATAGATGAGCTCTGTTTCAGACTGATGTCCTGTCTCTCTCTTTGCCCCCACCCCATATTACCGGTCTTGTCAAAGCGATTATTTTACTTACTCTTTATTTTTCTTTTACTATTCATTTTTTTTTTTTGCCAAACAAACCTCCATTCATCTCATTTCTCAAGAACAAAAAAAAAAAAAAGAGAATAAACTTTTTTTTTTTTTTTGCCTCAAACAAGACAATTTCTGATTTTTTTTTTCCCTAGTCCTCCATCTGTTCTGTGGCCAGAGCACTTGTTTAAATTCTTCCAGAAAATGCGTCCTCCTGGATTTGCCCTGAGATCAGCAGGAGTCCTAGCAGGAGGCAGGAGCCACATCCACACACACTGACTGAAGGGATGAGCACAGGCAGGATTCCCATATCTGCTACAGCAGCACTCATCACAACACAGAGGACATGAAATTAACCTAGGTGTCTACAGTGGATAGTGAGAATGTGCCGTGTAAATACAATGGCATAACACTGAGCTATAAAACAATGACGCTTCCCTTAGGCACAGCATGGATGAGCCTGGAAGACTCCATATAAACGGAAATAAGCCAGACACCGAAACACAGATGCTGAATATCCTTACCAACCCACAGAAGTTTAAAAGGTTGACCCTATGGAAGTATAAAACAGAACAGCGGTTACCTGCGGCTGGAGGTAGAGGAGATGGGGAGAAGATCATTGATGGGAACAGAATGCACACTTGGGAAGGAAAAATTGCTTCTTGTAGAACAGTAGTTACTCTCTCTGGTTGACAATCAATTGACTATTTCTAAACAGCTAAAAGAAGACTTTAGATATTATCAGCAGAGCCAGATGACTTCCGAGTTGATGAGTATGTCAACTACCCTTCTTTGATCGTTACAAAGTATTCATTAAAACAACACAGTGTATTCCATAAACATATAGAGACATTACCTGTCAATTTAAAAAATTAAAATAGAGGAGAGGAAGATGAAGTGAGGTCCAGGAAATGAGGAAGAAAGGCTACATACACTGGAGCTAGAGAAATGTGACAACTCTGGGGGACAAGATATGTGAGCCAGAATCACCGCCTGTCACAATCAGGGGGCTTCACATAGAGCTGTGCAGAACCTGGGAGAGGCAGCTGGGAGAAGCGATACCATGTCCTCACTCTCTTCCTGGCCTCTGATCTGCATCAGATCTCCCCATGGACCACCTTAGACCCACTCTCAGAAACCAGGGAGACATGTGCGCTGCTCATCTAAGTCAGTCTCCCAGGCTATCGAGCACAGCAGGGCTCCAATAGGAAGGGAGAATGCCTACAATATCGCCAGCTTCTTGGCCCCATCTCTTGACACTTCTTCCCTATTATCTAAGTATCCACTCCCTCGACAGCTCTGCCTGTCCTTCTCTTCCACCTTGGTTGGACCACGTAGTCCTCAGCTTTGGATGCCACCTCGATATTAGTTATATTTACTTCTTTCTTTCCTAAATTTCCTTTGCTTGATATGTCCATGTCACGTGACAAGTCTTGCCTAGCATTTGCACATAGCCAAACTAAAACCACTTTTTCTCTGAATTCAGTTCTCCCAGACTTCATCCCATGAGTTATGTTCTCTTCCAGAGGTAGGATGGAATGGTTATCTTTTCTCCAACTATATCCCGAGCACAGAGCGTAAAGTTCTTCACTCTTCCTTCTCTGCTTTCACTATAAGAGCAAACAAAAGGAGGACTTGTGTGTGCTCTTTGGCTTCTATTATGTAACTGCTACGCTGTGTCATCTATGTTGCATCTGAATTTATCTTTCTAAAATAGTTCGCATTTTGTCAAACTTCCAGGCAAAAGTTTTAACATTAAACAATACAGCCTCATACTGAGACTGGTTTCCATAACCCAGCCCATCAGTTCCAACTTCTAGTTCTATCTTTATAGCCTACTACTACCGTAAGTGTAAGGTATCTTGTCAGTATTTACATTTATAACTTAAATGCTACTCTCAGCCTTCATTAGAGAAACTTCGTTTTTCAGTCAACCCCTGTGAACACAGGAATACGCGAGGCTAACAGGCGTTTGGTGATCAGCACTACACAGGCCATTTATACCACCCTGTCAAAGGCTCAGGGATCATTCCAGAAGAGGGGTGGAAAGAATGTAATAGCCTGAAGATAGGGAGAAAGGCTACAAAATGTTTTCTGTCCTCAGGACATGATACAGCTGATGTAATCACAACCTTCTAGAAGCTGCAGTTGCCTGCACTGGGCCTGTGCAAGATCAGACCTGTCAACAGGCCGTCATGGATCAAGGAAGGAGTCAGGAAGGTTTATTCCTCCCTGAAAAATTATTGGCTAGTGGTAGGTTCTAGGGGAGGGGTAGGCCTTTTTTCCACCAGTGGACCTACTGGTGAGCCACCAGATTCCCGTGTACAACACCCAAGGTCATACAGGTGGCCTTGATTAAATTCAAGGAGCCACAAAACAAAATAGAAAGACACTAATGTGTGACCAGGTCTTGTGACGAGTGGTAAAGAGGGGTTGGAGGGACTTAGAGAGGGTGGGGAGTTCTAGTAATCTGAATATATTGTATGCATGCATGAAAATGTCAAGGATGCATTTAATAACAGTTATTTTAAATCATTCTAAGTCATTCAAATTCATATTTCAAACTTCTCTTCGGGGCTAGGGAAATAGTGCAGTGGGTAAAAGAGCTTGCTGCATAAGTTGAGGACCAGAATTTGGACACCCAGGACTGTAGCAACTAGGTGGGCATGGCAGCCTGCCTGTAATCCCAGCATTTGGGAGATAGGGACGGGGGATCTCCAGGACAAGCTGCCCGGCTAGATAGGCTGACTTGGTGAGCTCTGGGTTCAAGAGACAAATCCTGCATCAAGACAAGGAGCTGAGCAATTGAGGGAGAAATCTGACATCAACTCTGGCCTCCACATGAACACACACAGGTGCACACATACTCACCACACACAAGATCGCTCACACATTAGAGAGAAACACACACACACATACACATGAACCCCCACAAAACTCATACTTTCCTTCATTTTGTCACTTCTCATCCTCTGTCTTCTCTATTTCTTTAAG
The DNA here is from genome assembly GCA_028555095.1 of Dicrostonyx torquatus. NCBI lineage: Eukaryota > Metazoa > Chordata > Mammalia > Rodentia > Cricetidae > Dicrostonyx > Dicrostonyx torquatus. The sequence continues at coordinate 5,136,004 of JAQHUG010000078.1, forward strand.
ATTCACTACTGTTGTAGAGAGGAAAAAAGTAACCCACATAACCGACAGACTGAAGAAATAGGTGTGTGAGCTCACTATTGCACACTTGAAAAACAATTGCATTAGCAGGCAGGGCCAACAGTGCCAAAGAAATCAGTCCAGGTTTGCTGTCCACGGATCTGAGTCATCAATGCCAGTACCTAGAAAAGTAACCAAGGCCAATGGTGGAGACAACCTCTTACTGCTAACTCCTTAATCCCATGTGGGGCTTTATTGTGTATTTCACATCCCCTGTGCTCTCATAGTCACGATGGCAGTTTGATGGGGAAAGGTTTTAGCCTATCAGGCTAATAGCCACACCCCACCATTAGCCATTAGCTAATTATTCGGGGTTGGACCATCAGGTCCCAATTAGGTATAAAAGGTTGGATCCACGTGGGAAAGCTCTCTCTCTCTCTGAGGATCGTGGGTTGATGCACACGTGGAATCCAGGGTCTGGTATTGTAAATCTGCTTGTGACCCTTACTCCTATTAAAGTGTATCCATTAAAGATAGCTGGCCTGGGCGATAATTTATTAAATTCCACAGCGGTTGGGCATTTTTCTGTGAGATACTTGGTGACTGGAACTTAATCATCCCTCCTTTCCTCTCACATTTGTGATGGCTTCCACAACCCTTCTCATACATTTTCATTTCTTTGACTAACTTTTGATCCTTAGACAGTTACTCCAAGTTCATAACAAGCAAAGGACAACGTTGCTCAAATCCCCTCATTTCTATAAGTGTTCGTCATCAATCACTCCAGAATGAGCCTTCATGGAGCAATGTAACTGGTCCCACAGTATTACCTGTTGCTAAGAGATTTGAACAATGTTGATATATGCCTTGTATACATCATAACTTGTTTTCAGACATCATGAACACTACAGTTTCTGCATAGAGCAACTCACTCATCCCTCAGCTCTTCCCTCATGTCAAGAAAGTGGTCCTGTAGAAGTTGCAGACCACTCAAGAGGTCTTTTTAAGTTCCTTAGGCGTCCTCTGCAAGGGAGAGAAAAGACGGTGACAAGCTACATTAAGGATGCCACAATGGAATAGACTTTGTGCTGCTGAGCTCTCACTTAACACCCCCACACTGGGAGGTAGTGCTGTTAGCACACACCATGTTTAGGCAATTCAAGTCCAAAGAATAATTTATTACAATTTATTTAAACTCATGCAGATATTAAATGACCGAGTGAGAACTCATAAGTGAGTTTCTTTCAGATTAAAATTCTGCATGTCCCTCCACAACATGTTGGTGTAAGTAATTCTCTAATTGTTTGTATCTGTGCAAACTCAGTTCTTTCTAAAAGTTAACTAACCATGTTTATTAATTCTTTGGAAATTTCATAAAGAGGTTTTTGATCATATTTGTTCCCCAGCTCTTCCTAAATCCACCCTCCTATCTATTTAATATTGAGTTATTCTTTTTTTTAAAAAAAACCATTAAATCCAATTTATGCTTCACATATAGTCTGAAGTATGTGGCCATCCACTGGAGTGTGGTCAGCATACCAATATCCACAACCTTGAGAGAAAGAGAAAGACAGAGAGAGAGAGAGAGAGAGAGAGAGAGAGAGATCATCTACCAGCAACAATCAATTGCCACTAGCTCCCCAGCTAGTGGGCTAGGAGGAGGGGTACTCATTTGTCTCTGTTCTCCATGCTGGGATCTTGTTTGGCCTGAGCTTGCTACCCCAAACCCTTGAGTCCATATATGCAACTGTCCTGTTGTGTCCAGAAAACACTGTTTCCTGGTAGTTGCCCATGACCTTGTATTTTATACTCTGTTCCTTCCCTTTCTTTGATGACCCTCGAGCCCTTGTGGGGAGAAAAGGTGTGTGAAAAAAGATGTCCTGCTCAGAGATGAGCATCCTCCTTTCTCATTTTTCTCTTATTTTTGAGGTTATAATATAATTACATCCTTTCTCCCTTCCCTTTACTCCCCTCAAAGCTTCCAATAAAACTTTCCTTGCTCTCTTTCACATCCATGGCCTCTCTTTTCATTAATTGTTGGTATGCACACATAAATATGTATTCGCAGATACAGCCTGCTCAGTCCGTGTATTGTTGCTTGTTTGTGTGTTGTCAGGTCTGACCAGGCGGCATTGTATAACCAACTGGTGTGCTCGTCCCTGGGGAGGACTATTTCTCCCGTTCTCAGCATTCCCTGGCTGCCTGTATGGGCTTTCCCCTGTCCACAGCTTGTCTACTGCTGTTTTCCCTGTTCAGCTCATGTTTAGACAGTCATGTTGGTGAGACTTGATGGGTGTGACTTCTGACACTACTAGGACACATAGTCTCTCAACAAACTTCCTGATCCTCTGGCTCTTACGGTCTTTTCACCCGCTCTACACAATGTTCCCTGAGCTGTAGGTACAGGCATCCGTCGTTTTGTAGATGTATCCACTGGCACTGGGCTCCACAGTTCCATTCTATAGACTCTTATTGTCTATACTTTGACAAGTTGTGAGTCTTAGTGTTAACCTTCATCTACTACAGAAAGAAGGATGACAGATGAATGAAACTACAAATATAACAAGTTATTAGGAGTGGTTTTGATATTCCATCCATATTACAGTACTAGGCTCTCTACTAGGGCCTATGTCTTGTCTCCCCAGAGGTTCTTGGCTCTGTTAATATGACACCAGGTATTGGTTTCATCTTGTAGAGGGGGCCTTAAATCCAACTAGAAAGTGGTTGGTTACTACTGTGATGTTCTTACTCATAACAAACCAGTGGATCTCACTTTTCAGACTGGTATTTACTATAGGTCTTCAGGTTTGAAGATAAGATTAATGATTAAGATAAGATTAATGATTACTTTTCTCCAGTAGCTTGCACGGTACCTTCCAATACTATGAAAGATAGCCAATGGGGATAAGGTTTCTAGGTGCATACCGGTTTGCTCTTGCCTTGTTCTATGGCTCAGGTATGTGGTATCCTCAGCAATAAGGTCTTACCATCAAGTTCTGGGGAAGTTGGCAGTAGATTATAATATATGAAGATTTATAGAACCTCACTGATCAATAGCTCCAAAAGGCAGAACTGTTTCCTGAGCTTTTCCTGAGTTAACCTTTGGTGTCTAGTAGGGGCACCATCAACTGGTTATAGAGTAAATTCATTTTAACTTTTTTATCTGTATATATATGTATGTATGTATGTATGTATGTATGTATATACACACACAGATAAAGATATAACTTAGGGAGCTTTCACGGTAGTAGGCTTCCATATGATTCCTCAAAAGGTCTTAAGTGCTGTCTGTCCCTCCTGGTACACCTTTCTCTACTATGCCCTCCCTCTTCCAACCCATTTAGCCATTCCTGTTCTGTTATTCTTCTTCAATCCTTTATACTACTGCATCCTAGCTTTCCTTTCTGGAAGCTGCCCTCCCATAGTTTCCTATTAATTTCCTGACCTCTATGGGTATTTCAAATAAAACACAGTCTAAGATTTGAAACTAGTATCTACAAATAAGGGGGAAAAAAGTGACATTTGTCTTTCTGGATCTGGGTTACCTCATTCAGAATAATTTTTTCCATTTCCATTCATTAAATGCAAACTTCAAAATTTAACTTTTCTTAACAGCGGCATACTAGTTCATTATATAAATAGGGTTGCCATAGGGTTGGGTTGTTCTTGCAGAGGACCAGGGTTTGGTTCCCAGCATCCCCATGGTAGCCTGCAACCATCTGTAACTCCATTTCCTGGAGATATGAAGCCCTCTTCTGGTACCATATTTGAGGGCACCAGGCGTGCATATAGTGCACATACATGCTCATAAGACAAAACTTATATGCAGAAAAGAATAAAAATCAATAAACCAATGAAACTCTTTAAATGTACCAGATTTTCATTATCTGATCACCAATTGAGGAACATCCAGGTTGTCTCCATTTCTTGGCTCCCAACTCAATTTGGTTAACATTCAGGGTCCTATAAAGAAGGAAAGTAGTTAAATATAGGCAGATTAGCAAAAAAGGAGCTGAGAATGACTAGCCATTTCAGAACTCAAGTTATAAACTCAGAAATCAAATAAAAAGGCGAGGCTTCCAACTGCAATGGTTTACAAACACCGGTGAGGTGCCTGAGTGCATCATGAAAATGCAAGCTATTGGAACACGGGGATGAGAGCTACTTAATTTTACACAATTTTGTGTGATCTGTACATGACTTCTTCATAAAGTAAAGCTACCCAGTAGGCACTCACTCAATTAAATTAAAAAAGTAACATCTGTTTTAGTCCTCAAAGCATTAGTCATTCTTCTTCTATTAAAATTTTCGAGAATAACATTTGAAAATGCCCTATTATCGTGGTTGACTAAGACCCTCCCATTTTTCTTCCCCACTCCCACACTCTAGAATTTGCAGGTGAGATAAGAGACACTAAGCCAGAATGTCTGGTCTGACGCTTGTCTCTACCCTTTAAACTCATCAGAGGCATTGTTTCCAAGAGGCTCTGAAGAGTGGTCTGATCAACAGGACAGGGTAGCTGCGTCACTGAGAGACATTTCATTTAGCACCCATGAACTCTGTTTAAAATGAGTGCATTACATGGTAGGGCTCCAGCGAGACTCAGAAGTGCCCCATAAACACACCCCTGGAACAATGGCTCCCGGGAGTTCCTCAGTCTCTACCCATTCCCACAGCTCATGCATTAATTTAATCTAGGACCAACTCTGGCAAGCAGTCCTCAAACATAGAAAAAGAAAGAGAATTACTTCAATGAAGTCATGACATAGAAACACTGTCAATTATTGTTAGTGCCCTGACAAGGAGGATTTATAGATAATCTTATTTATAAAATTATAAAGCCCCTCAGCCACCTCCAAGCACCTGGTCACAGACACTGGATTAAACAATTATGCCACTTTTCGAGGATGTGCTAGCCTTTGTGTTCTACTATGGTACATTTTGTGTGTACTTACACACATTTATTGTCTCTGGATGAAGTCGAATCTTCTTCTTAAAATAGGAAGTCCCACTTAACACAGAGTTACCACATTTTCCAGAGGAAAAAAGTTTACATTAAAATCTAAAATTTTATCTGCTAATATGTATGTGTTTGTGATGTAGATATGTGATTGTGGGCACATGTGTGCCATGTCATATATGTGGAGGTCAGAGGACAATTTTAAAGAGTCAGTTCTTTTTCCATCTTGTTTGAGGCATGGACTTCCTTGTTGTTTCTGCAGCTGCCCTGCTCCTGTGAACCTCCAGCTGATTCTCCTAACTCCACCTCCCACCTTGTTATAGGAGTCCTAGGATGGCAGACGCATATCACATAGCTGGCTTTTTACGTAGGTTGCAGGGATGGACTCAGGTCATCGGGTTAGCACAGAAAGTATCTTTCATCTGATAAGCCATCTTTCTGGCCCCAAGAAAGATTTCTAAAATGATTTTTTTTTTTTGGTGCTGCTGCTGCTGGTGGTGGTGCTGCTGGTGGTGGTGCTGATGCTACTACTGGTGGTGCTGGTAGTGTCTGTGTGTGTATGCCACATATGTGTGAGTGCACAAGGTTAAAAAGGGCATCATGTGCGCTGGTGCTAAAGTTACAGGCAACTGGGAGCCACCTAATGTGAGTGCTGATAACCAAACCAGGGTCCCATAGAAGACTAGTTGTTGGGGCTGTAGACACCTGGCCCCTTGACTCTCTTTGCCTGCCTCAGACCCTTTGCCTGCTGGAGTGAGCTGAGCAAAACAACTTGTTTACCTGTGCCTGCAGCTGCTCTGAGCAGGAGACCTTGATGGTGGGGGAGTGAATTCTGGTGGGTTTTACAGCTGAAAATCCAGGGGCGTGGCTATCAGTTAAGGATCCCTATATAAGCTGTCCCTGAGCACAATAAAGTTGGCATTCTTGTATCAAGAATGACCCGTGTCTCTGACTGTCTGTGTGCATGTGTTTTTAAGTTTTTAAGTCTCTGCCTGGTTCCCAGCGTGCGTACCATAGAGCATAGAACAGACGCTATATTTTTACAACTAGTGAGCACTTCTAACCTCTGAGCCTTCTCTCTAACCCCAGAAAAGCATTTAAAGTCATTAAGTAGTGACTTTAATCCCATGCTCAAACCACAAATCTTGCAAGCAAATGCTAATGAATTTTGGAAATCTTCCCAATGAAATTCAAGGTTTCAAATTCCTTCTCATTCTATACTGCACTAGCTATTCTTTTAAAGACAGCCATGAAGGTTGGCCATCTGTAATTAGAAATCATGAAACTGCTTCCTCTATATTTAGTTGAGTGCAATTAGCACATGTTTCAAATTAAGCTTTGCACTATTTTGCCCAGATTTTTCAAATAATTTTCTTGACAAACTCAGCCTGATAATAGACTATTTAGGAAAACAAAATTTTTAACAATAACTGCACAGCTTTACACCCCCTGCTTTTAGGGCTTGCAAATTGGGGTTTGCCTGTAGGACAGACATCAGTGTCACGTTTGACCAACTGTTCTTGAGGGGTGCTGAAGTCCTGCTGATCTTTGGGTTTTGCTTCCTAAACCCTGGGACTGTTTCTTTACCTTAAATATGTACCTCACCCCACCCTATTCTCTTGTTCTTGTACCATGTGTTTGTGTTACTAAGTAGATGTTCAACACTGATGTTATTATGACTATGCCAATACATACGTAGTTTTATACATTTGTAAGTGTGATCACATTCCACGATGCCCGTGATCTACCACACTTACTGTATTTGAAATGCTCCCAGTTTCTCCAGTGCTAACAGCCCGAATGTTTGTATGCCTTCATCAGCTGCTTTCTTGCTGACCCACAGTTTGGCCACTACAATTTTTATGTACCCATTGTTCCACTGAAGGAACCATTTTCTGTGAGCCACAGCCTGGGGATATGTGGACTGAGAGGAGAACTCTAGAACTCCTTTCAGGCTGGTCCCACATGTCAAGGTATCAGGTGTGTTGTCACTCAGAAATTTCCTTCAGGAACCTTCTCTTTCTTACTCCTTTGTGCTCTGATTGCATTGTTCTTATCTTGGAATCTCTGCTCTAGAACATGGTAGATTACAAAATGTTCAATATCCTTTATTCTTTCCATAGTTTTATCTTTTAGAAAGTGTCTTTGCCCCTCCTCTTATCAAACACAAAATGTCATAACTTTTCTCTTAAAACTTGGTTGATGTGTGACTTGCTCTGGTCCATAGAAGGAAGTAGAATAAAAATGGTGTCTCTTTTTCTAGGAACTCTATATACCTGTGTGTCTGTTTATCTGTTGTATCAACCCATTCTCTACCTACCAACCTATAACTGTCTTCTAGCTATCATTGATCATCTATCTCTCATCTTTCTCTCTCTCTCTCTGTCCATTCTTCTGTCTGTCTGTCCATCTTCCATATATTGTGTCTGTCACTTATATGTCTATCTGTAATCTGTTTTTATCTATAGCCTATCTCTGTCTAATATTTATCTATCTATACCTACCTATAATTTATTTATCTGTCTATGTCTGTCTATGTAATGGCCTTACTACTCCTAATGACTGGAGAATGAGTGAACATAGACTAAACATGGCCTACTCTGACTGAGGCATTTCTACACAAGGCAGCTTATAATAGACCCGGAAGACATCTGCAGGCACATATTACCATCCAAGATGGGTAAACTTGCAAGGTGAATCTTTTTAACATGACATCCTGCTTTAAGTTGGTAAATGTTTTGAAGTCATTGTGCAAAATATGGAAAACCAGTTGCAAGAGAACATGCGGGTGTATTGTTTGTGGGAGGAGGAAGGCTAGGTAATAAAATCATGGTAATGACACTGGTCTTCTCTCTTATCCCCTTTTACAACTGACCATATATTTCGAGGCTAAGTTCAAAATGTTAAGAAAAATAAAATCATCCAAAATCAAAGAACTTTTCAGAAGGGACAAAAAAAAAAAAAAGAATGAGACACTCCTGTCATACTGTCTTCCACCCTTTTCCTTTTAATTAGTTTGTGCTTCATCACTAAACTATATGTATTATAAGTAGTACAAAGCCTTGTTTTAAAATTGAAAATATTATCTGTCATTTAATAATTTTTAACTCATTTACATTTAATGTAAAGCAGGGGAGCAGCATGGAACACCGACTTCTGGACATAACATGGCTATTGAACTCACAATTCATGAAGTCCATGTTACCCTGAGGATTTATAAGTAATTAACTCTTGATGAAGCAGGAAGAGACATTTTCTTCAGTGGTGTAGTCAACAGTAAGGTGCCTGTGCTCCTGTAAATAACTCAAGTGAAACTTAGGGGGTCAAATACATGCACACATGCACACATACACACACAAAGACAAAAAAAAGGTCATGGGGGGGCTAGCTGAGATGAGAAAAGGGATTGGCAAAATGAAAAGGGGACAAGAAAATCTTATAATGAAACCCTTTATGTATACCTAGTATATACTAACAAAACATTTTTAAAAGAAAACAAATCAAAGGGAATTTTATGAATAAATATTCCTGTTTAAAATGTTTCCATTCAGGTGGAGGGATCCCATCTCAGTGTCATGTTTACCCCCATCCTCTGACTTGCTCATTTCACAGAGAAGAATATGAGCATTTCACAACCTGGCAGTGGGTTTCTCATAGGGAGCAATCAGAAAGCAAATATTCTAAAGTCTTGGGCAGAGTCTGCAAGGTATATATGGTAAAGTGCCTTCAGAAGTGGACATGAGCATGTCCGCTGTGCTGTGTTTACTAGTCAAGTCTCCAAAGCCAGCTCACGCCCAAAGGGATTGGCAGCAGATTAGATCTGTTGACATGGGTAGCAACATGTTGCCCAGGTGTAGCAGGAATCCATGGCGTGTTTCTTTGGAGACCGTCCACCAGTCATGTCATACTGTCTTCTTTTGCTTTACTCTCACATTGTCTGTGCATCATTATTACAATATGTTCATTATAAGTAGTATAAAGTCGTCTTGATTTTAAAATCCAAACTGATTTCCCACTTCAATACAAGATTAACTCAGCTACCTTTAGTGTAATTCTTGATCTAGTGGCACTTGAGTATCCCATGCTGGTGTTTATTATGCTTAACCCATTTGTTCCTTCTCCTTCTCCTAATTTTCAGCCTTTTCTCAAGGGAATTTCATTTCCTTTAGTATTTTCTTGGTCTGACATCTTGTGTTTGTACATCTCATGTTAAATTTGTTCTTAATAGTTGCTTTAGAGTTTATAGTATAAACTATTAAATTATCATATCTTCAGTGAACTTCATAAAAGCATCAAAATAGAATGATATTCTCTATGTCCCCACATTTTGAGTCCTTGTCAATTTATATGTTACTACTATATATATTATGAATGCATATTCATATTAGATTTTTTCTTAGGTGCTAAATTTTTTAAATAAGTCATGTATTTTTACATGTTGTATATGTATATTTATACATACTGTATTATATGGCAAAATGTCTACATGATATAATACCATGCAACATGAAGTAACGTGTATCATACTATATAGATAACATATAAAATGTGAAGTAATAATATTTATCATAATATATAAAGAGATAATATGTAAGGTGTATGTGTACAATGTATGTTGCATATGTAATTTATAGATGTATATGTCCCAAGGGCTCTCTGTCAGATCTCTCTTGCCCTACCTACTAATAAGGGCTTCTCCTGGGCTCTCAGTAAAGACTCAAGGAATTGATACAGTGAGTGTCTGGAGCCTTGTTTCATTGTAGAGCTCCTGCAGATTGAAATCTATCCTACATACCAGTTCATCAAACTCTTGCTCCGGAAAGTTCAATGGATTCCTCTTCAACCTTGGACTGCCAAGCTCTTCCTCTCGGTAAATGACATTTCACTCTCTGAACTGCAGTGCAGCTGAGTTTGCGGCTTTCAGCTTTCAGCATTATTTGTTGTCAGGATTAGTGTCACTGACTCTTGATCCTTTCTTTAAAAAATCATGCCACTCATATTAATAAATTTTTCTACTTTTCAATTGGACATTGTTATGAATTAGAGCACAATTTCTCATCCTCCTACAGAGTCAGGAGGCTCTCCTTTAGTATTCCTTTCCACCTCACGCTCTGGATTTCCATTCCTTCACATTTACATGTCAAGTTTCATAGTAAACCACACTTCCTCTTCTCCAATTCCAATCCCCACGTCTCAGCACCAGGTCTGTGGCCGTCCTGCCTCACCCATCTCCAACAGATCTCTTCCTCTTGCTTCCTTTCCTCCCAGTCATCCCATTATCCCAGCCTCCAACATCAGCACCTGCTTCCCTGGGAAGCACCAGCCACACAGGCCAGGGAAGCAGGTAGGCTAATCGCACATCTTCTCCCTCTTCTCCTCCAAATGTGATGTCACAATCTCATCTGCAGCTCTTTAGGAGCCCACTTGTTGTTACCTTTCCCTGCCCCTCTTCCCTTCATTCCCAGGAGACGACGCAGGTCCTGGTGGAACACCCTGCTTTTCTCCCTCCTGTGGACCATCTCAGGCCCTGTCCTCATTCCTAAGAGTCAGCCCCCAATACCTAGAACACATTTTAACCAGAACTCCCAGTGAACACATCTATCAGGATCCCAGCAGGCAACATACAGTCACCACCCTCCTAAGAACCAGGGAGGAAACAGAAACCCGAGGACAAAACACCCACCTAACAAATGCAAGACCAGATACCAGCACTCGGAATTGCAATCTTCTCAAATCCAGATGCCTAGACACCAGTGCAAACACAATCACAGCCAGGACATCGTATCTATGCTAGAGTCCAGCAGCCCTACCACAGCAGGCCCTGGATATCCCAGCGCAGCTGAAGCACAAGGACAAAGCCTTAAAAAAGCGTTTAAGATTATGATAGCAGTCCTTAAAGAAACCTGTGAAAACACAAGTAGCGGAAAGAAATGAAGAAAAGAGTTCAAGACCTGAAAGTGGAAAGAGAATCAACAAAGAAAACCCAAAATGAGGAAAATCTGAAAGTTGAAAAATTAGGAATTTCAACAGGAACCTCAGAGGCAGGCCTTCCCAAAAAGAACACAAGAAATGCAAGAGAGAATCTTAGGCATTGAAGACACAATGAAAGAAATGGATACCTCGACCAAAGGAAATGTTAAATCTAAAAAAGTCCTGGTATAAAATATCCAAGAAATCTGGGGCGCTATGAAAAGACAAAAATCTAAGAGTAATAGGAATAGAGGAAAGAGAAGAAACTCAGGTCAAAGGCACAGAAGACATTTAAAGGTAACTGGACAACAGAAAACAAATTCAGTAACATCTTTAGAGGGTCCTTGCTTCGTCATGTCAGGATTTTTCCTCATTCTTTTTAAATTACCTTATTGTTTTATTTTATTTCAGTTACATGTTTTTGTTTTTTTTTCTGTGTTTTTACCCTAATGTCCCTTTGCATATGTATTATGGCTTCCAGTTTGCCGCCTTTGTGGGAGTCCTGAGTGTTTGAACAAATGCATCTCGACTTCTTGTGCCTTCTCTTTGGCAGCTCTTTTCCTTCTGTATGTTTTTTTTTTCTATTCCGATGTGTTAGTTTTTGTTTTATACTATTATATTTAATTATCTTGTATCTTATTTTATTATCATCCCTTAGAAGACTGCTTTCTAATGAGATACAGAAAGGAAATGATACAGATGGGAGGGAGATGGGGAAGAACTGGAAGGAGCAGAAGGATGAGAAACCAGAATTAGGATCTATTATGTGAAAAAATATATCTATTTTCAATAAAAGGAAAAAGTAAATGGAGAAGTGGGGGGTTATGGGAAACTGCAAACTTTGTGTGCCGTATGCCTGTATTGTAACATCAATATCATTGCAAATATTGTTAATGTGTATAGTTAGACATGCTAATAAATCAGAGCAATAAAAAAACAGCACTTCCTCATGAGAATTTTCCCCTAATAATCTTTCAACTTTTTCCCTAATTGTAAATCACACTTTATGAGACTCCTAGTAGTTGCTCTGGTGACAGAAACAATATCTTGTGACTACCACACCCCACAGATGGCAAGGACAGTTAGAAGTTGTATGTGTTGGTCTTGTTTTCTGGTTGTCTCTCTCAGTGGCTGATACTCCTCGGAGGAGTGTCTCTTTTTACGCCTCTGCAGAACCGAGACACAACTATTCTCCAGTGCCCTTTCCTGTTCTAGACGTACCACAATCCAAGGCGACCCAGCCACAAGACCTACTCCTGCCACCGAAGGAGAGAGTAGTGAGTTCTCCTCAGCTGTAGTGACAGTGTCCCAAGTAAGATGAATGGACATGGGACTGTTCTTTTGTTTATATGGTAAATATGAGGACTGGACTTCAAGGTTGAAGTGCAAGCTATTTTTTCTAAAATGTGAATTTCCATTTAATTATAAAGTTGGTGGGCTTATGCAAGCCTCCGGCTCCTGTGCTATCTTCTACCCCGTCTATGAGGTTCTATAAGGTCAGTTTGGGTTATTGCCATTGACTTGCATTTGAGAAGATAATTTTTTATGCTGGATGGAAATGCCAAAGTCACTGTAGTTCATAAACAAAAATAAGATTGTTGTGGAGGAAATTTGTCTATTATAATAAGAATCGTCTCGTAATTTAAAATGGCCTACTTTGAACGACACAACAGCTACAGAATACACTTTGCAACATCGACCAACATGCTTTATATGAAAATCTGAAATCTATCCTACTCCAAAATCCAAATTCCTTGAGTGCCAACATGTCACCGTATGTGGGAAATTCAGCCCGTGTCCTGTGTGAGTCTAAGTAAAAACAGCAGTGCCATGAAAAATTGTATGAAATTAACCCCAGGCTATGTGTATTTGGATATAAAAAACATAAGCAATTTCATGAAGACATGCGGTCCACCCTTAAGCTATCTTCCTTGGATGCATGCAAGGATTCTGAAATCTGAGCCAGGGAGATGGCTGAGTAGAGTGCTCGGCATGCAAGCACAAGGACCTGAGTTCAAATCCCCAGAACCCAGTTAAAAGAACTAGATAGGGTAGCAGAAATCTATAATCCTAGCATCCTAAGATAGGATGGGAGGTGGAGACTCCCCAGCCTGCCAATGAGGCACACACGGTAACAAACAACAAAAAGAGAGACACTGTGTCAAAGTTGAGAGGACAGATACCTGAAGCTGTCCTCTGACTTCCATCCACAAGGCACGACGCAGGCATGCCCACACTCATACACATTAATGCATGCACACACATTGTATATACATATATTTACATACGTTACACACATCATGTGCATGCACACACACAAATTTCAAAATTAAAAAAATCTGAAATCTCAAGCATTGCAGGGTGTCTTGTTTACCTATTCTTAATATTTTCCCTTGCTTCTCCATTCTTGATTGAAGTGCATTGAAAGGCTTTTATTTGAAAGCATATAAAGGAGACAGGAAAACTCAATAAAATGGCAATTTATTACGACAGTATAGGCTAATGAAGAGCTCCTGAAATATTACACTCATTTCTGAGGTTGGACCAGTTTTTATTAAAGCCATTTAGTGGATGAGAATCTGGCTAAGTCTGATCGACTGTGGGTCGGGGTTCCTACCTCTCCAGGGCTCTTCACTTGGTGGGGTGTGATGATAACACCCGCCCTGAGTACAGGAGATTTTCACTTGATGAGTGGTCTGAACATCTATTTAGTGGTTATAAAATATCTACTGCTGAAAGCCACAGAGCATTGATAAACAGATCCTGGACAGCTGAGTTATTGCAATCTACTTAACATGAGGAGAACAAATTATGAGTCAAATGTTCTTGTTTAATAACCTCACTGAGGGCAGAGAGCCGCTCCAGGCTGGCGTTAACCCCGCGTGCACTGAGGCTGGCCACAATCCCAGAAAGGTAATGCAGGCACTGAAGCGGTTCAGGGGGGGTTTCCATTAGGACTAAGGTACACAGAGAGGAAAATTTAAAGGGTCCATCTGGTAAAGGAAATAAACAATTTGTAAAACTGCTGTATGATCCTGGACACACCACCTAGATTCCCTCCGTGACTCGCCCCTCATCTTTTTTACATTCCACACATTTAAGCTTATTAAATCTTGTCTTCAGCATAATACTGCATTCTTTTATGGCATGAGGGGAACGGAAGGACTGTTTGTCTGTTCTCCATTAGTCGTCTGAACCTAGGTCAATCCTCTCAGCCCAAGGACTATAAATACTTCTGTTGAAAACTGATTCCTTTCCCCTGCTCCCAAGGATTGTGCTTTTCTTTAACATATGCAGACAGGGCTGGCTACATCTCCTCATGGAAAACACATTAGCAATATGGCTTCTGGGTATGCTATTGAAAAAAAGAAATGAATTTAAAATGGTGTTTGTGTCTTAACCTGCCCCCCTACATGCACTTTGAGGTATGTATGTAGGGGATATGTGCGAGAGTGAGTCAAGTCAGCTCTAGTAGGTAGTGGGAACACAAGGCATGCTCTTCTTATGAACTGAAAAACTTAAATGGGGTACGATTGAGCATCCTTTGGGTGTATACCTAAAAGTGGTATTGCTGGGTCTCGGAGAAGGTTGTTTCCTAATTTTCTGAGAAATCACCACACTGACATCCAAAGGAGTTGTACCAGCTTGCACTCCCACCAGCAATGCAGGAGTGTTCCCTTTTCCCCACAACCTCTCCAGCATAAGTTGTCATCAGTGTTTTTGATCTTGGCCATTCTTACAGGTGTGAGATGGAATCTCAGAGTTGTTTTGATTTGCATTTCTCTGATGGCTAAGGATTTTGAGCATTTCCTTAAGTGTCTTTCAGCCATTTTAGGGAGGGGAGCAGAGAAAAATGTATAGCTCAATAAAATCAATAGAAAAAACAAAACAAACAAACAAACAAACAAAAACCCAACCAAATTAAAAAAAAAAAACAAAACAAAAAAAACCTTAATTGGGACCAGGAAGCGAGGTTGGAGGTGAGCTTTAGCTTCCCTGGGATGCGATGTTTCTGCCACGCCTTGCCTTTTCACTTCCCAGAATCCACTGCACGCTCTCCTTCACCCACAACAAGCACCCATATATACACACACATGCGTGCACCCTAGACCTGTCTGTGATGGCCTCACTTCCACAGGACAGTTTTCATTCTTTACTTGAACCCAGTACTGGTGTGGCTCCTAGAAACTTCTCTGCAAAATCAACCTGGCAGACATAGAACCGGCAAATAAGAGTATATAAAAATGTGTGCTTTAAAAAAACTATCCAGAGCCCGGCGGTGGTGGTGCTCGCCTTTAATCCCACTTGGGAGACAGAGGCAGGCAGATCTCTGTGAGTTCAATTCCAGCCTGGTTGACAAGAGCTAGTTCCAGGACAGGCCCCAAAGCTACAGAGAAACCCGGTCTCAACCCCCGCCCACCCCCCCAAACAAAAAACAAAAACTACCCAGAACTGAATGAAGGCCACACAGCAATGTTTTGTTTTTGGTTTTTTTTCCTATTGGCATACTCCCAATAGTGTCAAATTGGTTTTCCCGAGCCAAAAATTTCCTTAAGTGAAATGCGCTGTGCTAGGAAGGCTTTTAAGACCTCTTCACCTTAAACTGCAAACCTCAGAATGGGGCCCTAGCAAGCAAAGTCTAGTTTTGGCATGCCACTTAAACCGTGATTAGTGGAGGCATCAGCATGCTAGAAATAACTGTATTTGCGAGCCTCCTGTTCCGCAGCTCTTGACTGCCAGCCAAGCCGCACATCAATCCCAGAGAATGAAAACGAAGATAATGAGAAAATGGGCTTTTCGTGCCAAGACTCAGGAAAGCGGTGCATTCTCCACATGCTGCCTCTGGGCCACAAGAAACAGGGGGCAGTGACCCTGGCCTGCTGGTCCTGTCTGCAAGACTGTGGGCAGTGCCATCATAGCCAGAACCACCTGGCTCCTCGGGTCTTCGTGTCCTTAGCAGGAAACGAGGGGCGGGGCTGTAGCCTGCCTTTTCTTACCTTCATATGGGGCACTCTGAAGCAGCTAGGTTGCTGGGGGAGGGAGGAGGGGTGGGGGGGTAGGGGTGGGGAGGAGGAGGGGCAGGGTGGGTGGTAGTGTCAGATAGCACGCTCAACTCCTGTTCTGAGTTAGCGTGAGGCAGATTTGATTCCTGTCTTTCTCTTCAAGGGCGGCTTTGTGCCTGACCAGACAAGCTGTCGTAAAAAAAGGCCTGGAAAAGATCTCCTGCTTCCAAGCTGAGTAGGCTTGGGTCTATTTCTGAGCTGAAGGAGAATGGACATATTTTCCTTATCCTCCCTCTCCACAGCTGACGAGGCATTTACTTACTGGTGCTGTTTGTTATGAAGAATCGGCCATAACTCAGTACTCATTTCCCCATCTTCTTCCCATTGATGGGATCGCTGGAGGAAAGCAGCTTGTCTTCCCGGAGCCCCACAGGAGAGAGAGGCTCACACAATAAAAGTTATTTTGACAGAAAACTGACCAAACATGACAATGGACAGAGGAGGAGGGCAGAGGGCGGGAGAGAGAGAGGGTGTCCACGCTTGTCTGTTTTTTGAACTGAGGCTCCCTCTCTTTTTTTTCTTTGTTAAATTACTTTTTCATATGAAGGACACAAAGGGAACAGCCCCTACTGGCAGCCTGAAGGCAGAAAACAAACCCTTTGAAATTCCTAATTTGTTTATAGATGGTCCTCCAGGAGCCGGCTGGAAAACCATTTTGTCTGCCAGAGACAGTGAACAGCTACCCGAGGGTGTTGTGGGGGAAAATGACTCTCCAGTTTGGGTCCTTGAACATCTTATTGTTCAGCACTCTGCAGTTCTTCAGAAATTACTCAGCTGACAGAGAAGAAAAATGAAAAGAAAATTCCCTCCTCTACTCTCTGGCCTGAGTTTCTGGGGCGGGTTCCCTTAAAAACAAAAACAATTTTGATTGGGCTTTAAACTGAGCGACAGTCAGCTTCAGCATCACTCAAAGGTCTGTAACTGTTCCCTCCTCATGGGTCCCTTTTCTCTGATGCCTTTGTATTGTGGATGTTTCTAGATTGGTCGCCTCACACAGGCCAGATGGGGGACCTAACCCTTAGCCTTCGCCCTTGTGAATTGCTTTCTCCGACTTCCAGTGGTGAGAAAATGCTCTCAGGGCTGACAGCAAGGTTTTTACAGAACCATAGGCGGCTGACTTGGAGGAGGGGTCATAGCGAAACACTTTCGTGGATAGAGCCTTTACTGTTCTGATCCCCGTGGTGTGGTGAAGGAGGCATAGTGCCAGGTCTCTCCTGGGAGTCCCCCCCCCCCAGTCCTTTATGTAACACATCTACTTTCCCTGGGTCTCCCTCAACGTGTAGTCTGACTCTTGCATGTAGGTGTTGTCAAGGCAGCGCTTGTTTCTTTCTGAGCTGAGGAGAGCCACGCAAGGGTTCCGTTCCGCCACCCGCCACTATACTCCTTGAGCCCATGCTGGCACCTGCCAGACAGACAGACAGACACACTGCTGTAGCTCTAGCATCCGGAGCATCTCCAGGGCTCCCTCTTGCTAGAGTTCAGCTTTCTTACTCTGTCACTTTCAGGCCCTGCCACCCACCCACCCCCAAACTTCCATTCTCCTTTGACTTTGGCCCCCATCACCTCCTGGTTAACTTTCACCAGCTGAGTTCCCATTCTGCAGAGGAAATGGGAGCCGTCAGTGGAGTTCATCGTTAAATTTCTCCTTACACCCACTCTTTACCACGATTGTTTCCATCTTCGGCTGTCCCATTCTCGTGGGTGGTTCAGTGGAATGGAAATCCCGTCCCCTGAGTAGATGTCCTCTCTCTACCGCTGTGTGCCTCTGCAGAGACTTCCTGCTTTCTCCTCTTTCTTCTTGTTCTTCACAGCCTAGGCTTAAGCTCTCTTGCCGGGCCCGGCTTCACCCACAGCACTAGCTTCTTCGTAGCAAACCCTCCTGAAATAAGAGGTCTGTGCACCGTACAATCTGTTTCCATGTTTTTACCTCTCACGCTTGGGCCCAGAAGAAGCTAGATTTTGCTAGTTTTGTTCTTGTAAATCTACCCCTTGACTTATGTCTCCTCTCTTGTTGAATGGCGTCCCAGCAAGCCAGAGTCCCCCATCACTCTCTGAGGTCCCATGGTCTCTGAGTGTTTTTCCATACCCCTAAGCATCCTTTAAACACATGCAACGTCCTGCCACACCTTAATCTCCATCATGGCTGCCGCTTGCCGGATTTTCCTACAGGCTGATGAGTCCTGTCTTTAGCTCTTGCCCGGCTCCCAATCCAGTTTCCACCCCTCGGATCTTTGTAAAATGGAAATGTGTCCAAGCTTCTGTTTTGTTTCAAACTCCTCTAAGGCTTCTCCTTGTCCAAATAAGGCAAAGCTTTGGACTCCCTTTCTGGGCCGTGTGATCCGGCCTCCCATTTTCTATTCTGCTTCCTCTTGCATGTTTTTTGGGCTGGTTACACTTTATTCTCACCAAAGCTAATATTCTTAATATCCCCCAATGTGACATTCTTTCTTGCTTGCCGTCAGTAAGGGCTATCCATTGATGTTGGGCAAGATGCTCACTTCTAGCCCCTTGTGTGCCCACAAGTTTCTCTTCCTTCACTCTTTGTTTTTCTCATCCTGTTTAAGTAACATTTTTATCTCATGGAAGTCCCATACATTTACACAATGGATGTCAACAATCTCCATCCACTACTACCGCCACCTAACTGCTCCAGGTGCTTCCCACCTTGCCAATGTCCCCAACTTCTGTCTTCTTCTATTTGCCTGTTCATCGTTGTTTTTATTATTAACAACCCAGAATTCTATTAGCACTGCCCATATATATATATATATGCTTATGTAGCCATCCACAAGTATACAAGACTCCTACCAATCTCCACTCTTCCAAAGTAGAGTAAATTTCCCCTCAGCTGTCAGCCACCAATAGCAGTGAATCTAGAACAATGAGTAAGATTTAGCTATGTTGCAAAGAAGGTAAGGGCCACTACTGAAATATGCCATGATGCGGGGTAACCAATCCGTTTGTTTGCCTTTACACCGTAGGCATGCAGGTATCCACAGAAACCAACAGAGGGCATCAAATCCCATTACAAATGAAGTTACAGCCAGTTGTGAGCTGCCTGATGTAGGTGCTGGGAATTGAACCTGGGTCTTCTGCAGGAGCTTCAAGTACTCTTAAGTACCATACCACATACCTCTCCAGGCCAGAAAAACCACATCAAAATTGTATCCATTCATTTGTAGGAAAGCAGAACATGCCTGGGAAGATCTGACATAAGGAAAGGGTGAGATAAAATAATATTTTTTTGCCTGGAGTAGCATCTGCAGAGGGTTCCAAGCTTGGGCCACACTGACTTAATCCAGGAAGGCCATGACAAGAGATGACCATGTTTTCTTTTCCTACTATCAGGACTGCACTCA
The DNA here is from genome assembly GCA_028555095.1 of Dicrostonyx torquatus. Classification (NCBI taxonomy): domain Eukaryota; kingdom Metazoa; phylum Chordata; class Mammalia; order Rodentia; family Cricetidae; genus Dicrostonyx; species Dicrostonyx torquatus. Next base: position 5,155,353 of record JAQHUG010000078.1, read on the forward strand.
TGTGGCAGTAACATGAATGTTGATATTCAGTCTGTCTATCAGATATGGGGCAAAGAAAAAGTAGACAAGAAACACAGAAGTTTGTAGTGTGACTGAAAATTTGACAAGGATTATTGTTTTCTTCTCACAGCTCAACTTCAAACCTGACTGGGCTGTAACACATCCAACCTGTAGCTTTAAAAAGGGAGGAGGGACACTCATGACAAGGATGCTAAATGCAAATTCTTGTGTGTTTGGGGGATTTGTGGTCCATATATGTTTGTGTGGATATGTACATGAGTATGTGTGTGTGTGCATGTGGTCCATATATGTTTCTTTAAGTGTGTGGGCCTCTGTTGTCAGGGTTTCTGTTCTGCCCAGTTCCCACAATCGTTAAGTCCCAAAGAAATCACACAGAGGTCTACATTAGGTTATAAATTGATTGGCCCATTAGCTCAGGCTTCTTATTCACTTTTATAACTTATATTAGCCCATTATTTTTGCCTATGCTAGCCACATAGCTTGGTACCTTTTTTCAGCAAAGCAGTCACATTTTACTTCTTCTGTGGCAGGCTCACAACTGCAGAAAGAGCTTCCTTCTTCCTAGAATACTCCTGTTCTCATTGACCTGCCTCTACTTCCTGTCTGGTTGTACCGCCTAAACTTCCTGCCTGACCTATACTTCCTTACTGACCAATCAGCATTTATTTAAAATATAATTGACAGAATACAATTGTCCCACACCATGCCTCTCTCTCTCTCTCTCTCTCTCTCTCTCTCTCTCTC
>JAQHUG010000078.1:5157627-5201043 GCA_028555095.1 Dicrostonyx torquatus
AATAACCTTCACTGAAGGAATCTTCAGGGGTCTTTAGGAGGTCCATGCAACAGTTCTAAGGCCAAGGGACCAGATGGCTCAGTCATGCTGAGAAGTGTCAAGTGATCTTTAATAATCATACAGACAGGATTCCATTGGGTGCCTTACCACCCCAAACACAAGTCTAGCTCAGCCCCAGGGCAAGCAAAGCCCAGAAATACAATCGTGGCTTAAGGAAAAAGCTGAGTACAAGTTCAATCTACAGAGAGAGCGGAAGGAAGGGAAGGAAGGCGGGTGTGCACACTGGAAATGAGCCCACGAGGAAGAGGAAGATGAGAGAGTAGGAGGCTCACGTGGTGGACATGAACAAGCAGTACAAGCACACCGAGTGTACTCTGAGAGCACTCCCTGCTCCCCCAGACAGCACTCGGGGAGAATGTGAGAGAGCTTGCCTTCATCTGAATCACTGTCTTTATAGGTAGGAGAAATATATTTGCATTATAAATAGTGTATGAAAATGTCAAAATGTAGCAAAAATCAACACTCAGCTTGTGTTGGAGCTGTCTCACATTCTTCAAGCACCCACTGGAACTCCAATCTGGGCCAAAGAGATGGCTCCAGACATTAAAGGAGCTTGCTGCCAAGCCTGAGGACCTCAGGTCAATCCTGGGAACCCATATGGTAGAAGAACAGAACTAACCCCCACAAGCTCTGGCCTCCACATACATGTCATGGCATGTGTGGCACATGCCAATACCCCTGTTTCCTCACATAAATTTTAAAAGCCTCATCTGTTTGTAGCTTTCCATGACTAGTTCCCAGCAAAGCATTGTATCTGAAGTTCACAGTCTAAAGCAGCGGAGGCCGCTTTAATGATAGAATTGTCCTGCTCTCTGACCCTGAACTTTCTAAGATGGTTTCTGAAAAAGCAGCAGCCTAGTCAATATGAATAAGTTAGGCAGTGAATATTTTCATCTTAAAATGCCACAGAACCTGCAGGACAAAGACAGCAAGATGGGAATGGCAGGGCTTTGGGTAGTTTCTCAGTGGACCGGGGATGCTTGCTGGGGCCATGTGGTTAAGCCTTGGTTTCTTCATCTGTCACAATCACACTGATGCCTCAGGGCCCCCACACAGTGAAATGAGTGGAGGGGTGCATGTGGCCTGAGATAAGCGCTCCTCGTGTGCCACCCAAGGCACAGCAAAAACAAACCAACCAAACAAGCCAACAAAGAAAAACAAAAGAAAAATCTTTTACTAGTACAATTGTTAAATTATTGGAGAAACAATTGGGTGATGATAACATAAAATAAATGGGACAATCTATATTTATGTGTATATATCATACAAATATTATATAAATGATGAATAAAAAAGCACATGGATGTACACCTACCCACACGATGGTTATTAAGGATCTACGAGTCGCTGTTAAGGAACTCCGGGTTCACTTGTGCACCCTCACAAGGTGTTGAAATCCGGGCTCCCAGTGCTCCCAGTATGACCGCATTTGAAATAAGATTGTCATGGACTAAGCTAAGTGAGGTCATAATGGAGAAGGGTTGGTTTCTTGCCAAGAATGCCTTTGTTCTGAGGAGGGAGTCACTACAGTAATAGATACGATGAGAACATTAAAGACGGAGGAAGGGTTTTGGGCCATGGCTCTCGAAACTGAGGGGTGCTGTCAGTTGTGAGTTGCTGACAGAGCCCAAGAGAGAAGGACTGAGCATGTTTCTCTCATAACCCTCAGAAGGAGCCAACATCACTGAAACCTGGATTCTAGCCACAGGTAGCATTATCCACACAAGACTGACTTTGGTTCTAGGAGGTGGAGTAAAGGTCAAGATGGCGCATTGGGGTTTTCAGAAAGAATCCAAAAGCTTTATTACTCAGTGATGTTACATCATCCTAAGCTCTTTATCCCACTTAATCGCCCCAAGATTCTCCTATTTCTATTGAAATTTAACTCGATTTATTTAGCTTATTATTATATCTGTGGGAGTGGGGTGTACATAAGCCACAGTGCTTGTACAGAGGACACCAGTGTGAAGCTGAGTTTCTCACATGATCCGTGCTGTGGTGCTGTTCACAGTGGGGCCAGGCCTCGAAACCAGTTCTCCAGATTTGCACCGTTGGGTGACAAGTGCCTTTACGAGCTTCAGCAAACCTCTAGTCTGACCAGCTATGACTATTCTTCCTTTTCACTTTGCAAACTTGAACCGCAGAGCGAATCTAGTAACAAGCCTCAGGTGAACTTGTTGGTACTTGATGAAATTGACTTTTAAACTGGTGTCCCTCTCCACGTGACCCCGGCTCCACTGCTGGTGCACCCCTGAAGCTTGCTCTGAAAATTAATTCAGTATCAAAATATGGTTGCAGACTAAATTATAGTCTATGGACTCGAGTAAAACAGCAATCGTGAAGTGACGACGTAAGTGGCACTATTTCTGTGTATTTGTGTGTTATGGCATCCACGAGTCAGTGGACCTTTGCAGATACAACATAACCACGAAGAAGCATGCACATGGATGCGCATATTAATGTACTATACAAAATAATTATCATTCTCGCTTTCTACAAGTTGACCAAATTTGTGCTCAGAGTAGTGGAGTAGTACAGCTGCTCTAATGACAAAATTAGCACACGAGCGTGCAAATATTCAAGATCGTATTTTTATAAAAATGAAGTAAGCCCCTCTTAGATTGGTCTCCCAGGAGAGACAGGGAGAGCTCAGAACATCTTTTTTTCACACATCCGAGGCTCAGGGTGAAAGCCCCATCACCAAAGATAGTAGAGCAGAAGAAAATGGAAAGCAACATTTTGTTTCCTGGAAGCCTTCAGAAGAAAGCAAAAGCTGAAGACAGTTAAATATACTTGTATGTCTAAAGCCCTGCCGATGAGCTTAAAGAAATAATGGGACCGAGAAGTAGAGAGACTCATGGTAATGAACTGGGGAAACAGGCTGCTTAAGTTTTTGTTTTCTTTCTTTTTCTTGTAAAACTTTTTATAACTCCTTGTTTTTCTCCTCCATCCCCCACCACCCGCCCCATTTGTTCTATTCGTCTGTGACTTCTTCCCTTTGGAGCTAAAAGTCGTTTGCTCAGTGCGCTGGGGGCTTCTCTTTCATGTGACCACATGACTGACTTCAGGGGACATCTGAATGTCCTTCCAAGTCCCCCAGTGTTGACGTAAGTTCCTACCGTCACTGATGTCTCATAGGCCGAGGTGTCATATTATGGGACAATGTTTCTTGAAGTCACCAATAGGAAGTATGAGGAAAAGGATTGTCACCGGGGAATACTGTACAAAGAGCAGCTGAAAATTCTCACTTCCCCACCTATGAGAAAGTGGCTGACCCTCTGGGACTCTCAGATTCACAAGGAGAAAGAGTCAACTTTGGCTTAGAATTGCTCCACCCACCCAGTGAGTACAAATAACTCCCACCACAGGCCTCCATGAGGATTCTACACCTCAGGTAATGAAGGCCATGTCATTGAATATATCGTGTACACCCGAGAGGCTCATATATCACTGACTGGTGGCACTGGAGACTGGATGGAGAGTGAGGTAACTTCCTCAGTGGGTTAATCCATGACAAGTTAGTAGTTGCATGGGTTTTAGGGATGGATCCTGGTTGGAGTAGTAAGTTCCTGGAGGCATGTCTGAAGGAATTATCATCTCCCTGGCCCCTTCTGGTCTTTGCCTATGCTTCTTGGCTGCTGTGAGATGAACAGCCTGGTTCCTCCCAAGCTAGGAAATTTGTCTGAGAGCCAAAACCTGCCCTGTGAAAGTGTGAGTCTAAACCCATCTTTCCTCCCTCATATTGTTCATTGGGGGTATTTTATCTTGTAACGAAAATACCACTTAACAAAGAAGAGATTTTTTTTTTTTTATGGACTAGCTGATCTTAGAGACTCCTGCAAACTCAGTTTGGAGAGGAAGTTGGAGAACATTCTGGACCTCTCTGTGTAGAAATATCTAGAACAGTAGGTCTCCACCTGTGAGTCGTGACCCTTTTCACAGGGGTTGCATGTCAGATTTCCTTTGTATCAGATATTTACATTACTATCCATAACAATAACAAAATCACAGTTATGAAGTAGCAACAAAAATAATTTTGTGCTTGAAGGTCACCACAACAGGAGCCACTGTATTAAAGGATCACAGCGTTAGGAAGAACCACTGCTGTAGAAGGATTAAAGCTATGTCTTGAGTTGGTGAAGTTACGAAGAATAAAAAGAAAAGAAGGCATAGTTTAAGCTCTAGACAATAAAGTTTCTATTTTTGTCCACATGAGTGTATGGTAATGAAATCTGTTGCTAAGACCCGGGTCTCATTTGAGCCTGATTTTTGTTCACTTCCTGAAAGCTGAGATTAAAAGAAGCATTATCTGTCAATTGTAATAGGACATTCTATCTCTCTATTTATGAAAGATGATCCTGACAGCTACCTTCATGTTAGGAGAGCCTGGGGTAGACATCTGTATTCCTCACAGTTACCTCACGGTTACCACAGCGACCTCACAGTGCCCTGTTTCCTCACAACCTCCTCACGTTCACCACAGCCACCTCACATTCACCACAGCGATCACACGTTCACCACAGCGACCTCACAGGGTCCCGTTTCCTCTGTGCTTTATCTTCAAACAGCCTGTTACCCACAGTCTGTTCAAATGTGTGCAGCAGTCCATGAACATGGGCTGTACTCTCTCTCTTCAGTTCTCCTGAGTTGATTAAAATCCAATGTCTAAAAATAAATTCAAGTAAATAAATAAAAGAGATACTGCACAGCTCAGTTGGTAGAGGTACTTGTTATCAATGTTTTGTACCTACATTTAGGTGAGAATAGATTCCCCCAGATTATTCTCTGACCTCCACACACACACTGATATTTGTGTGATCACACACACACACAATAGTCTGTCTCTCTGTTTCATAAATAGACATTAAAGAGACAGCATTCATCCTGCCCAGTCATCAATTTCTTCTTCTCACACATAAGTTGTTTTCAGATCACATACTTTTGTTTGCAAAATTTTTCAAGACTGGGCCGGGCGGTGGTGGCACACGCCTTTAATCCCAGCACTCGGGAGGCAGAGGCAGGCGGATCTTTGTGAGTTCGAGACCAGCCTGGTCTACAAGAGCTAGTTCCAGGACAGGCTCCAAAGCCACAGAGGAACCCTGTCTCGAAAAACCAAAAAAAAAAAAAAATTACAAGACTATCTTCCCTGCATGATTAAAAAGTGCTGTGCCCTTTGACGAGTCAGATGGCTGCTCTAAGACGCACCTTAATTTTTTCTAGCATCAAATTCTGCCCTTACAACTCTGCTTACTCCTCAAGTGAGAGTCAATTGTGCATGAATTTGCTCACAATAAATATGCTTCTGTGGTTCTAGACTGAACCACTCTTATGAGCAATTTTCTTTCCCGAGTTGCTTCTGGTGATCGCCTTGGTTGAACTCTTCCTGTTGCCATGAAAGATTTTTCCTTTTGAGATATATAAAGCTTGGTGTACCTGCTTCTTAGTTCTTAGAGCGAAACTAAAAGCCTCTTTCTATTGTCTGCCAGAAGGAGATATCTCCCCACCCCAACAAATTTGCAAGGTTCCTTTCCTGCATGGTACCATTGACTTCACCTGTACACAGTGTGTGAAGTTAGGGAGTTTGTAGCATCTCTGCCTTTGGTTTCTCCTGGCAGTGCTTTATAAATCACTAGCTGTCAAAAAGACTTTGAATGCGGAGATCAAAACGACTGTGTCTCTTACAACAGAAAAAAGCATCTTATAAAAAGCAACCTGACTCCCCAGTTTTGTCAAGAGGAGATCAACATTTGTGATAAATCAAAATAATTATGTAATTGATTTTTCCCCTCTACCATTAAAATCAATGATCTGTTTTAGTCATGGAATTTCATCCCACCTGGAATAGTCGATGGTGTTTATTGGGTAATACTACATGCAGGTAGTTGGCTAATTCAATCTTCACAGCTGTATGAAGTGGAAGAGAATATTATATCCATGCTACAGCGGACATCTCGGGGTAAAGAGAAGTTCTTTCTGTTCTCTGAGTTCTTAGCACAGGTGAAAGATTAGGTTTGAAGCTGGGCGGGCTGGCCCCACTGCTCAGAATTCTGCTGCAAACACTGAAACTCGGTAATTGCTGTTCAGAAGCTGCGGGGCAGACCTCAGACACTGCTGCCGGGGGCCTTTTCAAGTTTAGATACTTTCTGAAGCTGCCTGCCTGTCACTGATTTCTGATGCATCACCTCTAGCTCTGGGAGACTTTTCAGTTGAGTTGTGTCCCAGTTTGCTTTCTATTGCTGTGATAAAGATCGTGACCAAAAACAACTGGAGAAGGGAAGAATTTAATTGGCATATGCATGTTGATCCCACAGTCCATCAGTAAGGGAAGCCAAGACGGGAACTCAAGCAGGACAGGAATCTGCAGAGACCATAAAGAAATGCTGCTTGTTGGCTCGCGCCTCAGGCTTTCCCAGCCAGCTCTCTTACTCCACCCAGGACTCCCTGCCCAGGAGTAACACCATCCACAGTGACCTGGGTTCTCTTTCATCAACCCTCAATCGAGAAAACATCCCACATACATGCCCACAGGCCATTCTGGTTGAGACAATTCAACTGAGGTTCAGTCTTGCCAGGTGACTACAATTTGTGTCAAGTCCACAAAAGCTAACCCTCACAAGGTGACTTGAAATTAAATTCTTTATCTTTTGGAGAAGTTCTGACAATAATACACTTTAAGGAAGCACAACTTTAGAATTTTGTTTCTAACTCATGCAAAAAAAAATTGCTTGATCCAAATGAAGCTCTTTCTGCACAGACTGTGCATAGCCTGATCTACACACTTTACCCACCTTTATTTACTCTTACAATTAAGAGCTGTGGCTTAAGCAAAGAGGCTCCAATTTCCACGAGGGATAAAAAGAGGCAGAACCAGCCACATGTGGGTTTCGCACACATGTCCAAATGCAAGCTCTACTCTAGCAAGATGTTAAGTTCAAAATATTGAACATTATTTAGTGTGTCAAAAGATAATATTTAGTCTCCAAAACGGTGTATTTTTCAACATTTTTAAACAAGGTAAGGGCTGGAGAGATGGCTCAGAGATGGCTGCTTTTCCAGATGTCCTGAGTTCAATTCCCAGCAACCACATGGTGGCTCACACCCGTCTGTAATGAGATCTCATGCCCTCTTCTGGTGTGCAGGCATATAAACAGAACACTATATACATAATAAATATGTAAGTCTTTAATCAAGATAAATAGTATGTTACCTATTAAAAATTACATATTAAGCACATTTCCTATTTCAATTTTAATTATTAAAGGTCAAAGAAAAGGTTAACTTAAGTCATAAGATTATGAAAAATACAGAAAAAGGGAAAATTAAAAAGAAAGAATACATGTTTATGGTTTCCTGGTTGGGTCTAAGCAATGATCCCTTAGAAAAACCACACAATTAAGGCGAGAAAACAATCAGGGAAAACTGCTTGGATTTGAGGTGAGGCACCGGTAAGAGCAGCTACAGCCTGTGATGGTTAATTTCATATGTCAACTTGCCTGGGCCGTGCGATGCCCAGATGTTTCTGAGTGAGTCTGGGACAATGACTCTGGAAAAGTTTAACACTTGAGTTGGTGACCAGAATAAAGCAGCAAACCCTCTTCAACTGGGACAGCGTCACCTACCTGGCTATGGATCCAAGCAGACCTCAAGGGTAGACGAAGGTCCAGTTCTCCTCTGCTGAGTGCTTGACCTGAGAGCTGAGAGCTTGGTCTCCCATTCTTATGCTGACACTTACACCAGTTGATGCTCTTGCTTGCTCCTTGTGCCTTTGCACTTGAACTGGAAAGGGACCCCCTAGTTTCCCCAAGTCTCCAACATGTAGATGGCTGATCACAGAACTTCTTAGCCAACAATAAAATGAGCCAACACCTTAAAATAAGTGGTATTGTGTGCATGGTCGAGTACACCCACATCTTACTAGTTCTCTCTTTTTGAGAAACCAGATGTTCTGTCAAATCATACCCAAAGGAAAATCACATAAAATGTGGCGAGAATTTCAAGATAAAATCAACTTTCCCCCTTTAAACACCTGCCTGGAAATGATGACAGGATCAATGAAAGAAAGGACACAATGAATGGACCCAGGGCCTGGCATGTTTTTATTACCTTTAGCTGACCAAAGAAACAAAACCTTTAGAATTCCAGTCAGTGAATTGAACACTACGAGTTAAATACTGACAGTCTATTTGTAGTTTCTTTTGTGTGAGAGCTGCATGCGTATGAAAACAGAGTGAAACAAACGTGTGTACGTGTATATATAATTTCAGCAATGATTTTAGAAAGGTCTCAAGTTTAATTTTTACTTTCATGTATATGTGTACATGCATATCTATGTCTGGATGCATGAGAGTTCGGGAGCCTTGAGAAGCCAGTAACAGACATGGACCCTTCAGAGCTGGAGTTAGAGTTGGGAGCTGTCCAGTGTGGAAACTGGAACTCAACTTGGGGCCTCTGTAAGAGCAGCACATGCGCTTAAACACTGAGACTTCTTTCCAACCCATTAAAAATGATCTTTTCACCTGCCCTTTCTTTGGCCTCCCTGAATGCGCGTGCACCTGCCCACTCCAGCACATTTGCACGATGGAGTGAGACAGAAGTATAACCAAAGATCTACTAGCAATTTATGCAACATAGGAGAATAATTAAGATTTTCAGTTTAGTTCAGAAGGACCGTGTGTAAACATGCACACACATGTCTAATTGTGGAGACAGTAGATATAAATTGAATCGAAAAAAAGCCTTCAATGAGAAATCCAATGCTTTAGAAGTTATGATGTCAACAAGAATGTAGTAGCTTTTAAAACATTCTTGCTGCCTGGCTGCACCACAACAGCGAGTCACTTTGGAGTCACTGGGGCAAATCACATCATGTCATTATGTCATGGATCATAATGGAGCGCAGGGGCTGAATGAGGCGCGGTACTCGTGGCTAATCTCCACACCAGACTGCAGGCTTGAGAAGTCTCCTGATGGGGATCAAGGGGACAAGACTGAAAGCTGCACTTAATGATTAAAGTAAAATGAACCTCACGGGCGAAATCATTTCAACAGCAACCTGTCTCCTAGCCAAAGTTTTGATGATTAATAAAATGAACGGAGCAGGTCAGGAGTCTGCAGGCCACTGCAGGTCACTAAGGAGAGGGCCAGTCAGTGCGCAGCAGGGCTGCCTGTGGTTTAGTTGCTGGACCACAGGTTTGTGGGGGTGTCGAGTGGGGGCTATTACAAAGGAAATTGTTCTCTTTCACCTTATAAAACTGGAAAAGTACCTGTTTTTCATTTTCTATTCTCTTTTAAAATTTAAGAAGCACATCTGAAGGCATGCCTCCTATTTAATATTCATGAAAAAGCAGGGTTTTTTTTTTCACAAAGGATAGATAAGGTGTGTAAGTCCATATACCAAAAAAAAAAAAAAAATCAGCAGATTGCCGTAACCATCCAGCTTAAGAGACTTTGTTTTGGTTCTTTTTTTTTTTATGAAAATAAAATTAATACACCCCTGTTGTAAAAAATTTGAAACATATCAAAAAACATATGGAGGGAAAGAGACAACCATATGTCTACTTTCAGTAACTATTGCTCATACTATGTGTACTTTCTTTCCATTGTTTTCAATAAAGCTATGATGTAGACACACTATTTCGTTACTATTTATTTATATTAATAATGTGCATTTTGTCATTAAAACTAAACAGAATTATTTTAATGACATCATTCCATGTCACTACATTGTCCAACCATAATTCATAGAACATAGCACATAGACTGTCAGTCAGAGAACATAATGCAGAGATCCTAACACATAGAACATAGCAATAGAGCATCACTCACAGACATAATGCATGATGTCACAGGATAGACATGTATTTTTCATCCTTTCCTATTTAGCTCTATGATAGAGTAAGGACCATTGTATATATTTCTGCTAATCTTTTAATGGTTCATAATATAGAATTTCTTATTAATAAATTGTTTTTTGACAATTTCCTGTCTGTACATATGCACACTGGCCTCTCATCCCCTCAGAGTTCCATGTTCTTACAACTCTGTGCACCTACACTCTTCGCTACAAACTTTCTCATGCCCATGTCTATCCGTTTTCTTTTGTGACCTACAGAGTTTAACCAGGGCCATCTGTGCAAGGAATTTATCTTGCTTTAGAAAATAAATGGAAAGAGCTTTCCTACTGGTGTATGCAAGATTCTCAAAGGCGGACCTATTTCTTAGTTTAACTGAATGCCTCCCCAGGGAATGTACCAGGCTCCACATCCGAAGTCCACACAAATGATTCTTGCGAACTTCATCACCCACCCTGTGAGATGTGAGACACCGAGCTGACTTGACGTTCTTTGTGAGACCTCGTGGACCTGTGGATACGGAGGGGTCAGGGAGCCCCAGTTTTAGTCATTGATACTATTTTTTTTTAAGGCCAACTAACTCGCTCCATAGGTGCTCCCAAAGCTAGACAGATGACACCTAGGAGAGACTGAAGACTTCTGTCACTTAATTTCAACCGAAACGTGGGATGTAAGCATGCTGACATATCCGCCGCTCGGATCACAAACGATGAGAGACTTTCCATTTGATTCAACATGGCAGCTGAATCACCTGGGCCCATTTCTGACTCTGCACGACTGTCAGTCTTGCCACTGAATAATATAGGACCTGCATTTGCCAAGTCCTTTGCTAAGATGCCAGATGGGGGAGAGCTTGCCACCATATCCAGTATGCAAGCTTGAGTCTGTCTCTGATTGGAAGGAAAAACTCTTATCCTTGTGGTGAAGACTGGAAAGAGCCACAGGGTTGGGGGGGGCAATCTGGGAATGATGAAGGTCAGAAGAAACAAAGAGAAGGAACATGAAGGGTGACAAGACGGTCTGTGTACGGAACACTGGTCAAAACGCACTGAAATGTACATTTGTTTGCTTTTTGTAGCCCTGGCTGTCCTAGAGCTTGTTCTGTAGACCAAGCTGGCCTTGAACTCAGAGATCTACCAGCCTGTCTCCCGAGTGCTGGGATTAAAGGCACGCACCGCCACCACCATGTGGCTCAAAATGCACGTTTCATCAAAGCTCAATGTGCTCTAAAAAGTATTTCTCAACTTTGCAGAATTGTAGGAGTCTTGCTGCCCTTTGAAAAAGGAGCCTTCCAAGGACATGCCCAACAGTGGGTCAGACAGAAGCTAGAACACTGTAGACGAGGGGTAAGCCTGCTCAGAGCACACGTATTTTAAGAAGCAAATGTGCATAGGTAAGCAGTGTACATATTTCCGTCTTCCCATTTAGACCTGAAAACAGAGTTGTTGGTTTTTACGTACTATATTTACTATGTGGTGATAATGGTCGGAGTACTAGCAATAAGATTATGGTATTCTGCAATAATGAAATGCTCATATCCATTATTTTTGGAGGGAGTACACACATACATGGGAGTGGTGCTGGACTAATAAGCATGGGGCTCATACACTCCGAAGGAAAGCAAGACTGATAGAATTCGTATCTAGAATTTTGTGGTTAGTAAGGACTCAAGTCTTTCACCTCATGAATTTTGCCACGCTCATACAAAATCCTAATTCTAATGCCAACAGTTGCATTTGGAAGTGCTCCAAAGGGCCCTGAAAGGGTGAGGCTTTCCTGAGCAAGGGTTAAAGTGGTGAGGAACAGAAATGGCCCATTCAAGTTTCACGTTGACACTTCGAAAGTTGTCAGTTAGCAGCATAAACCATTCTGAAATGGCTACAGGAAGAGTCTGGTGACTGCTGTTGTTTTTCTTTTTGACTATTGTATTATTTTGACTCTGACAACACTTCCCAGTTAGTATGCTTTTAGATAAGGACAAAAAGCAATGAAAGTGTCACTTGATGTCAGAGCTTCAAGTTGGGTCAGAAGAGCATCAGGTGCAGTGGAGACGCAGGCACTGGGCCTAGGATTTCGATAATCCTGAGTGTGCCAGCCGAGAGGGAAGTCATGAAGATGATTGAATATCATCGGAAGAGTACGTTCAAGACAGAGGAGCACCAGTGCGCGTGGTATTGTTTTTATAAATTGCTTCTCTCTGTGTGTAAGGTGCTCAGTATTGAAGCCAGGAACTCATTCATGGCACAAAGCTTTGACACCGTTAACCTACAAGCCAGTCCAAAGAGGTTATGTATTATTTAATTGCTTTTTCCCCCCCTATCTTTGACTTGTTTGTTTGTTTGTTGAGACAGTGTATTGTGATGTATTTTTGGCTTGGTCATTCTCTTATGTAGACCAGACTGGTCTTAAACTCTTGATCCTCCTGCCTCAGTCTTCTGAGTGCTGGGGTTATAAGCATGTGCCATCACCCCCACTGCAGTGATACTTTTTCAAATGATCTTTCTGTGCGGACGGGTGTGACTTGGACCTGGGTGTATTGTGATGTATAGATGCGAACACACATGTGTGGAATATTTATGCTCTACAGCAGAATGTTTCCACAGTCAGAGCTGTGAACTACTGGGCTACAGTGATCTCATAAAACATCTTTCATGTCTCTATAATATTTGACTATGTGCGCAGAATTAACATTTGCACATGAACTAAAATAAATTATGGATAATTTCCTGAGGCCTTTCTCCTTTGTCAGGCCTCTGCCAAAATGGGCCTGAGGAGCATAGGTGCTACAATTGCATTTGAGAGTGATCTCAGTGTGCACACACACTTCAAGTACGTGCTTCCGATGGTAGGGGCCTCTTGGACTACGCAAGCTCCATGTCACAAAAGGTCTCATAATTTATTGTCTTATTTTACTAGGTGTTCCTTTGCCTCGTCAGATCAAGGGCTGTCAAATTTCTCCTGGCTCACAATAGATCCTACACTTTATCCCTGGCCTGGAGGCACCAAGAAATCAATAGCAGTGGAGGGGAGGCTCTGCAGATCTGGTGTAGACACTGAGTTCATGAAGAGGTCCTGGGGAGCGGGACTCCTTTTCCCAGCTGACTTGCTGTAGAAGCCTAGTCTTTAAATGACTACAGCGGCAGAAATAACATGAATGGCAGAGATGCGGTACATTCTGCTCAAGGCAAAAACACAAAACCCATCTCCCTCTTCTCTGGCTGTGAAGTTTCGGGTTCCTTTCCTGAGTTTAAAATCCCTTCACATATTTTCCGTGAAGAAAGGGAGAGCGCTTTATTATTTGGGCATAAACCTGAAATGAGAAACTTTGAAGGAAAACGATAGGGATCCTGTATAAGAAGTGTTTTAATGAATGCAGGGAGCAGTATATTTGGGAGTAAAATGACCACAAAAGGAGAGGAGGGAGGCAGCCAAAGGCCCTCTTATTTGTACCAGTAAAATATAAATACGCGTGATTTCCTTAAGAACAGCATCATGTTGGATTTATAGAGCGAGGCTTTCCTGAATTAAAATGCAGTAATCCAAAGGGAAGGGAAAAACTATCCTCTTGCAATCAAACCTCTGTGTGTGTATGTGTGTGTGTGTGTGTGTGTGTGTGTGTGCATGTGTGCGTGTGTGTGAGGATTAAAAGCAAATAGATATAAATGAAAAAACTTGCTCGAATCACATTCTTGAAATGAAACCAATTTTCTTTTAAATATTAATAAAACTGCCCTGCCTGTGTACCACCTGCATTACCCCAATAATTTACAATTAGAACTCAACAGTACGTATTGATTTCCAATTGATGGACATCAGCTGTACCCTAATAGACTGACAGACCTTCAGAAATCTATCCAGGGAGATCTTCGGAGAACGAGACATGAGTTAAACATATTTTATTTAGCACCAGCTGAAATTTGCATTTCATTTCTCAGGCTCCGGCGAAGCCACTGGCAATGATTTAGCTTAGCTTTTACATTTCAGAGTCATTTCGTTTCAATCTGGGCGCGCTCCTGTATAATTCTCGGTCTTTGTTCCACCAAATATAGACTCCTGACATTCAGCATGTGGAGTAACAGGTCAAAAATATGGGATGCTTAAATTCACGGTTTGTGGATTTAGTAAAGATGTGAAATAAAGCCTTTGATGCGTGTAAAAATCACAGTAAAATGTAAGGAGAACCTAATTGTAAAATGTAAATGAGGCCTAATTGTTTACCATGCTCTTGTAACTGGAACCCCGCTGGCTAATATGCCATAGCATCCCTCAGGACCAGGACTCCACATTCGGCAGTCATGGGAGGCCATCATTGTTCCGGAGCAGATGGGCGGAGCAGTCCTTTCAGGAACATAAGGGGCTGTTTTGTATGGTTGGCAGCATGCTCAAGGCTGGGCCACTCTGAATGTACGTACTGAAGATGCCAGGTTTATGGAGCAGAAGCAAAGAATTAGTGTCCTTAAGAGGATGCCTGAGCAGAGGTGTACAGACTTATGCATATTCGTGCTCTCACTGTTCTGAGAGCTTCCCATTCATAACATGTCCATTTATCACAACTTCCATTTAGATTTGTGCAGAACCAAGGACTATTGACTATCTTGTCCTTCCTTCCTTCCTTCCTTCCTTCCTTCCTTCCTTCCTTCCTTCCTTCCTTCCTTCCCTCCCTCCTTCCTTCCTTCCTTTCTCTTCTTGTTCTTAAGGATGATGGTAACACACATGGGTTTAGCATAAAGTAGAGACTCTGGGGCATTTCCAATGTGGATTTTGTTTATTTGTTCCAGGGGGGGGGGATAATAGGATCTTATTAGTAGGTTCATTTGTATAATAATCATTCATTAAAATAGAATCCATGGCAATGAAATACTGTACTTGAATTTCTGCACAAAGCCTTTAAAATGCTAAAATGTCAAAACAATAAAACTAATTAAGGCAACAAAATAGCTTTCTCCAGTGTAATGACAAGCTGGTCCAAAAACACACTTCAGTGATTTCTCCTTCCCCCAGAGACACTTTACGGAAAAGCAGGATAGAATTTTACACAATCATTATCCAGCCCAAAGTCATCTAGGAACCTAGCCCAACTGAACTGCCTGGCACAGGGGTCACGCGCCTACTTTGGCTGGCTGCCTCTCTCCCATGCTCCCTCCCCTCCTGTCTTCCACTAACTGTTAAAGGGTTTCCTGTGCCCTGGGCGCTGGGGAATGACAGCAGACTGAGGTGACCATGGATGCTGATGGATTAGAGGGACAAGCGCTGCAAATATCTCTAGTCTAGTGGGAGAAGGGGCAGAGAAGATAAACAAGAGAACACGGACCCCTAAGCTCCGTTTGCCTCAGAAGCTATCTTCAAATTTCAAATTCAATTTTCCCCCGCAGGGTCCTTTGTAGCAAAAGGTCCAGTCCAGGGCCCCGAGCTATTCTCAGGACTCACCTGGCATGAATTTCTGACAGTTCCTTAGTTTTTTTTAATTTTAGGATCTTACCATTCTTGAGAATCCTTAGGCCCATCTTGTGATAAGATGCCCTGTAATTTCAGACTGTCTTCCTAGTTATTTCCTCAAGATTGAGTCCTGGTTTAGGCTGAGCACCCCTAACATGAAAACTCAAAATCTAAAATGTCCTAACATCAAAGACTGTTGAATTCAGGCATGATGTCACAGTAAAAAGCCCACGCCTATTGTGACTAGTCATAGGCAAAATGCAGTTGAGCTCAAACCGTAAGACTGCCTAAACCCGTGTGCATGAAGGCTCTCTGGAACATAAGTACATTTTGTATTTAGACTTGGGTCCCTTTCCTGAATGTGTCTTGTCATGTAAGTGAAAATATTCCAAGATCTGGGAAAAAAAAATACAAAAAAACCAAACCACTTCTTATCCTAAGAATTTCAGAAAACTGTAGTGATATTTCATTTGTATTTTAAAAAATAAAGCTTGCCTGAAGTTCAGAGAGTAAAACAGCTATACTGGTCAGCCTTTCAGACCCGGCAGTGGTGACACACACCTTTAATTCCAGTATCCATGCTAAGTTTGCCATAGAAACCAGGTGGGAGTGGTGCATGCCTTTAATCCCAGCACTACAGAGGAATATAAAATGGGAGGAGACAGCTCTCAGTCAGTCTCATTCTGAGATTCCTGAAGGCAGGATCGCCATTTTGGACTGAGGTAGAGGTAAAAACCAGGGGCTGATGGTTTTGCTTTTCTGATCTTCAGGTTGAACCCCAATTTCTGTCTCTGGATTTTTTATAATCATGCTATGGAAAACAGATATTCAACCTATAGTATATTTTGTTATCATTATTATTTGAAATTAAAATATAGGGCTGGAGCTGTGGCTCAGTGGGTGTCTTGATATTTCTATTGCTGTGAAAAGGCACCGTGACCAGAGCAACTCTTATAAAGGAAGACATGTAAGTGGGGCTGGCTTAGAGAATCAGAGATTTAGTCTGGCGGTGTGCAGGCAGACATGAGAGAAGGAGCGGAGAATTCTACACCTAGATCCACAAGCAGCAGGAAGAGAGAGCCACACTGGTTATGGCTTGAGCATCTGTCACCTCCCCCAGTGACACACTTTCTCCAACAAAGCCACACACCTACTCTGACAAGGCCACACTTCCTAACGGTGCCATTTCCAATGAGCCTATGGGGGCCAACTACATTCAAGCCACAACACCGCACAGGAGCACTGACTGCTCTCAGTTCTAACACCCATCATAATATTTCATTTGCAGTTCAATAAATAAAACTTGTCTGAAGACCAGAGAGTAAAATAGACATCCTGGTCCATCTTACAGATCAGGCAGTGATGACACACACCTTTAATCCCAGTAGCCACACTAGTTTGCCATAGAAACTGGGCGGTAGTGATGCAAGCCTTTAATCCCAGTATTAGAGAGGAATATAAGACAGCTCTCAGACAGTCTCATTCTGAGATTCCTGGAGGCAAGACCGCCATTTATGCCTGAGGTAGAGGTAAGAGCCACTGGCTGATTGTTTTGCTTATTTGACCTTCAGACTGAACCCCAATATTCATCTTTGGGTTTTCATTAATCGTCCTACAAACACCCATGGAAACATCAACATGGTTTAAAATCAACATTGGTAAACCCATTGTCAGCACAGGTATCTCCTTTTTATCACTTGCTTTTATTAAGCTCACTTTGTGTTATCAGGAACAAGTTTCCCTTCCCTTTATATGGATTTTTATACTTTCATTTCTATCAGTGTTGATCCACAGATTTCTAGCACTTGAAATGATACTTCTATTTAAGGAGTGATAATCCATAGGGTTACAATGCTAGGTTTCAGCTAATAGGTTATAATAGCCCAGTGGGAAATAACCTGTTTTTCTTATTTATTTTGCTGTTCATATGTCCAAACATGTTGAATTTTAAAGGCTTCAGCATCATTATTGGATTCCAATTCTACTGGGTTCATAATTTTAATTAGGAGGTCACGCAAACAGGAGGTGGGACTTAGGAGACCAGATCCTTTGAAGAGTGCCCTCGAGGGGCTGGGCTGTGTCTTGTTCCCCCCAACACCCATCATTTCTTGTTGTCTGCTTCCTTCCTGGCACGAGACACCTCATCCCCATACATTCTCTGGCTGTCACAGGCGTTCTGTGTCACCACAGGCCTGGAAACAATGGAGACAGATGATTATGAATGAGCTGATCCTTTGAAACCAAGATCCAAAATTAATCTTTCCCTCTTTAAGGTGACCTTACAGGAATTTTTGTGGTATGGATGGGGAGTCAGATAGCAGGTGACCTGGATAACTCAAGGAGAGCATCAATCTGTAGAAACATCACTTCCTGCACTGTTTGCCAGGAAGGACATAATTTACCCTACTGGAATCAACTCCAGATCCTTCTTACACTGGGGACACCATTAGAGAAATCAATGTATTTTATGTTTTGAGGTGGAAGAGATTCCAATGCTTTAATTATATATATATATATATAAAATTTATATATACCACAATATATATAAAATTAATATATATAATATGTGTGTGTAATGTATATGTATATGTGTGTGTGTATACAACACCACATAGTTCATTCTAGTCCTACTCTTTCACCAATAATTGTATTTCTCTTCTGCAGAAGAGGGGAAACCTTACAACCTTACTCTCTTGATTTTCTTTTTCTCCACGGTTAGAACTGTGCCCAAGGCCTTATATGTTTCACATATGCTAGGAAAGCACTTTGACACTGAGCTACACCTCAGACCCATATTATTTTAAATTCCCGAGGTTTATCTTCTTGATCTGATAGACTATGGTGCTATTCCCCGTACTTCCCTACCAGCTGATCAAAGCTCACATACACGTACTCTAAGCTATGTGTGTGTTCAGGTCTAACGCCTTTTTGATGAAGGACGGATACAAGGAAGAAAGAAAGGGAATAGGGGAAGCAATACTTCTAAAAAGTGGGTTTATATTTTTGGTGTTTGCATACATTTGATTTGATGCTCATATACTTGGTATGTACATGTGCTTTCATTTATGAATAGAATTGATTGTTCTTGTGTTTATAAAAGAACAGTGTTGGTTTATGGGACAGTCACTTGATAATTCTTGACATGTAGTCCCATAACAACTATCAATGCTCTTAGAGGCTCTAAGGTATCTCTGGGTTTTCTCTTCATGTTATACCCTGTAATATCAATTATATTTATAAGACAGAAACTGACTAATCTTATTTTCCTAATATTACTCATGAACTACATCCTTAAACTTAAAATCCATAGTTATTATTATTGTGAAATCCCCAGGAATCAGCAGCTCATGACATCACAAGTGAAGGAGGTGTCACTGATGGAGTGGATGGGCTATGCACTAAGTTCAGGCAGTTGGTCTTGGCAGGAAGCAACTTTGCCCAATGAGCCGTCCTTCCAGCCCTCTCCATCTGTATTTTGTATTCTGATACCGTCTCCTAGTATTGCAATGAGTATGTTTGTGCTCTTCTGTGATAAATAATCCCTTTCTTTCCTTCAACCCAGCCCAAAGAAGTACAAATGCTTAAAATAACATATTTATTGAGCATTTTTACTAATACTCCAAAATCCGCATTATTTTTCTCACTCAGAGATTGGCATTGGGTTGAACAGAGAGCATGGGTGGAAAGCAAAGGAATATATTCAGAAGAAATGAAGCAAGATGTGGAGAGAACAGCGGTGGATCTAGACAGACAGAAGGACCCCACGCCCTCTGCCTTAAGTTCCATCTCCATTAAAAAAATGTACTCAGAAGTAGTGGACTCCTCCTAACTAACAACTGTACAGGAGCAGGGGAATGCTTGTCTGACCCAGAGGAGGAACAGGAGGCATCGTCCACGAACTCAGGAGTCCCACAAAATTTGTAATGACAGGGACAAAACCCCCATTCTCTGAGGTACAATGGCAACTGTGGTGTCCTAGATTTGGGGGAGGCCTCTGCTTTAAAGAATGCAGCTCTTCACTTGCAGCTTTGTGAATGAACTTTCCCCAGGACTTCCAACTGAGAGGAATACTCACGGGTGTTCATTCACTAACCAGAGGCTAGAGCTGTGGGGATAGCACTGTGCTAGCCCGGCGGTGGTGGCGCTAGCCGGGCAGTGGTGGCGCTAGCTGGGCGGTGGTGGCGCACGCCTTCAATCCCAGCACTTGGGAGGCAGAGGCAAGGGGATATTCGTGAGTTCGAGGCCAACCTAGTCCGGAACAAAGTGAGAGATCGGACAGCCAGGGCTACACAGAGAAACCCTGTTTCAAAAACAAAACAAAGCAAAACAAACAAATACCCTAAACAAACAAACAAAAAAAAACCCACGGTACTTTGTTTGGAACCCAGAGTGAAAACTCAACATACTATTTAATGTACGGAAATGTCTAGTTTAAGTTCAGTCCTCCAAGGAGACAGGTAGATGGATGAGACTGAGAAAGATGGCTGGGAGTCAAAACACCATCTTATACCCCATAAATATATGCATTTGTTATGTGCCAGTTGCAAAGAAAAATTGAAATAAAAAAGCTGTGTCTTATTGGAAATTGGACACTTAAAAAGGTTAATAGTTTTTGAGCTGATATGCTGCATTAGCCAGACAAAACAGAGAAAACCAACGTGGTGGAAACTTGCCTGTTTGTGATTTCTGCACCTGTCCCTGTACTAGTTTCTTCATTTCCTTGAACTTAGATTTTAGTAGAACTGAGTCCCTTTGAGTACTCTTATTTCTCAAAGCTTTGAGGATTTCTAAAAGTTGTTTCGATCATAAAGTCTAGCATTGCGAAGCTGGATGAGGTCTTAAGGGTGTCAGGTTCAATTCTTTTTGTTTTTGTTTCCTAAGGAAGCTGTTGCCCTGAGAGGTAAGGTGGCATGTGAGCCTGGGCAAGGAGACATACATATTTGTGGAGCTGGGGGACACTGCTCGCATGCCGCATCAAATATGCACTCGGTGGGAAAAGCTCTGTTGCATTAATTCTCTAAATGATCGTTGCTTAACTGGAGCCGTGCCTGCTTTTATTTTAATTGAGATTTTATTTTCGCTTGCCTGGAGCAAGGAGAGCATTATGGTGTTTGAAAGGAGAAGCAAGGCATTACCGTTACATTCTGCTGAGGACGCACACAGACCATCCATTAGAAACATGTCGCAGGTAAATCAGAAACATTTCATGCTAATTGTTATAAGCGTATTATCCATCAAAATGTAAATTTCCCAAAGTGGGCTTTATGTGGATCATAATTTCCTTTATTACCAAATGGCCTTGGAAACTCGAGCTGGCTCCTTGTCCTTATGTAAAACCTCCATTTCCTGTGGCGCCTCCAATTTATTTTTTTCACCGCGTTAACAGCTTTCACACTGTGATTTTCTATATCTGTTGCAAATGTTCAACAATTTGCAGGAAGAATTTTCGTCCATGGCTTTCTGCTTTTAGCTTTTCATGTATAAAGATTAAAGAATGAATGGGCAATCAGCAGATACATAGAAAACATCTCCCGCTAGAATAAAATAGATGGTTCAACTTCTGAAACCCAGATGGAATTTATAATACTGACCTACAGCACCTCGTCCCTTTTGTATTGCACCTTCTGATAAATAGGTTCCCAGAAGAGGCAATTTGGGAAGCCAGAAAAGACTTGATTTTGCTTTATGGCGTGACAAACATGGTCCAGCCCTTGCAGGTGGGAGAGACTTCGGAAGCAGAAAGGCAGAAGAGGACATCGTGAAACCAGCTGACGAATCCAAAGAAACTTTACGTGGCCTAATGCAGACCTTAAAGGCTAATGTTCTTTGGGAAAACAGCAGCATGGAATTTGAGATTACATCTTGAATATTGATTATCAACCATTACTATCTCAGGATCTAAGAATATGGTAATGCAGTCTGCTATACTAGTGCATCAGTTGGATTACATATATGTACATGTAACATTATATATGTGTGTATTTATGTATATCTATGCATATACATACTTACACACACATATAGGGAGAGGGAGAGAGGCGGGGGAGGATGAGATACAGTTCTTTAGTATGGCATTTGTAAAATTGACCTTTTTTTTTTTGAGGTTGGATAGTGCTGGAAGATGCCAGGTATACTCCTGGGGTAGAAAAACGATCAGCCGTCCTGCCCAGTTGTGAATTCTATGAGCTTTAATAACCACTGGCCCAGAAAGATTTGCCTACTTGTATAAAGGTGGCACCAATATCATGGAAGTAACTAAACATTTGCTGGCTAGAATTAAAACCCACTCCATAAGGTGGAACTCATGCCTAATACTGTTGACTGGGCCAGGGAAATCTGTGACTGGCTAGATCATGGCCCTTACCAGAAAATCTTAACACTAGGTGCCCATAGTACTATTAATAATACTAACAGTCATAAACGGGCATAGTAATAAACTGCTCCTTGAATTCTTCTCTTTGTACCCATAGGTGAGGGCATCTCCCAACCCCCAGAAGAGAAGCTTCATTTTTCATAGACAACAATTACTCCAGAGACCCACAACTATCAATGAGCATAGAATAAATGGGACAGCTAAGCCACACCTTCTCCCACAAGGCTCAAGGATCAAAGCCGAAGAAGGCATGGAAAGACAGAGCCAGAGATAGTGGAACCCTTGAAGCAAAACAGTATGTGTTGGACAAGAAATCACAGTTAAACACATGAACTCCCAGCAGCTATGACTGTTCATACATGACCCACATAAGACCAAGCCAGTCATGCCTTCAGCATGGAGAGAAGAGGCAGGCATGAAGTCCCAACCCCAGCTGAGGAACGTTTGACAGTTGATGATTGCCAGAGGAGGGTCATTATTTTTTAGGTATTTGGGGTTACCCCTGTTCCAGGAGATGGGCCTGTGTACATACAGGGGGCTGTGGTGGTCTGAAAGAAAATGGCCCTCACAAGCCCATAGGGAGTGGCACTTTTAGGAGGTGTGGCATTGTTTTGGAGGAAATGTATCACAAGGATGTGGATTTTAAGGTCTCAGAAGCTCAAGCCAGTTCACTTCCTGTTGCCTGCCCATTCAGATGCAGAACTGGAAGTTTCTTCTCCAGTACCATGTCTGCCTGCACTCTGCCACGTTTCCGACCATGATGACAATGGACTAAACCTCCGAAACTGAAATCACAGCACCAATTACATTCTTTCTTTTATAAGAGCTGCTGTGTGGTCATGGTGTCCCTTTACAGCAATAGAAACCCCAACTAAGACAATAGCATTAGGTAGACTCATTTAACAAATTTAACAAAAACTGAAACCCTGAGCACTTGAAATTGGTAAGGAAAGTGGTAGGGGAGGGATAAAGGAGGAATTGGAGTTGAGGGAAAGGTAGATTTGATCAAAAGTACATTATATTCTTGTAAGAAATACTCAAACATTAAAAAAAAAAAAGGAGGTGTGCCGGCCAGCTCCTGTAATCCCAGCACTGGTGGGGATGCAAAGATGTGAGTCTCCCTGGAACTCAATGGACAGTCAGTCTAGACTAACTTGTGGTATCTCATCTCAAAAGAAACAAACCAAAATAAATGAAAGGAAGGAGGGGGAGGAGGGAGAAAAGGAGGAGAAAGAAGAGGAGAAGAAGCAGCATTGTGACATGGTTGGCTTTTAAGGACTTACACCTGAGGTTAACTTCTGGCTTACATATACCACAGGCATACACACATGCATATGCACACGCACGTAAAATCTAAAGAGAAGGGCTTTATATGCTATGTGATTTTTTTTAATGCGTGTTTTGTTTCCTATTTGTTTTTTTTTTTAAAGATTTCTTTATTTATTACGTATACACACATCAAGAGGGCACCAGATCTCATTATAGATGACTGTGAGCCACCATGTGGTTGCTGGGAATTGAACTCAGGAAGAGCAGCCGGTGCTCTCACCCTCTGGGCCTTCTCTCCAGCCCTGCTGGGCAGTCTTGTACTTGGCTCCCCACATCCATTCCCTCTGCTATGTTCCTCCTACCACTTTACTTGAAAAGATGGACCCCATTTTTCTCCCGTTAGAATACAGCTGTGCTGATCAGACGCTTCATTTTGGGAGCACTATAGCCGTTTTTAACATCTTTTGATAAGAGTCTGTTAGGTGTCCATTGTTTTATCTGTATGACTTCTTACAATGACCCCGTACAAACTCGTGTCTTATCCTGGGATCAGACGTGAAAGCAGAAGCCAAGGGAGAATGGTCGTGTCAGAGCTGAAGTTCCGGTACATGGCAGCTTCACAGCCTGTGCTCCTTCTCCCGAGCCAGATTTCAGCTAATCAACGTTTCCTCTTCTTTATTTTCTAATTATGTTATAGTCTGAATGTGCAGTGTCCCGCAGGCTTGTGTATTACAAATTCATTTAGCAGCCAATAGTCTTTGGGAAAGAGGAGTGACCTAATTCATTGCTGGGCTCGTAGTCGCTGCATTGTTGGGCTCATAGTCACTGCATTGTTGGGCTCGTAGTCGCTGCATTGTTGGGCTCATAGTCACTGCATTGTTGGGCTCGTAGTCGCTGCATTGTTGGGAGGTGGTGTGAAGCAGGAGGCTGAGCCTAGCCATGGAACTAAGTCACTGGGAACTTGTTGATGGTGGTTACATCTTGCCCTGGATCCTTCTGACGCTCCCCTTTCCTCTCTGCCCTTAAAGGAATAGCGTCCTCCAATATTTGCTGTCCTGCCATTTTGACACCGAGTTTCACCAGAGACCCAAAACCATGTTGCCAAAGATAATGGACTAAAATCTCTCAAACCATGAGCCAAAAACAAACAACTCCTCCTTTCAGTTGCCCTTTCAGATGTGACAGAGATGATGATCTCCCTAACACAGATGCCGCTTGAATGGCACACACAGGAAAGACGCCTGCTTACCCTGCAACCTCCGTTTTCTCGTCTGTAGACTCAGCATGTCGGGGCTAGCACACAGGTCCGTGTTTCCATAATCTACACAGAAGAAAACCCCCATGCAATCAGATGTCTGCACACTAAATCCAAGCCTCGCTTGGCTAATGAATCCACGTAAAGAACAAATGTATCAGTGCCAGGCATGTACAGCGCCGGTTGTGACTCTCCATTTATCCCCAAGTCCTTTATCTCTGCTTGATGCATTAAGCCACAGAGGACCAACCGAGGAAGAACAGGCTAAAGAGCCGTGTTGGCAGGAGGTAGAAGGATATTTGGAGAGGAAAGCCTAGACAGCGAAAACAGAGGAGATGTTGTGTACGAAGGCTGATGTTGCCTCGTTCTAGCAACTTTACAAAATTGAAAGTGAAGGCTGGGGAGATGGCTGAACAGATAAAGTTCTTGCTTTGCAAGCACTGAGCAACTGTGTTTAGTTCTCAGAACTCAAATCCTGGACGGTGACGTTGGTGGAAGTGTAGACAGTAATTTCTGGGGCTTCGGTGAGCTACAGACTAAGAGAGATCCTGTTCCAAAAGGCAAGATGGACAATGATTGACGAAGGACACCAGAGTTTGTTTCTGGCCTCCACACTTGTAAGTAACACACACATACACACACACACACACACACACACACACACACGATGGTAAGAGCCTGGTATAAGGAGTAGATATGTGGCCCGAAGTAGACATTCCCAGTTATACAAAAAGAGTGCGCCTACCCCATTAGCCTCACCTCTCAGCACCAAGGATAATTATCTTTTTCTCTTTCTTTCTCTGTCTCTGTCTCTGTCTCTGTCTCTGTCTCTGTCTCTGTCTCTGTCTCTCTCTCTCTCTCTCTCTCTCTCTCTCTCCCAAAGAGCAACTAACAAGTGAAGCTTGAATTTTTTCTTTTCTTTTTCTGTCTTTTTGTGATTTTTGAAGGTAGGGTTTCTCTGTATAGTCCTGGCTGCGCCCCGGGACACTAACTCTGTAGATCAGGCTGCAACACCCCCCCACCCCCCACCAAAGAAAGGCATGCATGCACAACCATTGTCTGGCAATTTATATATCAAAAGCCGTTAACTGGGGTTGCAATAGAGGAATATCAAACACACGTGTACATCTCAAGATACCAGTCTCTCATATTCTAAAGTGTTAAGCGCTGAGAAAGTTAAAAATTCAAACAAGGCTGAATTGAGAGATTGACAAGTCACATATAATAGTGTGTATCCCCGTCTTCTAATAATACATTGACTTACAGAGCCTTTGATTCTCCAAGCCAAACACTGAGCCTTTTGGAAGTGCAATATATCACATAAGCAGCAATGCAGATAGAGCCTATACTGAATCAGATAAGAGATGCTGTCTCTCTTTCTAATGAGAAGCCAGAGTACAATTAATGAAAGCTACATAAATGTGCTTTAGGCTGTTAAGATTACAGAGAGTTCAGGGCTGGGGAGAAAGAATTAGGGAAAAGGATCCACAATCAATTACAAAGCAGGTCCTCCTATCTTGGACAGGCACACACACGTTCTGATATCTCATCAGGGAACCAATTGCATCCAGGCTTCCTTTGGAAGGGAGATGTAGGAACATGTTCCCTCCTATTTGGGGAATGATACAAGGGGGCTATTTTTGAATGATTAATTAAAGGGAATCAATCTTCATTGCTTCGCCGCTGACGTGAATAGCGCCATGCCTATGCAATAATCGCATGCAATTATTCAACTACCCCTTTGGCAAGGACAACGTAATTAGTCCTGGTGGTGTCGAGAGATTCTCTTTATTCCCAACAAATTGGCAGTTTTAATCAAGTGTTGCTGGAAATTTATCATAACACAGGGAAAACAATAGGTGAAGGTACAGGGCCCCAAGCTGTGTGACTTCTATCTACAATGGTACAAATTTACAATGCTAACAACATGATAAATACCACCATTCCATGAATGCCTTGATTATAATTTCATATCAGCACCAGCCTTGGCGGTGCTTATTTGTTTAGCAATGTGCCTGTAACCCCTTGTCTGCTGCCTTGCAACTGACGCTTGCTGAGAAGGTTAGGTGAGAGCACCATGACCTGGAATTTAGAAGGTTTAAAAGCTCAAAAGGGCTGGTGTGGGCAGCACCCCAATAATGTTCCTTTACTCCAACTGCAGGAAGCTGGAGACACCAAGAGAAACACAGAATAGGTGAACAGAAAGTTCCCACGGCTCGCTCTGAGTTTGGGCATCAGACAAACTCTCTCTCTCTTGTCCTTCTCTTTTGTTCATGCCTTTTCATATCTCCTAAAATCTAATCTTTGCTTAAAGATAACGGCCATATAAATTTCTTAGTAACATGCCACATGTCTGGCTACACAATGCACGCATGTCACCTGACTTTCTCTTCCGCGATGCTTTTTGTGAAGGAATGACCTAATTTTGTCATTCCCCATTTTACAGATGAGGAGATTGTAATTAGGAAAATACAGTGTAGCAAGGGTCATCATCTCTGGTGCCCTCACTGAGGACCTGGGGCCTAGGGACCACCCTGTACCACATCTTGCTTGTGATGTGGCCCAGCCTCTTCAGGCGACAGTTAGATCTCCTGTATATGGTTTGGTTTCACCCAGCATGCCACTGCCTGTATTCTTTGCCTCGTTCTCAGGGTTTTGCTGTCCTATTTTTTGAGACAGAGTCTCACAATGTACCCCAAGCTGACCTTGAACTTATATTGTCGGCTGCCTCAGGACAGCTGAAGGACAGCTCTTACAGGTGTGTGCTACCACATCTGGCGTTGTAGGTTTTAGCTTCTTAAACTGTGCAGTCCTGCATGGAGTCATGTGACTGAATGTGGGGGTAGTTAAAGTTAAATTGGCTATAGTTAAAGGCTTCTGAGCGTGCAATGACCAAAGATAAATTCAAAGTCGGAGGTGTCTCTGGCAGTGCCCATTCGTGATGCATAGTGAGTCTTCACTGCAGCCTTGGTTCTGAACACAAAACATGTATTATTTATGCATACCAACATGCCACACAACGACAGCAAAAACTGATGGAAACATCTTGGTTCAGACTTGACACTCGCATATACATTGTGAATTATGACATTTTACTGAACACATGAAGTTTTATGCTCTTATAATATTTAATGGTTTAATTGCATATGTTTTCTCAGGAGGAAAATATCACATGAGTCTATTAGGAAGTTAGATTTTTTTAAAATTGCTATTTGAATTGCTGGCTTGAGTTTCCCATATAAAAAACTTGCTGAATGAGCTTTGGTTTGGGGATTGGGAAAACATTTCCAATAATGTTTGAAACCTGAACACCCTTTCACCGTTTTGCACTGTATTTACGCAAAGCCGTTTTCTCACCACTACCAAGTATAAAAATCAAAATATCAATCAACACTGAAAACGTCTGAAGATGTGCTAAATCCTGCAGCATCAAAGATTTATCCAAGATGGAGTTTTTTATGCTAAAATAAACAAATGCATCAGTTTAATTAGTATGCAAATTAGCCTTGCTTCCTTACTAAATGGTGAAATTAGATGCATACAAAGGATTGTTGTAAAATAAATTTCTTTGTGATTTATTTCAATAAATGTTTTGTTTACCTATTTTATACACCTGTATACCCGGGGCCTTGCTGCTCTGGTATAGTCCATGCTGTTTTGGTAACTGTTATATGCGTGCATATCTCATGGGCATGGGAGGACAGACACACAGAAAGACTTTCTCAGACTTTTCTCACTAAAAGGATCACCTTCAGAACAGTTTCCCTGGACATTGCAAGTGGGGTCTGCGGAGAACCATTTCAGTGAATTCCCAAAGTGTTAGTTTTCTAGAATATTAGTCCTTAAGTTGCAACTTTTCACTTGGAAAAGTTATTTAGGGGAATGTGGATGAGATGTATCTGGCACACCCCTTCTCTTAGTTCTCTGTGAGTTTCAGGTTCCGTACAATGTGTTTGATCTTTCCACTCCAACTCTTTCTAGCTCCGCAGCCTCCAACCTACTGATGCAACTCAGTGTCCTCTTTTGCCTTTTTAAATTTTTTTTAGAAAGGTCTCACGACTTCACAACTATAGCCCAGGCCGACCTAGAACTCACTATCTAGCAGAGGGTGGCTTAAAATGCTCAGCAATATTTGCGCCTCAGCCTCTGGAGCACTCAGATTATAAGCATGTCGTACCACGCCCAGTTTATGAGGTGCTGAGGCTCAAACCCAGGACCTCGTGTATGCTAGCAAGTCCCCTACCCGACTGAACTACAACCCCCAGCCCCATGTCCTCTTTTTCAAAACATCACCTTTAAGACCAATGTGTGCTGCCCACATATTCTTCAATGTGTGGTCTTGCATTGGAATATGATCAATCTGGGGAATCATTTACAACTAGGGGTGGGTGGGATTGAGTGTCTAACACCACCCCCCTTTTCCATGCAGGAATTTGGCCTGCCTGGGAATTGCACTGTTTTGTGCATATTGTCGCCATTGTTGTGAACTCGTATGTGCAACTGCCCTGCTGAGTCTGGATGTCTCCTTAAAGTCATCCACCACCTTGGACTCTTAAATCCTTTCAGTGCCCTCCTCAGCACTGAACCTTCGAGTGGGGTATGTAGTATATATGTTCTCTTTATGGCTGAGCCTTCTGTAGTCTCTCGCTGAAGTGGTTCTCAGTTTTCCTAATGCTGCGATCCTTTAATACAGTTCTTCATGTGGTGGAAGCATAAAACTATTTTTGTTGTTGCTACACAGCTTCAGTTTCCTATTGTTAGGATCATAATGTAGACATCTGTGTTCTCCGATGATCTTGGGTGGCCTCTGGGAAAGGCTCATTTGAGAACCACTGTCTTAATGGAAACTTGAAAGTATACTGAGAAATGAAGAAGGGACTCTATTATTCTAGTGTTGTCTTAACTTCTTTGGCCATGGGGTGCTTTCTTCAAGTTGTGTAACAGACTGAGGATGGGCAGAACCCATCCTGGCAGATCCATTTCCAAAGGAATCATAAACCTCAAGCACCAGCTCGAATGGTGCAATCTTTTGAATGTCTGATCTCCAAGACCCTCCTATTTAGAAATAGGAGGTAAGACTACCTATTTCTAGAAGAAACATCTAAAGAAATAGTATTCACCTTATCAGAAGACTCATTTGTACACTGAATTGCTTATTTCAGATAAGCTTGACAATTCATATTTTTATCCATATTGAAATGGTCCCTTGGATACAAACAAGCAAACAGACAAACAAAAAACATGTGATTCTTCTCTTTCTCTTTCTGTTATCATAGTAGCAGCAAAACTTAAGGGATGCAGAGACTTAAGACTTCCTGCATTCCAAAGGCCTCTGTGAGCGTAGGCTGGAATGTGTTGGTCAGCACATCTCACTCCTCAAAGGCTGCAAATCCAAATCCCAATATTTAACAGGGAGCTTTGTTCAAAACAAAATGCACAAGATGATCCTAGAAGGCAGGATCGGCTCAGTTAGCACCAAAGCAGTTGGCTGTTGGTCTGTGCAAAAAAAAAAAAAAGAAAAGAAAAGAAAAAAGAAAAAGAAAGAAAGAAAAAGAAAAAAGAGAAAAAGAATAAAAATCAGAGCAGTGAAAGCAGCCTTCTGGGCAAGAACACAGCAAGAAGTAACTCCTACAACTCCTAACCCTGCAAGTTCTTGTGAAGACAAGGTTTAGGCACTTGCTGCCCCTGTCTCCGCTTTCACTCCTTTGTCCTCCTTGCTGCCAGAAGGAACATCTGGCCTGGGGCCTTGAAAGCAGACTCCTTCTCCAATTGCACCTGTCCCAGGAGGAACAGGAGAAAGGCTTTCCTGACAAAAGGTAGGATTTTCAGAGCTGAATTCCCGCCCATTAAAGAAGCTTGTTTGATCCCTTCAAAGCTCCAGATCAAAGAGGGGCTTTTCTGAGCTGCCAACCCATAAAGCTACAGCAGGAAGAAGGACTGCTTTGTTTTCCCCCAGCCAGGTGGACTTTCCATCCAGTTCCCTGCCAGAGGCTGGCCTTGAACAGGTTTCCCACATCTGACTGACATCGTCTGGATGTTGAATCTTCCCAGGAAAGTAGGAGCCACATCAGCAAGATTTGGGCAAGTCCGCACCACTCTTTGGCAAAGGACCCCGAAACAACACTCTCCTGACTCTCACCAGGAGACCCCATTACTAGCATTCATTTTATTTCCTATCACTTCCACACCCCGTGGACGCACCCGTCACATTTCCTCCTTGTCCACTTACTGGGTCTCACCATTAGAGAACAATATTGTCTTTTTAAGTATCTTTAAAAACAAATCTCATTTTGCAGAGTGCTTGTTGGCAGCGCCTGTAATGGATGTATGGAGCAGGGTGATAGATGTGAACTTAGTTTCTTGAGAAAGATGGACCTGGAAAGGATTCAGAGTCCCCTTAGCCTACACAGTCTATCACCGCCTCCTTCTCAGTAATTGAGTCCTCTTGGATCAGGCTCGTGACACCCTGGGCCTGGCCTCCACTCCATCCTCGACAGAAGCTTTATTTTCCAGTAGAAAGGCAGCCACTGTGATTTCTTCTGGCAGAGGCTATAGAAGCTTGTAGAAGATACAAGCTTAGAGCTAGAGAAGGTTTTCACTTTAGGAACAATGACTTCCTCCCACACAAACGCAAATGAGCATCTCCAGCAAATGAGCAAGGAAGCAACAGAAGCCTCCCAGTCACCAGAATGGCAGGGACATGTGGAGAGTAATTCTGGAGAGTGTCTCCATGGGGGGGACGCAAGTTAACCTGCGACACTCCAGGAGGAGGCATGTGGGAGAAGTCTAAGCCAATTCAGAATATCACAGGAGAGGAGAAAAGAGAGAAAGTTGTCTTCTTAGATGAGAGAAAATGAGGCTAGAAATCAGGGACTACGAAGGCTGAGGGAGTACATGATGAGCCAGGTTCTAACCATGGTGACTATGCCTTGGAACAAATGTTTTCCTTTAGAAAAGCGTCTTCATAAACAGAGAGCAGGCTGCATTTATCAGCTGGGGTGTGCAGAAGTGTACTGAAGCGTGAAATTATTTTTAACTGTTCTACTTTCCAGGTTCCAAGTCGGAGGAAGGAAGGATGCATGACCTGACCTCAAGGCTAAGCTTTTTCTAAGGGAAGTGTTGTATCTTGCTCAGAAATTCCTGAATAGATCAACCTGTCAGAAAAGAGAAGAAGCTACCTTTACTCTAGAGCAGTGATTCTCAACCTTACTAACGCTGTGACCCTTTAATACAGTTCCTCATGTTGTGGTGACTCCAACTAGAAAATGATTTTGTTGTTACTTTGTAAATGTAATGCTGCTACTGTTATGCTATCTGATATGCAGGACATCTAAAATGTGCCCTAGAGGGTCAGCTGGGGTTGGACACCGCTAACTTCGGGGAGGGAGATAAAGCCTGCACGAGAGACCAGGATGCAGCTGTGAGAGCTGAGGCTGTTGAGAAAAGGTGGACCGTGGGGACCCTGGCAGGAGGCAAAGGAGCCAGTGAATTTTGCATAGCTCTGTCCTGTAGAATAGTCACATGGCATGGGACACTGCTGAGTCACTGTCTTTTCCTGAGATCTCTTTGGTTGGTTTTTCTGTTTTCTTTTGCCCAGATTGTCTTTAGGGAAGTTGCTGTTACGGTTTGACAAAAAGCACCCACCCCACCTTGCAAAGAAAGCCGTGTATTGAAAGCTTGAACTTTCTGTTGGGTTAAATGAGGTATGTTCCCCCACAGCTTCAGGTATTTGGACCCTTGGTCCCCAACTGGTGATTAGGGAATGTCATAGAAACTTCCTTACTGGAGGAAGTACATCACTGGGAGTGGGAGGAGGGGACTTGGCTTTCAGTTCCCTCTCTATGCTTTTGTTTACCATTGACGATGCGGTCAAGCTAGGCTTGCTGTTCCAGCCTTACAGGCTACTGCAGACACCTTTTCTGGAACTGTGAGCAAAAAAACCCACTTGCTTCCACAGTTGATTCTGGTCATGGTATTTTATCAGAGAAACAAAAAGGAAACTAATACAGCCAGTCCCTAATTAGCAGTGTTCAGAGAGAGGGGTTTTGACCATGTCTGGACCGTGAAGACTGACTCAGTGAGTGTGGTAATCCATTGTTTGTGTTGATTACTGTGATACAATGTCAGGCCTCAAAGCAACTTAAGGGAGAAAAGGCCTTGCTTCTTTTGGCTTAAAGTTCCAGAGGGGTAGAGTCCATCATGGCAACTGTCAAGGAAGACAAGGCAATAGGAGCAGGAAGCAGGCTGGTCACATTTCCGTCTACACACAGGAAGTGGAAGGAGAGAGCAGGAAATGAGGTAAGGCTATTGTCTTAGTTAGGGGCTACTGTTGCTGCAAAGAGACACCATGACCATGGCAACTCTTATATAGAAAACATTTCATTGAGGGTGGACACTTACAGTGTCAGAAGTTTATGATTATGATCACGAAGGGGAGCATGACAGCATGCAGGCGGATGTGGTGCTGGAGCTGAGAGTGCTACATTTTGCAGGCAACAGGACAAGCAACTGACTGTCACATTGAGGGAAGATTGAGAAAAGAGACCTCAAAGTCCACCTGCACAGTGACACACTTCCTCCAACAAGACCACACCTACTCCAACAGAGCCATACCCCCTCATAGTGTCACTCCCTTCGGTGGCCATTTTCTTTCATACTACCACAGAGATAAAGCATCAAAGCCCACCCCTAGTGATGCACTTTCTTCACCAAGGCTCTGTCTCCTAAAGATTCCAGAACTTGGCCAAACAGCGCCAGCTTTGACCAACCAATTATTCAAATATCTGAGTGTGTGGGGAACATTTCTAATTTGGCCCCCATGGGTAGCATGACTATAATGTTGGGGGAGGTTATGGGAACTTTGGACAGGCAGACGCTGTTGGAGGAAATGGCAAGACATAGAAACTTATACCTGGTCTCTAGTCCTTGCCTTTGTTTCCTGCCCTCCATAAGCCCAGTAGGTCCTGCCATGCATTCCCTCTGGATTGATGTCTGCCCTCTCACGGGTTTAGAATTAGGGGAGGCGAGGACTGTGGTTTGAGCCTCTGAGGCCTTGAACCAAAATAAAGAAGCCCTCCTTTTATTCTTTCGCAGGCACCTACTGTGGTGATGGAAATGCCTGACTAGCCCAGGTGTGGAGAGAATGCAGCGCCTTGAATGGATCACCCAGGGTTTGCAGCTTCCCTGCACAGGGAAAGCAGCCACAGAGGTAAACACCATACACCATGCCACTGAGACGGAAGCAAGGTCCGTTAGCGTTAGCGGCTCAGGGGGCTCAAGCTAAAACTCGCAGGGGCCAAGTTCTGGGTGAAGCTACAAACCTTGCTCTTGATTTCTTGAGCTTGGCTCCTTACTTCTTGCCCTCCTTGGCATCATGTAGCAAGAAGAGTATCTCCACCTTCAGAAATCCTTAAGTTTCTTTCTTCCTGCGTGCTGTAGTCTGTTTCAGCGGATTACTGATGTCAGTGCAGAGAGCTACGGATATGTGGGAAATCCATATTCTTGGGGGAGACCACAGATTTGGGAGCAGCTGGTCACACCCTGTGATTCTAACATTTCCAATTCTCGGCAAGAGCCTATGTTCTCTCAAATATTATAGTTACGCTTCACTGAAGATAATGAAAAAGAAACCACCCTTTTGTGTTAAATAAATGGATGTAGACTATTAAAACTAAATGGTCCAGTTTGTCTATTCTATGAACCCATTATAGAAAATTGAGGCTCTATGAAAATAGCTGACCTGCTTCAATAGTAAGAATTACGGTGTGAATGTGAACTGTCCCTTATGAATGTGTGTACCTGAAGACTCCATTCCTATCTGGCCCTGTTTGGGGTGTTGTGAAACCTTTAGGGGGAGTCAGTGGGACTTGGGATTTCAGGGGTGTCATGTGGGCCCTGCGCTTCCTAACTGAGTGAGTTGTGAGCAAATGGCCTCATGTTCCTGCTGTGGCAGTCACGGGCTGACATGAAAGGCGCCATGTTTTCCCTGTGTGACTGGTCCTAGAAGCACGAGTCAGAATACACCCCTTCCTGCTCAACTTGCTTCGCTCAGATATTTTCTCACAGGAGGTAGGGGTGGGGGCCAGTAACTGCGGAAGAACCAGTGAGTCAAGGGAGATTATTTTGCTATTCACGGAGCTTGGTGAGTTGAGATAGCCACATGTGAGGACCAGGGAAGGCTGTAAACTGAGCGGGGACACGAATCCTCCCTGCCAGTGCCAGCATATAACAACGCTATCTCTTAGACAAGAGCCTGGCAGAGAGTGAGAAGTCAATGAAAATAGGTGTGCCATCTAGAGCCCGGAGCCATGTCTTCAACAAGCCAGGCAGGCAGCCCTCTCAGGGCTTTGAAGAGTTGCCGTTATGTCTGCCTGGAATTTTCTTTTCCTGACTTGGTTTACAGCGCCACCTTTCTCAGACCTTGGGGCAAACGCTGTGACCTCAGCAATGCTTCCCCTCAACACCCTACTTCCAGGATTACTTACTCCCCTCCCTGCTGCTCCAGCTGCCTCCCCTGCTCTATCATTGCTTACATCATGGAGGACCATCTGATGATCAACATAGTTTAATAGTCACTGTCCATCTCCCGCCAGAATGTAAGCAACAGAACCGTTGCCTTTGGTTTCTGTTGCCCCTCCAGTGAGCAGACAAGTATCTGGAGCCTTGTAAGTATCCGGTTAAGCTTTGTTTAGTAAAAGAAGCAGATTGTTTATATAAAAGTTGAACAGAGAAAGCCCATTGCTCTTTTCCTACTGTGTGTCCCCCGCCCCCACCCGCCCAAAATCACTTTCCACCAAAACCTAGCAATGGCAAAGATGAAGGTGACAAGTCTTTTTTTTTCAATTTTTATTTATTATGTATATGTTCTGGGCACCAGATCTCATTATAGATGGGTGTGAGCCATCATGTGGTTGCTGGGAATTGAACTCAGGACCTCCGGAACAGCAGTCAGTTCTCTTAACCTCTGAGCCATCTCTCCAGCACTCTTGACAAGTCTTTCACTATGACCCTGCTATATTTGTTGCGCAATCTCTCAGCCTTAGTTTCCAGAAAACCACGATGAAAATGATAGCCTCTACATTGTCTAATTTGAGTTGCTATGGTGAAACATTTATTATATATGTGAAGGCCCTTGGGAAACTACTTTCTTTATGCAAGGCATTATTAGTTCCCGTGACACTGTCTTCCCTGGGATGTTGCCCGATACTTCAGGTAAAGCAATAACATTCTACTCAAGCAAGATGAGCCATCCTAACAAACTGGCTGTCTTGTTAATTTTAGAGGCCAGAATAAGAGAGTTCGCTTCACTGGAGGCTGAGCAGTAATTATCAGTGCCTACAAGAACTTTTCTTGATCTACCTGGCCTGGTACAAATCCGGGTGATTTATTTGGCAAAGACAGAACATTGTGAGTAAGGGAGGAGACCCAGAAATATGTCTTGAGCATCCAATAGCCTTATGTTCGAGGCTGAAAAGAAAAATGGAGTACGAAGACTGCTAGCCTTCTGGCCATAAGCCGGGTCTAATGACATACAGATCCTCGCATGCATCAAATACTCATGCCTTATGGCCCTGCATAGCCGGGACTATAACAGGACCTGCCCACTTCCCTCTCTCATGTGTAGCATCCTATGCTAGGCATTACTAAGCCTCAGCCCCAGTGGCTTTTGGAAAATACCAAGAAAACTCTATCCTTTTTCGGCACACCTCCTTTACTTCAAATACCTTCTCCTTTTCTCCTAATGGTGTTTTTTTTTTTCTTTTGTATTCTGACCGTTCTTCCTATTCCCTTCTCTGGCTAAAACGTTTTAATTCTTTCAGCCTCTGCCTAGCCATACACCTTGGCAGCTCATTCAGATGGTTCCAATCCATCAATCTTGTGTTGGAAGCCGCTGTTCAACATTGTGCTCAGAATGAAAAACAGTCTTCTCTAGACTCCATGGGTTGAGGCTGGCCTCCTGCTGGGTCCTATCTTCCCATCATGCTTCCCTGCAAACACCAGTCTTCTTTATGTTCTTCCAGCATTTTCTATGTCAAATTTAGGATCGTTGCATTTGCTATTTCCTCTGACTAGACACAATGTTTCTCCGCCTGGACACAAAGAATGTGTGTGCACATTTGATTGCTATTTCCTTAAACACTTGTGGCGTGGTTGATTGCACATTGGCTCCCCCAGTATCCAACAAGGCTTAAAATAGATTCAGCTGGCCTGAGAAGACACTATCCATAATCTCCGAAAAGCGTTGTGGAGCTGGCAGAGACATTACCCACTGGTTAGACATGAGTATTGCCCACACGGCAACAGGAACAGAAGTTCTGCATTCATAGGATTTTGAAAAGCACGTAACTACGTCCAGGATCTTAGAACTTTCATCTGTTGGTTTTAGCAGTCAGTCCAAACCCTTCATTTTGTGAGTGAGAGAACAGTAGCATTCCAAGGACTGAATCCTAAGCCAGCCTACCTTTCTAAATTTCCAGCAGGTGCTGGAATTCTGTGTTAGTAGAAAATGGCATCCTGGGTTTTTAGGTGTGCTGATCAAAGCAGGGCAGCAGAAATCCAATCAGGGCTCAGAGCTGTCCCTAAATGCCAACCTCCCAGGTCTTCCGTTCCTATTCTGACTCTAAATATGTGTGAGGAAGACCTGTGAGCTCAAGAGGAAGCAGATAATGAAACTTGAAGTCATGTGTTCCTGTTTCTAAGAACTGGGACTCTGTCATATGAAGGCTGTGAAGGTGCTTATTTCATTTGGATTCTTTGGTTTGAATTTTGATAGCCTCAGAGACCTTGGACCATCTGCTGCCTCTGTGGAGTGAATGACAAATTGGGTGTAGGAATATAGGCAGAGGAGAATGTCCCAAAGTTGGAATGATCCAGTAATCGACTTGAGTGGTGACCTCATGCCACAAAAGTGGAACCCATGCAGGTGCAGCTCAGGACATTGAAAGAGAAGCTCACAGTCCAGGAAGATTATTGTTAGGATGTACAAAGTAGCTTATTTCTCTGATACTGTGATAAAAGTCTGATCAAAAGCAGCTTGGGAGAGAAAGAGTTTATGTCAGCTTCCAACTCCCTGGCCACAGCCCATTATTTTGTAGGAATTCAGGGCAGGAACTCAAGGCTCCAGGACCCTCAAGCAGAGACTATGGTGGGAAGATTTGTTCTCATTGACTTGCTCTGCTTGCTTTCTTATACAGCCCAGGCCTGCCTGCTTGGAGCTATTACCAGAGAGGACTATGGCTTCTTCAATTATAAATGAAGACAATTTCCCACATACATGGCCACAGGCCAATCTAATGGTGGCAACTCTTCAACTGAGCTTCCCTTTCCCAAGATGACTCTAGTTTGTGTCTAGTTTATAATAAAACTAACCATTGTCCAAAGTGTTTTGAAAACCATGCTCTGTGTCTTGACACTATAGTGATCTTACTGAAATTCTAGTCAGATCCCAACAATAAAAGAATCATGGACTTCAGAATCTTTCTTAATACCTTATACTTATTAGACTTCTAAAGGTTTGACAGAAGCCTTGCCCATCCTATGACTCAACACAGATTAGATCCAAATAAAAAAATCACTATGTTATTCTCTGTGTTTTTCAAATAAGTCAAAGAAAGTGCCTAACAGCTAGGCAAAAGCATTGATGTTCTTGGTTTTTCAACTCTGGCTTAGCAAACAGTTTCATGATTTGGCTGTTCAGATTATCTCTAATTCTTACTGGTATCAACATACTTCTACCCCTCAGGCATGCCCCTGTAAGAAAGCTCAAAGACTCATAGATGAGGTTGGAACCATTACATCATTTAGTCATGGTGCCCTATGTGAGGTAAGCAGAAGTCTGTTTGCGTCTCTCTAGGAAACATTAATGTAATAGTAGGTCTAAAGACCTCAGCCACAGCTCACCTGAAGACATAACTATTGCTTCAAAAATATTAAGAAGGAGACAGAAAGAGAAGTGTGTATCTAGATTTGTATTTCCAGAGCAGTTTGAGGCACACAGTAAAATTGTTTAAGGTCAGATAGTTCTCATCCACCTCCCACCCTCATGCACAGCCTCTGCCGGCAGCATCCCATTGCCATCATCTTGTCTTCTTTTTACAATGAAACCAAATTTTAAAAAAGAAATGAGAAGGCCAACAAAACATGGGTCTTGTCATGTGTATCATGACCCATTGATAAAAGGGCACCTGAAAGTTCTCCCCTATGGAAAATGTCATGAGGAAAAAGAGGGCTGTGCTATCTTACGGGCATCAAGATGCCAACCTTCTCGGGAGACTGTGACATGAATCTCCTAAAAGAACATTCATTTTCCCACGGTGGAAATGACTGTCAGCGTTGGTCCCTTCTTTCACTCTTCCATCATAATTTGTCATACACCATGCTGGCCTCAGATAGCTGCTTCTCACTGGGACAGCAAAACGCAGTGACTTGGGAAGAATGGTAGGTACAGACCTTGCTTCCCACACAACGGGTTTTCTTTTTACAAGAGAAATGAGAGAAATGACAATCTTTTCCTGTTCGTTTTCGAGAAGTTCAAGTCCTTAGAAGACTGCAACAATCTAGTGGGTTTCCCAAACCTGGATTATAGGTCCAGTCCAATAACCCAACCTGAGGCTGTTAAAGTACTATAGCCAACATTTGGTAATTATGGATACTGAGCTTCATGCAAATTACTGTACATATGTGTGGAGTCGAATTAATTAGTTATATATGGAGAGAAAGCTCTGAACTAGTGAGCGGAAATTCTGAACTTCTTTCCATGCCCTGCTACCTAGATAATACTGCAATTCAACTCATACAATATTCTTTCCACCGGGGCTGTCTCATTGCATGCACGGCTTTCAGGACAGCTGTACTGATTCTTCTGTGCTCGGGTTGACAGTGGGTTCTTAGGTCATCCACTAGCAACATCCACATTGCAAAATAGAGGTTTGCTTGTTTTTGTTTTGTTTTGTTTTTGCTAGCATGAAAATTTGGTAGCAAATATTGTCCCCCAAATCACAATAGGTGCTTTTAGAGAACCCCATTCTCGTATTTATCTCTCAAAGCACACACTGTCTTCTATTTTCTCCAGTTCCTCAAGTATTGCTGTCACACGACTCTCTAGAAAGCATTCGTCTTCAACATTCACTGTCTGTAGAATCACCCTGAACTGGGAATGGGTTTTCTCCTTCTCCAGGCTACATTTCCGAGGTCAAGGTTTTAGAATCCTGTAAGTGAAGGGTTTTACACACTGCTAGAAACCTATGTTGTTTTCAAAAAGTAGTGATTTGGGGGATTTTTTTTTATACTGAATGATAAAAAAAAAAAAGAAGAGAGAGAGAGAGTTAGGGAAGGGAAGGAGAGAGAAAGAGAGAGAGAGAGGGAGAGAGAGAAAAAAAACTCTGGAAGTAAAAGGGGAAGGAAAGAGGACAGAAAAGATGGACTTTGGCCTCATCTAAGCAACTCCCAACCCTGCTGAAATCTCTTATCTCTTTTTTTTTTTTTTTTTTTGGTTTTTCGAGACAGGGTTTCTCTGTGGCTTTGGAGCCTGCACTGGAACTAGCTCTTGTAGACCAGGCTGGTCTCGAACTCACAAAGATCCTTCTGCCTCTGCCTCCCCAGTGCTGGGTTAAAGGCGTGCGCCGCCACCACCACCTGGTGAGATCTCCTATCTTAATGAGTTGCTAAAGGAGTTGTTTTATCAACTCTGTTTAGAAGCCCCCGCCCCATCTGAATAATTTAACAACACAGGTAATTTGGGACTATCCTGATGAGATTTAAAAAGAAGAAAAAAAAAAG
Source organism: Dicrostonyx torquatus (assembly GCA_028555095.1). Lineage (NCBI taxonomy): Eukaryota > Metazoa > Chordata > Mammalia > Rodentia > Cricetidae > Dicrostonyx > Dicrostonyx torquatus. The sequence continues at coordinate 5,197,649 of JAQHUG010000078.1, forward strand.
CGTGGTGATAAGACTGCAAGCTTGGGAGGGAATGGTTCTCAAAGGTCCTTAGATCTATTCTGGTTTTGAAAGAGGCCTCCTGAAGACACCTAATTACAGCAATGGCCCACTTAAACACAACAAACTCAAGGGCCAAACTCCATAGAGTTTCCATTGCAATTTAATCTATATTTAACTTAGCTATTAGAAAATTTTCTTTATGTTGTTATAATTTAGCTTGGAAAAGTCTGTTTTTAATGGAGTCACACAGTGAGTGAACAATTAAAATACACCCTGTGACCCTCCTGGCCTACTGGAGTAGATATATTTGTATCATGTTCATTATCTGCCTTGAAGAATGATCTGATAGGTAGGCTAGGCAGAGAGCAAGGAAGAAAGTTTTGTTGGTTTGGTGATAGCATCACAGTTACAGAAAATCATTGCCAGGAATGACCCTGGAAACAGACTGAAAAGAGATTCAGTTGTATTTTCATGAGGACTTCTGCTTTGGAGCTCACTCTGGGTTTATATTCACTCCAAAGTTAAATATAATTCCACCTGGGAAGAAAAGGAATATTTGAATGGCTATGGTGTAGCTGGGATGCAGCTCATTGGCAGAGCCCTTGCCTTACAAGAATGAGGCCTTGGGGTTCGGACTACAATATTGAAAAAAAAAAAAGTCAAGAACAAAAACAAAAACAAACAAACAAAAAGAGGTAATTATTCAGAAAGTGTAATCGAGGGCTAGTTCTTGCAAATTATTCATTGTGTCTGTGATAGGAAACAATTTTACAGTATTAAATTACGGTACTATGGATTTAGAAGTGAATTACACTGGATTCTTCCTGCTTTAAAAAAAAAAAAAAAAAAAGAAGGTGTAATCGGAAGATGTTACATTAGACAAGGAACAAGGAAACCTGTGCAAGGAAGATGAGTGACAGAATGAACATTCCTACTCCCCATGAAAACCTTACCTTGTTTCTGGGTAGGACCACCAGTGGAGGGAAATCCAGGTCACCTGCGTGGTTCACATGAGCTTGAGTGCTTGCTGCTAAGGCATAAAAACCCTGATCATACTTAATCGCTGTTGTATAGGGAAGAATAAGTTGCATAGATAATGGGCCAGAAAAGGTTTTGTTTACTCTCGACTTTCTCAAGGTTTCCATTGGAATCCAAAACAAACATTACATCAAATGCATTAAGCTCCTGGATTAGGATCTGCTTGAGCACTTGAGGCTTAAATGGTAAGTAGAAAATGTGTCCTGTGAAACTGAGGCACTGAGCATCAGAGAAATGCGCCTGGGGAAACAGAGTAGAAGTCACTGTGCCAAAGTCGACTTCTGACAGGCTCAGCAGGCAAGTCCAGACTCTCCAGTGGAACAGGGTGCTCTCATGGCAGGGAACTCTAGAGGGTGATTCCCTCATGCGTGGAATGTGGCCATGAAAAATGCCACACCTAGGATAGGAGGCTGGAGGCAGACCAAGGACCAAAACAAAATCTGGGTACTGGACTCTGTGGATAGTCAAGTAGCCAAGTGGCGGAATATCCCTCTTCATCGTGTAGCTCCTCACCCAGCACTGGGATGGACCTGGGACGGTTCTGTCTGCCAGGAACATGCCCACAGGCTTCAGGGCTGACGTGGTGGGCTCTCAGCCAGGGCTGACTGCCTATAGCATTCCAGGTTTGTACCTGCTGCTCTTTATTTTAAACATCAAGGACTCTTCGAGTCAAATTAGGACTGCAGTTCTGGACCCTTCTAGAACCTGGGGGTTGGAGTTGGGATAGAAACCTGATTTCTACTTATCTCTTCAATTTCCCAATTTTTCAGTCTTTGACTCCGTGAATTCTCACTAGATAACATGTATTGAGTGCTTTGGGTTCTTTGAAGATAGAGTTTCACTGCACAGGGAAGGTCCCCTAACTTGCCATCTTCTGCCTGGGCTGGCTAGTTTTATGTCTATGTATTGGAGACGTAATCACTTTAATTGAAAAAAATGCCTGCAGAAGATCAAGGCTGTAAGCAGACAAGCCTGTAGGGCATTTTCTTAATTAGTGATTGACGGGAGGGTCCAGCCCATTGTAGGTGAGGCACCCCTGGGCTGGTGGTCCTGGGACTTAAGAAAGCAGGCTGAGCATCAGTCCTCCACGGCCTCTGCATCAGTTCATGCCTCTGTGTTCCTGCCCTGTATGAGTTCCTGTCCTGACTTCCTTCAGTGATTTGAACAGTGATGTAAATGTAAAAGTGTAAGCAAGATAACCCCTTTCTTTCCCACATTGGCTTTATTTTATTTTTGGTCATGGTGTTCATCACAACGATAATACTGTAATTCTTATTTAGCTAGAAAGGTAAATGTTTTCTACTTATATTCTCTGGAATTTTTCTTTATTGTTTCCAACCCAGCCAATTATTCTAATTAAGGCTGCTAGACTTAGCAAATGAGTCATAGGATGCCTGGTAAGATTTCAGTTTCAGGTAAATATTGAATTCTTACATATAAATACACTCAAGCATTGCATACGTGCTTTAAATGTGAGGAGTTTTTGTTTCATTTAGAAACACATCTGAGCTAGTAATGCTGTTGACTTCTTCCTTAGCAGGCATGAAGCCTTGGGTTCTAGCCCAACGTGTAGTGTGTATGCCTGCTATCCCAGCACTCAGGAGGTGGAGGCAGGAGGATCAGAAGCTTAAAGTCATCCTTGGCTACATAACAAGTTTAGCCAACCTGTCAGAAATGAAAATAAGAGAATCATGTATCTATATGAAATATATTACACATATATGTGTGCATATGTACATATAGACATAAACACATACATATGTGTATAGGTGTAATGTAATACATTGTTTGTACTATAAATATAAACATATATGCACATGTAAAATATATATAATAGTTCATATATATATATATATATATATGACTCTAAGAGGAAGAAAGGCTTGCGTAGCTGGCCTCTCTAGAGAAGATGCAGACCTAAGCATCAGTTCTTAGTCTACTTTGCTGCCCAAATCTCATCTATACTTTTTCTTTCCTGTCCCAGACATGTACCTTGCATCAAGATGGATATCACAGGTAACTAGGCTGAGACTCACGCATGATGTCCTTCTTTCCATGTCTTGTGTTGTCAGTTTCCTCAACAGTCCCCCAGAGTGTTTTCTAAGAATATGATCTTATTGAACTATCCCATCTATTTTCCTTTATTTTCTGCAAAATTGAAGGAGTGTTCAGGTCCAGTCTTGCAGGTGCCCCGCCTGCTTTCCACCCATTCCTCGTTCTCTGAGAACCGTGGTCTCAAACAAGATTGCTGTGATATGGGAGTGTTCTTCTGTATTTTGTATTACTCTTATTGGTTGAATAAAGAGCTGCCTGGCTTATAAGATAGGTCAGCCCTTAGGTGGGTGGAGTAGACAGAA
>JAQHUG010000078.1:5224508-5246542 GCA_028555095.1 Dicrostonyx torquatus
TGGCTGATGATTCTTACTTGCTCATTTTTATTACATGAAACTTGGTTGGTTTATCACATGTAGTTGATATGAGCTTCTTCTACAATGATTGGCTTTTGTATCTGAGAGTGTTGGCTTAATGCCTGACATGAACAGTTTTTTTTTCTCTCCACCAAGTGTGTCTCTTATTTTTGAGTCTTCACTCTTTCTTTCATTTTTTTATTAAATTTAAAAGAAAAATTTACATTTACTCCCCTTGTTCCAGGCCCTCCTGCTCCCCCCTACCCCACCACCCTCCCCTGCTTCCTTAAGATGAGGCAGGATACACTGCCCTGTGGGAAGCCCAAGGCCCTCCCCCCTCCATCTCTATCTAAGAAGGTGTGCATCCATATAGAATAAGTTCCCAAAAGCCAATACATGCAGAAGAGATAGGTCCCAGTGCCATTATCATTGGCTTCTTTCCTCATGATTTTACATATAATTGAGATAGTTCTTGCTATGACAAAATTTGATGATCTGGTAACAGGACAAAGGAAAACTAGTTTCATTTTTTTTTAAGGTGCCTTCTGTTTTATGCTCAGCAGCACTGAGATCCCACCCCCTTCAGCAACATTAGGAACCATTTGCCAGGTATTTATCTGTGACTGAGGCATTCCTTGGGATCAGGCACAATCATTTAGAGAGTTGATACCATGCTTTTCTATGAAGCTGGAGCATCTAACAAACCAAGAACACAACAGAAGTAAATCTCATATATCCCACATAGGTCAGCAACCAATGCTTCCTAAGCTCCACCCACTGCCCCATTCCACATCCAGTGAGTCTCACAGTCACAGTCAACTCACATGGACCACATTTGCATAAGAAACTTTTGAGTATCTCCAGCTCAACTGCCATGGGAATCTAAATATTGCAAATGTACAGAAGGCCTGCGAGGTCATTTAATTCAACACTTCCTTTGTGCTTACAGCTCATATTCATTGAGAAGAGAGGCAGTTCTGTGAAAATTACAACCTGCCAGGATTCCTAGGAAAAGAGAGCGTGATGCATTTATCTGATTATTCTTTATCAGAAAAAAAAAATCGGGAATCAGATACGGGGTAAGAACCTGAAAGTTTAGAGAAGCAGAGGAGCAGCCACCAGTGACTTCCTACCTCTTCAGTTCCTTCCCCCAAAAGGGTCGAGATCCTAAGACCCACCTTCCTACTTCCTCAGTCCTCCAAAACCTCAATGGTTAATTTTGGTCAGCTAGTGGCTAGCTCTGCTCTCTGATTAAAATAAACTTTATTGTCAGAATACAATCAAAATAGCACACAAATGCAGGCCTTGTAGTTTCCCTGTGGATATCTTAAGACACAGTCTGTGTTCTCTATTTCATCTCCACAAGTATTTAGTCTGAGTATTGTCCCTTTGCAGGGTGCAAAGCAACAGAGAAAGTACCCCAGGCATTTATTTCATTAAGAACCCTGTAACTATTAAAGAACTAGGAGGGACCAGTGCATCTGTTGCTGATGAGTAACGATGATGGGGTTAGAAAGGAAGGAAGAGCCAGAGATGCACGGGATGGGAGAGCTCACAGATGGAGAAAGACCATCCAGAGGAACATGTTAGCAATCAGAGTGATGGAGAGAGGAGATGGAGAGGAAGCAGAATGTGCAGATGGGAAACTCTAGGGACCTTCGGAAGGCCATAATCAGGATCTTGAGCAGAGGTACACGCGTTCTCTTCGACAGGGATAGCTCAGGGTCCAGGAAGCTGGGACCACATCACCTTCCATATTGATGCAGAATGTTCATTTACTGCTCAGCTAGTGAGGCCTGGTTCATCATGTTTAGTAACAGAATGTTCCAACATGGCTAATAGAGGTCTCAACCTGGGAGGGCAAAAAAATGGCCATGCAGAGAATTTCAAGGTATGTGAACTTGGATGGTAGAGACAACTTTATCTTTATTAACCTGTAATTCTGTGACTCAGACTATAGCCAGAGTGTCACCTCAGAATCAGAAGCACATGCGATTTTGACTAGTAAAATTAATGAGTAGTTTATTACTGTACTTAACAGTAATAAATAGAATATTGTTTACTGCCATCACCTAGTACAGGATTCTGACATTCAACTCTCTGCCTGTTCTGTTACAGCAGAGACTTTTATCTAGGCATACACGTGACTATGTCACAAATGTATTTTTGAGCCATCTCATAAATACATTTTCATGTAGTTGATTTCCACTGTGACAGACTGTATCCCCTGCACACATGTAAACACATGATCCCCGAGAAGCAGGCTACCAGCTTCACTGCTGTCCCTGGCTCAGAAAGTGGAGTTCTATATCAGAGAAAATGCTTTTTCTGAGGGCACTGGATCTGACCCCTGTCCTGGGTACTTTTTGAAATGACATGAATTTCTTCTCCATATGACTGACATAAGAATCCTCCAGGCAGCCTGGGGTCCAGAACTCTGGCAGTCATGTTGACATAGCATATATGACAAACATTTTTCCTACAGAGAGGATTTTTTTATTTCAATTTTTTAAGAATTTATTTATTTTTTATGTGCATTGGTGTTTTGCCTGTATGTATGTCTATGTGAGGGTGTTGGATCCTGGAGTTAGAGACATGGAGTTAAGCTGCCATGTGGGTGCTGGGAATTGAACCCTGGTCGTTTGGAAGAGCAGTCAGTGTTCTTAACCACTGAGTCATCTCTCCAGCCCCCACAAAGGGGTTCTTACCAAGATTTTTTAGTAATTTGGCACTAATTGGACAACAATTTGGCAATAATAGAGAATTAAAATAATATACAATCATCTCAATAATATAAAATATTGCATTTATACTTATATTTACAAAAGACCTAAGTATGTTAGGGCACCTGCTCTGGGATGGGGTGACTTAAATAGCCACAGTTTGACCAAATGCTTTTGCAGTGTCCGTGTTCTGAGGGCTCCCTTCTGCCCCGTAGGTGCGCTTGTCTCCTGCCCCTGCATGAAGATGCAAACACCCATTTGCTCCAAGCAATTGTATTTTGCCCACATTGCCTGTTCTGTCTTGTGCTTATAATACACTCACGTGACAGCTCCATCCAAGTGGACAGATGGCAGCGGAGGAGAAAACACCACCCAGCAAAGCTCCGTAGCTATGGGTTTTGCGTTTTCAACAAAGGCTACACCTACCCAACTCGGCCTCCTTCAAGGCTCTGTAGTGTGGGGCTTCTAGCAGATGGTTCTGCCATGTCAGGCCCACAGCTGTGTGTTCCTGGCACAGGAACAATGTTTGAATTCTGCGCAGAAATTTTGTTAGATATGTTTCTTGTTGCCTTTTCATGAATTTTATTTGGTAATTTTTTTTTTTTACACCATAAAGAGTCTGGAGACCATATTGAGAAAATGTTGGCAAGGGAGAGCTATTTGTTAGCTCGCCAGATTTATTTAAAGAGGATCAATCAGATATAATTCCAGGAAAGAGGCAGCCCACTGGCACAGATTGCGCATCCCAGCAAATGCATGGCTTGAACTGCAGCTACTCTCTGTTTCCTCTCTACTCTCTTAAAATTAGATGCTTTCCCAGTGTTCACAGGCCGGGAGGATGAGGGTCGGAATACGTGCTTTCTGAATGTTATGTGACACATAGCTTTTAAAACTGGGGGTGGAGGCGGAGATGCAGATTGGGGATGTCGCTCAGTGATAGGTACTAACCTAGGATGTGCTTAGAGCTTTGGATTTGATCCCCAGCTTCGAAGAGCAGGCCAAGTCAGATCCGAACTACACAACAGGAGTAGAAAACAAGGAGAATCTTTTGAGCTAATAAAGTGTAATGTGCCTTGATTTCAGAGAAGTGGTACCCGGATGTTTTCAATACCACACTGACAGTCTGCTGCCATCTTTATTCTGGTTCCACAATGGAGATGACATGGGACAATTTCTATGTCCCCACTATTTCTCCATGATGAAGAAGCTCTAACCTTATCGTGTGTGTGTGTGTGTGTGTGTGTGTGTGTGTGTGTGTGTCTGGTTGTGTGCTTGGTGTGTCTGGATGTATCTGTGTATATCTTTTTGATAAGGCTCCAGGTTCATTGAGCTGACTCTCTAAGACAATCCAGCAAGTCAGAATAAACACAGAAACAAAACCCAGGTTTCTCTAACATCAACCACACCTACAGTTCATCAGTTTCTACTGAGGGATTTTACGATTCCTGACCTGGTCACTTTCTTCCAAGTGGAAATGTAAAGGCTTTGTGGGTTTTAAAGATTTGTTGTTTTCTAGGAAATAGGCATTCTGGCCCTCAGGAAACTCCATCCTTTCCTCCTGGATCCCTCCATCCTAAATTTAGTGTCTGACATAAATGGAAGGTGATTCCCACTCTGCTGTTGTAAGGCCCCGGGGATGGCTACTGTTATCAGAGAAAGAGGTGCAGAGCCATTTGCCGCGTTCAATAGCGTGCAGGGCTGCCTGCAGCTGGCAGCCAGCAGTCACTCCAGGCTCTTCCTCTGATTGACAGAAGCTCGTGACCAAGGTCAAAGCCCTGGCAGCTGCAGGCAGGAGCAGAATCTTCCTGCTCCCATTTGATGGCTACAGTAAAAGGACCTGCAGGGAGGTCCATATTCATGGCTGTAACCAGCTTTCTCTTTTATGATTTTCTGGCCTTTTCATTTTGTTTGAGATTGGATTTGAAAGTGAACTTTGTTCCACGTTGTAGCCTATGGCAGCAGCAAATGGGATGAAATGCGGGCCCGAATTGCACGCACGCTGCACACGCTAAAAGCAGATGACTGAAAAATGGAAATGACAAGAGTGGTTGAGGCTGGGCTTGTTTTTGTTTTTCTTGATAACAGGAGCTGAACTCATCTGCAGGAGTTACTGTGTGAGGGTGAAGGGTGCAGAACTTACTAGACTTTTAGCAACTCTAAAAGGCTTTCCTGGGGAGACATTAAAGCAAGGGCCAAAGTAGCCAAGCATCCAAAGAATCAAGGAAACAATGATGTCAGCTGCAGCAGCAGCTCAACTGCTCACTGTACCCCGTCTGGTGGGATGCACCTTAGGAGTCAGGAAGCTTTGCAAATGCAGTGATGGAAATGGAACCCAGAATGACCAGTGATGATCATCTGTATGAGACAATACAGACTTCAAAGGACACCACAGCTCGGGCATATTGTCCCAATCCTCACCACACTGCTAGGTAACTGTACCATGTGGCTGTGCTTTTAGTCACACCGAAATTCAACACAGATTATTCTGGATCTTCCCGCGACCACTGTTCCCGCTCTCTCTAGCAGGTGTTTTCCTCTTGCCTGTGCTCCTCTTCCCCCAGTATCTTTCTCTCAGCAGTTTGTAATTTGGATTAATCCCATCTTATCCATGACCTTGTTACTGGACTGAGGCTTTTGGTGAAAAGTCATCTCATACCTGAGAAAAATTTAGATTTTTTTTTAATAAATGAACTTTCTGTAGTCACACAAATGATTGATTTTAAGCTCAGTTCCATGAAGGTGAAAGGTCTTTGCTTGATTTCTTTCTTCTCTCTTTTTTTCATGTACATGGCTGTTTTCCAGCATCATTTACTCAAAAGATGATCCTTGCTCCATGGGGCTGCCTTTGTCCTTTTGTCCAGCATCAACTAGCCTCGTCTTGCTTCACTTTGTGTCATGGCAACAAATGACCACACTGGGCAATGTATTTGGAGAGCTCACAGTTCTAAAGGCTGGAACACAGAGATGGGTGGGCAGATATCGAAAAGACCTTCATCTTAGTTAACGTTTGGGTTGCTTTGACCAACGAGTTTATCCCATTCATCTTTTTGTCAGCTGAGAAATCTAAGCTTTGAGTGCACTCATGGCTACAAGGTGACATTAAATATCACTGGATGAAAGAAGTGCATGAAAGAGATGTCACATGGCCAGACCAAAGGCAAGAGTGAGAAAGATCCAACCTCCTAGTTTATAAGAACCAATCTGGGGGCTGGAGAGATGGCTCAGTGGTTAAGAGCACTGCCTGCTCTTCCAAAGGTCCTGAGTTCAATTCCCAGCAACCACATGGTGACTCACAACCATCTGTAATGAGGTCTGGTGCCCTTTTCTGGCCTGCAGCATACATACTGAGAATACTGTATACATAATAAATAAATAAATAAATCTTTAAAAAAAAAACCAATCTGCTTTTTTGGCACACAGTGTAGCAGTAGTTCACTGGGGCCTTCACAACGTTGTCCCCTCTCACGGATGTCCCTGTCTGTGGCCCCACCACCTTTCAGTATCACTAGCCTGGAAAACAAGGTGCAGTGTGAGTGTGGGTAGAGACACGCTCCATCTGAACTGCTAGAACCTTCTTGCTGCCCTATCTCAAGATAAAAAGTCAAAGGCGGGGCCGGGGTTGTCCATGAGAGGCCCTGATGGGCTTTTAATAAGCATGCTACTTCTGTGATAGCAAACACGCCCTGTGATGATGTCACTGGCTCATTCCTGAAGGCAGAGCCCACACCTCCCAACACTGTTGCCTGGGGCATCTGCACTTCCAAGGCACATGGTGTGCTCATGTGTTCTGCACTGGACGACTGAACACCTTTCTGGCAATTGTCCTGTCCTGGATTTTGAAACAGCCGTCTTGAGGTAACCATCTTGATCACTGTACCTTTGTGCTAAGACTTGAAGTCAAATCTTCTCAGCCCTCTGACTTTGCTCCTTTTCAGAATTATTTAGGCTATCCTGCACCGATCGCCTCCCTCTATAAGCTTTAGAATTGATTTTCTGAGCGCTACAGATAAGTTGCTGAGAACATTTCTAATGCCTCCTTCTTTAACCTAGGATGTCCCACACTGATTGACTTTAGTCTTAAAGTCATCTAAATGCCTTGCCCTCCTTCTCAGGAGCCCACCTTAATTAATTGGGGAAGCGGCGGGGGGCGGAGGCTCATTCTTGTTCTAAGTTTCCCACGGGCAATTCTAAAATATATGGAAAATATATTGATATGTAGCTGAAGCAAATATCAAACAATGCTGGAAACCGCTGGCCTTGTTTCCATCCCTGCCTTCACTAGTGTAATAGCAGCTTTTTCTTTGAGAGTCATGACTTTAATCTCCTGCTTCCTAGGGATGAGGCCTCTGCCTTGGTCTGTATGGTTGCATGTCTCTGGATTCTCCTGGTTTGTGTGGGCATCTCTCTGCAGTGAGAAAGGCCTTCTTGCAACAAAATCTTAGACAGGAAATCTTTTCTCCTAATGCCAAGACATACATGCACACACATGACACATGTACATTCGCCAGCTTTTATTTTTAATGAACATTTTATAAAGAAATATTTGTAGCAAAAAGTAATTCAACTGTGACCCTGTTTTAAGCATTTGAATATTTGCTAGATATGAAATATTACAACACTCCAGCCTGGGCCCACATTTCTTCCCATTCCAGATCTGCCAGCCTTTCCCTTCCTCTTCATATCAATTACTTTTCTCTTGCTGTGACAGCAACAGAACTTAGAGAAGAAGGAAGAGTTTATTTTGGCTTATGGTTCTGGAGGGAAAGTGGAGGCAGCGTGACAGCAGGGGATGAAGAAGGAGACCTAGAGATCACAAATCAACCACATGCAGGGAGCGGAGAGAGTCAGCTGGGTGTGGCCTGAGGCTGGGAACCCTTATAGCTCATCTGCAATGATATACTTCCTCTGGCAAGGACCCACATCCTCGATGTCCCATAACCTCCCCAAACAGTGCCACCAATCAGGGCCCAAGTGCTCAGATGTGTGAGTCCATGGGAGACGCTTCACATCCAAGCCACCAGACTTCTCCTCCTCCTCCTTCTTCTTCTTGCCTCTTTTCCTTCCCCAATCCTTTCTGTTCCCTCCCTCATTTCTGTATCTCAGATTTTGTTCTGTCTCTTCCTAGCTGCCACCACCTTCCTACTGTCCTCTAACCTGCTCATCTTCATCTGGATCTGCATTCTCAAGATCAGAAGGTTAGCTCAAAGGACAAGGCCATGTGTGGACTTTGAACACAGCAATGGTCACCCACTTGTGAGTAATCCTGGAGATCCCCTTCAGCTCCTCTGTGCCTCCCATTTGGTTAGTAACAGATCAGGACATTGGTAGTGTCTGAGTCCATAGTTTTGTAAATCTGTAGCTAGCATAGTCACACCCCAGCAACACTGCACGCTCAGCAAGTGTTAATTAAGTGATGCATGTAATTATGATTATGAATTTTAAGGAACTCCTGGCATAGAAGGAAGATGAGAGCCTTCACAAAAGACCCATTTATAATTTTCACATGGGACATTTGTATGTAACTGGTGTTCTCTTGCATCAGCCAATATTCCCCTTATTAACACTCTCCATTTCTTTATAAACGCCTTTGTTTGTAACCTAGGTACATTATCATTTGAATGCTTTTTAAAGTAAAAATAACAGCATTTTTTAAAATAAAAATTAATCATGAGATAAGCAATTGAAATTTGTCCATCATGGTATGACATAAACTCTGCATCATGTAACTCAATGAATAACTCTTGTCTGTTTTCTCTTGCTTGCATGAGGGCTACAGAAGAAATACAGATGTGGTTATGTGTTACTTGGCTATTAAGGAGGCACTAAAATCATGGGGTGGCTGTCAGGTGAACTCTTGATTCTTTATTCTACTTTGAGGAATAGATCCATTCGTTTTCCTGGAAATGAAGGGCTTGTAACCAAATAAACAAAATATACAACTTATGAACTTTCACATTGCATTCAGATAGTGGCTGAAGAAGAGAGGAGAGTTGCTTCTGAGCGTTGTCCTTCCCCACTCAGGCAGGAGGGTTTTCATCCAACCATTCATTAAGATGCCCTCTTGACTTGTATTTTCCCAGAAACCATCACTGCCTACCCTGCACCCCATTATCTCATGAGTCCTTCAAACTGGAGCTCAGTCCTAGCTTTCACTGACTTCTCCCCTACACATGAATGCTCTCCAATGAAGGGTAAACTCTGGAAATGTTTGTAGATCTATGATGAGCTGGGGAGGATTGATGAGGCTCCTCCTGCCCTCCCTAAACTCATGTCCACACAAGAACCTCTCTCTGGGATTCTTTTCTTTGCCTAGAGACTAACTCAGATGTGCTGCAAATGGCCATCTGATCTCAGATGTAAATAGGAAAAGCACTATTTTCCTGGCCTGGAACTTGAGGTTTTCCCAGAAAAGGAGAATGTCATTGATTTACAGCAAGAAAAGTTTCCAACTGAGAGAGCTTGCTCTTGGAAGGAAGAATCACATATTAAATGGAATTATTTTATTTAGCTACTAAAGAAAAGCCCCTGCTATGCACGCAATCAGAACTTCCATGTCCGGGCTGAAGAGTACCATGTTGGTTATCTATGGCTGCAACCCACAGATGGCAGTACTTGGTGCTTATATGAGCAGAGCATTTTTTCATGATTGTGCTTGAGTTTGAAATCTTAGGACACAGTGAGAGTGACTTTGGCTTGTTCCATGTGTCACTGGCATAACTCAAGAGGCTCAAAACCTGGAGGCTACAGTGCCCTGCAAGCTAAGATGAAGTGTGTCCCTCTTGGGTAACTCAGTCCTGGGACCTCTCCAAAGGCTGCCTAAGTGTCCCCAGGAGATGGCAGTTGATTTCCCCCATAGCTATTGATCTGAAGATGTCTTTTAGGGTCTAGCCTTGGATTCACAGCCTCACATAACCACTATTGTGTTCTAATCTTCAGAATGCAGCCAAGAAGTGCAGCCTGCATTTAAGTCAAGACCTGAGTTCTACGCTTTAAATGAAAGAACGCCAAGGAATCCATGACGTGTAAAACTACCTATCATGTTAGGAAAAAGTCCTCTGAATAGGAAAAATAGTTGGAAGTTAATGCCAATGCCCCCAAATGTTCTGAAAAGCTGCTTTTCATTCTAAAAGTAGTTACAATACAGTGGCCACCAGGCAAGGAGGAGGACATTTAGTCCAGACACGGTTCTGGCTCGTCTGTGTTCTCTTGATAGGCACAGAACATTATGGCCTGGTATTATTATTATCTCTGGAGGGCAGGGGAACCTGAAACCACATACAGTTAGGTAACTTCCCTTAGGTCAAGCAGATACTGAGGGCCAGAGCCAGGTAAAGCAAGCCAACTTTACCACGCTGACCATCTGCTACACATGATCACAGTACACACTTTTTTTTTTCTTTAGTTAAGAGAACAGGTTTGTTTGTTTGTTGCTAATTGATTTGATTTCTTGTTTCATTTCAAAACCAGCTGTGGGCTAGTTATAAAGCCAGTCACTTCTCTTGAGCTCCCAGCTTCCAGTTTACTTTACAGCAGACAACCTGGCCATCCTAAGCATTCTAGTCTGGTTTCTGTTGCTGTGATGAAAATGCTGATTGAAAACTAACTTGTAGAAAAGGGTGTCTTGGGCGCCAATTTGTTGAAGGAGGCTGCTTGGTCATTCCTGACTGCCCAGGCTTGAAATAATCACACAGAAATTGTATTAATTAAATCAGTGCTTGGCCCATTAGCTTTAGCTTCTTATTGGATAACTCTTATATCTGAATTTAACCCATTTCTAATAATCTGTATATCACCACATGGCTGTGGCTTACTGGGTAAAGTCTCAGCATCTGTGTCTGGCAGGGCTACATGGCTTTCTCTGACACTGCCCTTTTTTCCCCCCAGCATTTAGTCTAATTTTCCCAACTTACCTTTTTTCTCTGCACAGGCCCAGGAGAGTATTTTATTCACCAATGGTATTCACAGCATACAGAGGGGAATCACCTTTTCTGTTTAAATAAAAGGGAAGATTTAAACATTATCATAGTAAAATTATATATAACAGAACAGGTATCAAACAAGAATTACAGTTACAATATTTATATCTACTTCATCTTTTATCATAACTAAGGAAAACTATAACTATATGTCTTTAACTCCAGCAAAGACCTTAGAAAGATATAATATTACCTAAGTAAACAGCAAATGCATTGTCAGAAATTTCCAAAACTCTAGAATTGACAGAGACACCTTGCTGCCTGGACAGTCACCCAAAGTTCTTCTGTACCATTATAGCCATCCATCTTTGGCCTACCGGCCCACGAAGCAGGAAATTTCAAAGACAGTTCAGCCTATATTGGCAGTTTGTTAGTTACTTTCTCCTGTGTTCTGCACAATGTCTGGCAGATTCTTTCATGGAGCAGGAACCCTAAAGGATTGTCTCTCCTTTAGACAAGTTCAGCAGTCATTTCTCTGTGGGTCTTGTATGTCCAATTCATCAAGCAGCCCAGGCAAGAGCAGTTTCTTGTCCAAATGACTAACCAACTCTGTAAGGAACCTATTTGATGCCCATCTCCTCTTGAAGTAATTGGTTCTGCCAGGAGCAGATGTGTCTCACTGTCATGAAAAGTCCTAAGTTCTTAAACATTTTAAATGCCATATTCTGTAGCCTTTGAAAGGTTTGAAGAATGCCTAGCTGTCTGAAATGCATCTCTGTACATCTAGAAAATCTAACTAACGTGACTATAAGCTTGACTATTGCAGATGACTACCTATTAACCTATATTTTAAATTATGTATTATATTTTTAAATGAGTTACACAGACACAATACCTTAATCAAGAGCAGAAATATACATCTAACAAAATTGACCTTAAATTTGTATCAATAAACCAAGATCCATACCAATGCAAATCTCTATAGCAAAAGGGGTTGGTTTGGCTTAAGTCTTCCATTGGGTAAAGTCAAGGCAGGAACCTGGAGGTAGGAACTGAAGCAGAAGCCATGGAGGAATGCTGCTTTCTGGCCTGTTGATCACAGTTTGCTGAGCCCTCTTCCCTATGGAACTCAGGAGTTTTGGACCATCCTACAACAATCATTAATCAAGAAACTTCACACATAACAAGTCCATAGTCAGTCTGATGGAAGCATTCCCGAAATGCAGCCCTGCCACTCAAGTTACTCTGGTGTGTGTCAAGCTAACAAAACTTAACTAGCACACAAAGGTTTCACATTTTAGAATGGACAAGTCAGGTGTTTGTTTACACAACATAAAGTCTTTCTAGGGGTCTGTCCAACACACACACACACACACACACACACACACACACAGACACACACAACAGAGGGACAACAGAGGGAAACAATGAATTGGAGTGCTTTGAAGTCTGTGAGACCATCAAGAGTTAATATAAGGTCCACATACGGTGATTTCTTTATTTTATGCTCTATTTTCTGCCTTACAACCTAGAGCAAAACGAAATGACATTCAAGCAATTTGGAGATTCGCTATTAATTTGGATTTTGCTCATGAAGACTCCTGGGGAATTCTCTGCTGATATTTTGTAAGTAAAGATGCCACCACTGTCGCCATGCTTCCTAGAACTCCTTGAAGTTCCTCAGCAAACTGCCAGGCAGCCTGACAAAGTCCCAGGGAGTATGGAGGTTGGGAATCCCCAGCTGGCCTTAACTGATGGCCATCCATAAGTTGTATAGCTGTCCTATTGTGCTCTGGAAGTTCTTGTCTCCCAACAGCATCCTGTTGAGACCTTAACTTCTCAAGGGATAATATTATGGGATGCTCTTTGAAATCCAAAACAGGCTCTATTCCCACAGATAGGATTAGGGCCCTTCTAAAAGATTCAGGAAATCTTCCTGAACTCTTTCTACCTGTGGGGACATAACATGGCATCAGCTCTCTGCAACCAAGAAAGGGGCCCTGCCACCCTGCCAGTGCCACTGCTCCCTCAAGCATCCGCTTACGGAACAGTGAGAAACAGACTTCTGCCTGCAAGCCTCCGGGTCTGTGGTACTTTTCTTCCCACGACCTGAATGGACTAAGACAGATGAACAAGGGCTTGAGAGGAAGTTAATTGGGTGCAAAATGCAATGACAATTTGAAGGGAGGAGATAGCAGAGCAAGCCAACCGTGGAAACTGCATTTGATTTAACAAACATGCTTACTGTGCGCCAGAAACTCATCTAATCTTTTTCTTTCTTTCTTTCTTTTTTTTTTTTTTTAGATATTAACTCGTTTATCCTCATAACAGCCTGTGAAGTCACAACTACTGAAGGGTCCTATTTAAAGGATGGAATCTGTTCAGATGCATAAGTCAGGCAGTCACTGGCCCAGGGTCACACAGCTGATGGGAACTAGGGCTGCAGTTCCAGACTGGTTTGTAGCCATAGAACTGGCATTGGCCCTCAGGCCTTGGTCTTCCCCAGATAGATCAAACCATTGCTGATTCCACAATAAAAACCCAATTCTTTTCTGATGACAAAAGTGGCATTTCTCTCAGACAAAAGTGAGGCTGGGTTCCCTCTTCAGCTCACCCAATGTCATTAGCTGAGCACTCTAGCCCCAGACCGTATGCAGCACACAATTTGATGTTTCCCAGATGAGTGAGGGTGATGCTGGGAGAGTAACTGTCCTTTGGGCACTTAAATAGAAGTGACTAACACAGCACCCAGGTGTTAGGGAAAAAAACAGCTGCGAATAAAGGCTAGGTCTTTTCAAACACAGAGAGAAACGACACGATAGAAGAGCTACAACCTTCGGTTTCCAGGCGTTTGATCCTTGTCCATTAGGCACACCTTTATCACACACTGTGATAAACATCCACTTAAATGAATATCATTTCCTTACAATTACAGAAGGGTCTCACATAATACACACCCTGGCTGCCTGTGTGCCTGTCATGCATATTTCATGAGCAGTTTCCTTCCCCAAGTCACTTCCAACCAATGCTCAATCCCATGGCTCTGGTGCCCAGGAAATAAAGGTCTTGTCCTTAAAGTGATCTCAGGGCGGTTATTGTCACTCTGCGCTTTATCAAGGAGAGCCAAGGAACGACTTGCTTGTTGTATCTGATCAACACTAGAGCAATTTTCCTTTTCATACACATATTACCAGAAACACATTCTCCTGATTGTATTTGCCTAATGTAAATTCTATGCCAAGCCGTAGAAGGCAGGAGGCCCTGAAGAGAGTACTTGTAGCAACCTAATGGATGTAACAGGAAGGAGGGGGAGGGACTTGTGTTCCTATGCCTACAACATGTTCAGTACTTGTGGGGCTGCAAAAATAGATCATGGTCCACGGGAGCGTGGTCAGGCAATTTAAGTAAGTCGACATCTGTTTGTGTGAAGTGCTGTCTTTCCCAGCTGCCTCAGCTGGTGGGAAATAAAGTGTTGGAATGATAATAAGCAGAAAGGAAGTTTGCAGTAACAGTGAAATATAAGCCTCTTTATAGTCTCAATAGATTTTGCGGGCAATTTCCCTTCTTCTCCTTTCAGGACTGTTGCGTTCGTCAAGACAGCTTCATCTTTTTTTGAGATCTCCCACCACACTCTGAGACTATGATCCGATCCAAGAAGCACGCACCCTGTCTGCCAGCTTTCAAAGGTTGATTTTCAGAGTCAGATAAAACTAGAAACAATTTACTTTAAAAAAAAAAAGAAAGAAAGAAAGAACATTCTGGCTTCAAGAAATGTTATCAGCTTAGAAAATAGCTCCTGTGTCTTCACGGCGATCACTGTGTCCAGCCTTCCAGACTTAATTTCTTAAAAATACATGGTGAGTGCCGAGTTAGGACCAGGATCCACCCATCTCTCGGTTTCACATATGCAGTCTTCCGGTCCCATTTGTCTCAGACAGATTGGAGTCAGAAGCCTTTGTTCTGTATGCTTAAAGATGGGGGTGGGGGTGGGGGGTGTTTAAACCAGCTAAATTAATATTTATGTTGTTCAAATATTAGAGAAGCCACCGAAAATTATTAATCCAAAAAGGTTATAATTATCTTTAAAATGGTGGCAGCCATTGAAATGTAAATCATTACAGGCAGGCAAGGGAGAGGGCTCCTGTTCTTGGTGCCTGGGGCCGCCTTCTGGGCCACACAGCTTCAGTTGATTATCCAAATCAAAGAGAGAGGGGGACATCTCCAGTGGGGAACTAGGGGAATGGGGAGCAGAGAGAGATAGTCTGTTCTTTGGGTCTGTTACTGAGTGTGTGTGTGTGTGTGTGTGTGTGTGTGTGTGAGAGAGAGAGAGAGAGAGAGAGAGAGACAGAGAGAGAGACAGAGACATAGTCAGAGACAGAGACAGAGAGGGAGACAGAGAAAGACAAGAGAGAGAAGGAGGGAAGGGAGAAAAGAAAGGAGAGAAAGAGGAAGAAAGGAAGGAAGAAAGAAGGAGGGAGGGAGGGAGGGAGAAAGAAAGGAAGAAAAAAAGAAAAAATAAAAAAAAAAGGAAGGGGGCTGAAATGTGTTTCAAATTTGTCTTCTGCCGTTTGGGAAGCTCTTCAAAGCTAACCCACAATGCACAAAGTTTCCCGAACCCACAGACTCGGAAAGATCCATTGACAATTACTCTGACTTAAACCTGCACCCCCACTCCTATCTAGGCCAGCAGGATTTGAACCAATCGGAGTTAAATGAGTAAATGTGAGAATGAAAGACTGTTGATCTTCCCAGGATAGTGTAGTGAGTGTCTGGCTCCTGCTTCTGAACAGTCATGGCCTTGATTCCATTGTTCAAGGAGACAAGGAGGGGGGCTAAGCAAGGGGGTAGAGGGGAAGAGTAAGAGAAATACAACGTCCAGCAGAGAAGGTGAGAAGTGTGAGCCTGGATGGACTGACAAAGCAGAGTCCCACGCCCAAGCCTCAGGAGCTCACCAATAAATGACAAGAGACAACTGGAATCTTCCCCAACCTCTGAGTGTTGCTCACTGTGTAGACATCTCTCAAGCTCCATTAAATTCTATTTGACGTACATTAAAAAAGATTTAATCACAGATGCCAGTCAGCTAACCAACCCATTAATCTAGCTGTTTTTCCTAAGAAAATTGTATTTAAAAAGGTCTTTTTTTTCTCAATTTAATTTAGTCATCCTTTTAAATTTCATGTATTTATCATGTAAATGTACCTTATTTGCAAAAGAAAAGCACGGGATTCAATGAAATAAATAGTTATTTCATTAAAATGGATACAAAAAACCCTGTGATTAGGGTAATTAATTTGCACACTAAAAGCTATCTTCCTGGTTCAGATCATTAATATTGATGGCCTTCGATTTTGTTCTCAGTAATGTTCCTTGAAATATACTCAGAACTGGCACCGGGGCTGAGGGAGCAGAATGCAAGCCGAGAGGTGTGGGGAGCTACCGGAGCTGCCTGCCTCCCTCCTCAGCCAGCCTGGCAGCCAGCAGACCCCTGCACCCAAATCAACTCTGCCGACTCCAGCTGCAGAAGCATCCATGCTGTATCTTATCTCAGACGTCAGTCATTGATGCCTGGCACTTATTGACGTGTGTCTTCTTTAGGAGAAAGGGGGAAAAACATTTAAATTGCAAAATAACATTACAGGAGATTATGTCTAGGTACCACACGCTGTTACGCACAGTACTGCCAGATAACAAGGCAACGGCTGTCAATATACCTTTCTCATTAGATTTCCATCTGCATATTATGCAAATGGATCTGAGCAGCCTTCCACTTTGATAGCTCTCCGCCACAAGTTTGAGGCGAGGCGCATATTTTGTTTCTGTGCTGTTCAGCAGATGTATTGCACCAAAGACCTTGTGGAAAAGGTGTCATATCAACGTGGCACGCTACGGAATACAGCTGTGGGCTGCAGTCACACGAAAATCAAATCCTGGAACAACTTTAAATTGCCTTACCTAGCTGTGTCAGCATGCTCAACAATTCTGGGATGGAAAATGAACTACCATCTCCATAGAGGTATGCACGCAGATGATATCATATAATATTTTAACTCCCGGACAGTATTTATCTTGCACTTCAAGACTTCCTGACAGGGGTGTTGCTAACGCTTTGTAATTACGGCATGATTTTCAAGAATGGGTTCTCTTTCTCTCACCCTCTTGCCCTTGACATTTCCCTTTGGGGAGATCATAAAGTTACCCAAAGTTACCAGAATTACTCTCTGGCCTCTGCCACTTTGGGACTCACTTCAGACCACTAAACCTCGTCCCCAAATGGAGAAGCCGGAACGCAGGTTCTCAATAAGCTCCCTTGTTGTTTTCATGCCAGGAGTGCTTGTGTTAGAAGATAGAGCACTGATCATGTCCAGGGCTCGGTGCCACCCTCAGCAGATGTGGATTCTGTTGTTGGCCTTACACGCTCTCTGCCGTTTCAAAGGCTTTCAAGCTTTAGTTTTATAGTTCAAACGCTAAGAAGCTAATTCTAATATATATGCATTACAATATATATGCACATGTTTTATATGTTTAATATATATGTATGAAGAAATTTTTATATGTTTAATATATGTATATATATGAAGAAACTTTGGACATTTTTGGATCTCTGCACAGAGAACAGAACACCTATCTAGCACAACTCTGGAGGCATTTGTTATGTCATCTGGCATGGCGAAGGAGGGTCCCACATGAGAGCACAATTGCCAGGAGAAGAAAATGAAAGTTCTCTCAACTCACACTGCGATACTCATTGACTTTCTTTGCCCATCTACTCTTGCGGGGCAGGGCTTCAAGTGAATGCTCTCAGGATGCTCTGTCGGGCAGGAGAAGCACGGCACGGCACGTATCTGCTTGTTAGTATTCGTTGGCCAATATGTATCGCTACAATGCTTGCTTTGAAAATGAAAGCTCTTTCCCTACCCATCCCCCACCCTCGTATAAAAAGACACAGGTGGTGGCTAAGATGTTTTTCTAAAGGAGACATTGAAAAGACATTGCCCCGAGGTTTGCTGAAGCAAAAGCCTGCTTAACATTGAAGCTTATGCTACACCCACCCAAGTTCTTCTCTTCAAACATCTAGTTACCCATTACAAGGTTTTCCACAATGTGCCTCCTTTAACCAACTCCAGATTCAAAAGCAGGTGAAGTGAGTTGGGAATATTACTCCATTTTTTTTTTAAGTAGTAAGAGGAACGATAATAAGAAAATAGCTTTTTAGAACCCAGATCTCCCAACTGCTGACATTGGGAGGGATCTGAAGCCTGCCTGTTAGGGCATAGTCGAACTTTTTACGATGCCAGACACTGCATACAGTGGAAATAGCAGTGCTTTAGAAACAGCCCCCCCCATGAATTTTAAATCAAAACTCCATAAACTTGACTTCTAGGACCTTTATGGGAGTAAATAGAGGGACCAAGGTGTTTGTCACAACTATAGTTCTCATATTCACGCTTAAAGGAAGCACTGTAGCTGTTATTTGAAATTCACAGAACCTTCCTAGAAGCCACCTAAGAAGCGTATAAAGGTGCAGGCCACCTAACACACCTTGTCACTGTTCCTGGCAATGAGAACCACATTTTCCAAGTGTGGTGGTGCAGGAGTATACAGGCACTTCCTCCAACAAGACCACACCCCCTAATAGTGCCACTCTTTATGGGCTAAACATTTAAGCACAAGAGTCTGTGGGGGCATTCCTAATCAAACCATCACAGACTTATTTTTTTTACTACACCCTGGGTCCTAACCCTACTCAGACGAGGATACTCCTTTTCTCTATAGCTTGGAGTTCGTTCCCCCAGACTTGACCCCTGAATTTAACCAAAGAACGGCTTCAGTGGACATTGTATATTAATATGGCTGTTAGCTCACCACCTAGGAAGTTCAGGGGGTGTTTCAAGTCATTTCACTTTCTGCTTTTTGGTAAGAAGCAGGTTGTTGGTTGTTTTGGACAGTGTCACAAGCAGAATGAAAATCGAAAATCAGCCATCATTTGAATGGGAAGAGTGATATCATCAGGGATGAGATGCGAGTGGGCCAGGAAGGAAACACACTGACAACAGTGAGTTCCCACAGCGAAGAATCCCGGTGGGCTGGTGTAATGAGCAGGAGCAGTGTTGAATCCCGGTGGGCTGGTGTAATGAGCAGGAGCAGCGTTCCTCCCACTTCCAAAAGCTCGGAGAAGGAGAAACACTGTGAAAGTTGCAACATTAACACTTTGCCAGGGATATGGAATACCAGGGACTTCCCTTTGTGGGAATTTAATTTGAGGAACACCCCTTCGAAGACAAACTGCACACTAGATGGTAGAGTATGTATCCCATCAACTATGAAATTCAGAAAGTCCACATCTTTGAACACAACCCAGAGAAACTTTCCAATCTGTGCACAGCAAGATTAGTGGGAACAGTCAGTGGGGTGTTGGTTGGAAAAGCATCAAGATATGAATAACGGGAACCTTCTGAGCATTTGTGGCAGGGGCTGTGTCTGTAGCCCTTTCAAAAACTATGTAGCTGAGGATGCTCTTGAACTCCTCATTCTTTTACCTATGTCTCTCAGTTGCTGGAGTTGCAGGCTTGTACCACCAAGGCTACCTTCATAAATGCTACTTTCCCGGGATGCATGCCACATTGTGATTTATTCATTAAAACAATTACCCTGTAGTTAGTAAAATGAAGGAATTAGATTTAACTTGTTTTAACGTAGATAGATCTCAAAAATAAATCTTGAAATTTAGGCAAAGATGGGCAAAGAGTGAATTCTTGCCACTGATAAGATCGCAAAATGGTAGACTTTTGTTAGAAAAAAAGATATGTCAGGTCCTCAGAAAGTCAAATGAGGAATTACCATATATACAACAAGACACCCACAACGCCTGAAAGTTGGGCCTCAAACAGGTATTTGTATAGGCACTTTCACGGTTTCACTGCTCACAGCTGGTGAAGGTGAGCACTACTCAACTGCTAGTGAACAGAGGGCTAAACAAGGCAAAAAAGAATTATGCACAGCGATTTTTTTCCTCCCTTAAAAAAGGAAGGAAAATCAAGAATAGTGATACACATGGGGAATTCCAGTAGTTGGGAGGATGAGGTAAGGTCTTGTGTCTAAGGCCAGCCAGGCTCAGCTATAGGGAAAATTCAAAATCAACCTGGGCTACCGTTTCAGAATCTACCTCTAAAGAAAGGGTAGGGAGCTTCAACTTGGAGAGATGTCCAGGAAAATCAGCCAATCATGAAAGGACAAGGGCTGCAAGATTCACTTCCCCCAGGGACAGAAGAGCAGCATGAATCATAGAGACAAGTGAGTACCTACCATGTCTGGGAGGATGGAGAGCTGAGGAATAATCCTTTGGTATACTGTGAAGATACATTGTTTTTAGTAGTTTAATAGGGAGCTAACTGCCGAATAGCTGGGCAGAAAAAGGTTAGGTGGGAGAACCGGACTGAGGGACACTGCAAAGAAGAGGGTCAGAGTTGCCAGCCAGACTCACAGAAAGTGGGAGAGAAATGTACTATGCTGAAAAAAGGTACCACCACATGGTAGAGTGTAGATAAGAAATATGGATTGATTTAAGTTGTAAGAGCCAGTTAGTAATAAGCCTAAGCTATTGGCTGAGCATTTATAATTAATAATAAGTCTCTGTGTGGTTATTTGGGAGCTGGGTGAAGGGACACAGTTGATGGACAGGACAGGAATCCCACCTACAATGGATATCTAGTGGGATATGAGTACTGACTTCCATCTGAGCACCCCATGAGGACTGGTATATAACAATGGGAGTGTTCTTAGCGCTACTGAGCTATGACTTAAGAAAACAAAAGATTTGTACATCTGAAGAGAAGCCAGAGAGTGAACTGTGTATTTAAAAGTAGTCAGACTGGAAAAGTTTATGTTTTGTGTATTTTTTCACAGTGAGAGCCTAGGTGGGAGTGGCAGGGAGAAAGGGGAAAGGGAGGGGGAATTGTGTTTGGTATTTAAAATGAGTTAAAAAAAAAAAACCCTACCAACCAACCAGCCAACTAAACAAACAAAAACAGTGAGAGCCAGTCAGAGTGGTGCACACCTTTATTCCCAGATTTCCAGTGGCAGAGGCAGGCAGATCTCTGTGAATTTGAGGTCAGACTGGTCTAGTTCCAGGGCAGCTGGAGCTGAATAGTGAAACCCTTTCTCAAACAAACCAACCAATGAGAAAATGGAAGGATGGATCTGAGAGGACTTGGGGAGAAGAAAGGGAAGGGTTGAATATGATTAAAATGCATAATGTGAAATTCAAAGACTGATAAAAAAATTAATGTTATACAAAAAAAAACTGAGCCGAAATCATGCTTCAAAAGGATTCATTATATATAATTCATTAAATTTGGTGGATATACCCCAATAGATAGCACCACAAGCTGGGCACTGATACATAAGGCACAGTGAGAATATG
Source organism: Dicrostonyx torquatus (assembly GCA_028555095.1). Classification (NCBI taxonomy): domain Eukaryota; kingdom Metazoa; phylum Chordata; class Mammalia; order Rodentia; family Cricetidae; genus Dicrostonyx; species Dicrostonyx torquatus. The sequence continues at coordinate 5,245,571 of JAQHUG010000078.1, forward strand.
TGAGCACACACCACTCTTAGAGAGATGGGGTAGAATTGGTGGTAGAAAAAGTGAAAATTAAATTTTACCAGCAGTCTCCTATTTCTAGGTAAAATGCCTAAATTCTCCAAGTCTACATTCATGTAATCAAATTGATGGCTCGCTGGTACAAATATGATATTTCAATTTATTATACCATTCTCTACATTTGAAACATTTCATCATTTAAAGGAAAAAGGAAAATAGCAGAAAGCGACCACAGTTCAGCAGCCTCGCCTGTCCTGTTGTTTTACAGTGGTAAGAGAGGCCCACCTTTTGGTAAGATAGAGGACAGGCCACGGGACAAGTCAGGGACCTTGGCAGGCTCCTCTTCACTTGCCATTTGGACCTGCTCAATTTTTGTTGAGTGGGTGCATCATTGGTGACGGCGCATCATTGGTGACGGTGCTTCCTCTAGAGACCTGACCAGCATCACCATTCATTTCAGTGGCAACATTAACCTTTCAACTCTATTCAGGTATATTACTCTTATAATACACATGTCTATTATATGAAAACAATTTTCATAAAAATTTGGTGAACTTCCCAAAAGTAAGAAAGAATAAGGTATTACAGTGGGAGTGTGCAGGCTGCTAATTAAGATTGTTGAGCGTAGTAACCCAACATTGACAGAACACCGAATCCTTTTTTTGTCCTCAGTTTGTCTGTAAAATGGGGAAGACAGCAGGCCCTGCTTCACGATGGACTGGAAGTGTATGGAAAGCAGCAGAGTCGCCATGGTACCTATATGTGTGAAATACTAGCTACTCTTATTTTGGTTCTATGTGTTCATTACACACATAAAAAGAATGGTTGAAATAAAGATTTTATCAGATTTTCCTTGCTAAGCCTTGAGTATGGCTTAGGGTAGGGAATCCTTCTAAAAATTCACATGTCAGAAGCCTGTTTTCCGGAGCTGCAGTGTGGGGATGTGGAAGCATCTTAAGAGGTGGC
>JAQHUG010000078.1:5248177-5295708 GCA_028555095.1 Dicrostonyx torquatus
AACTAATATGCTAACTATATGCTACATATATAGTTCTGGCTATATATGTAACTCGGCTTGGGAAAGTTTTTATAGATATCTTAAAGTGCTCTACATTAGTATAGTCTAATTATCTTTTTTACAGATCTGTGTAAATTTGCCATGGTAAACTGTGGACTCTGTCTTACTTTCTCAATGGCCAATAATCAGTTTGAAGAAACTTCCATTATCCCTAATTCTACTAACCATACCATCTTGCTATAAACTTATCTTGATGGAGGTGTTTCCCACGCAGCTGAATTTTATTTCAGTCTTAATAATAGAATTGTGGATTTCCAGTACAGGAAATCCTGCTGGTTCACCACTTTCCATGGATCCCCTCTGACACAGTGTTGAGCTATAGGGGTATAAGCTGTAGTCAGCTTGTCCTATGGTCTTTGATGACTCAAACAATTAGAGCAATGCAGCAGCTGTCCCTATTATTTGTTGGTGTATGAATTAACTAAAATCAGGGGTGAGGAAATAGAAGGGAATGAAGAACTCAGTGTTACCATCTATTTAACCGTATTGCATCGTGTTCTGATTTTTTTTTTTGTGATAAAACACTGACCAATTTAATTAAGGAAATGACTTCCAGGCCACAGGTCACAGCCCATCAGTGGGCTAGATAATGAAACAGAAATAATGGCAGGATGCTACTGACTGGCTCCCTCACAGGCTGGTCTTTAGTTAGCATTCGTACTGAGCTAGGACCACCTTCTTAGGGAATGGTGCTGCCCACAGTATGCTGAGCTTGCCTACATTGATTAACGAGGACAACTCCCTACAGACATGCCCAAAAGCCAATCTGATCTGGGCAATACATTAATTGATTGATATTCCTTTCTCGGGTGACTTTGGGCTGTGTCAGGTAGACAGTTAAAGCTACCTAGGATACACTGAAACTCAATTTCCCCAGGAGTAAACACAATATATCCCATTGCTGAAAGGCTTCTTGCTTGTACAGCTCTTGGAAATATTTATGATCATTTCTTTTTGTCTTCTTCAAGTTTTTTTTCCCTGCTTTCAATCTAGAGAAGTATCATATACATATGCCCAGCAGCCACTCCTCAACGACATTAAAAACGCTGCGTGGTTCTAGAATTTATTGATTGTTCATGGCTTTGACAGCAGTGATAACCTCTTGAAAAGTTAAGTGGAAGTCCACCAAGTTATTAAACCCGAGCTTATGGGATTTTGTTAACTCTCAGCAGAGGAAGCTGCATTAAAAATTTATTCTGATGCATACCGATGAATATGTGTGTGATCTGAAACGAGAGGTTTCTAGGGGGGAACATGATGGATGAGAAAGCAGAGATTCTGGGTAATATTTATCGCTGTTGCCCAGGTTACCTTGACCTTGAAAAAGCAAACTCTTTCCCAGGCTTCATTTTTCCCACAAATTAAACAAAGATGACAATACCTATTAGCTTCTACATATTTCTACCTTATAAAGAAAGGAATTGCTCTCAGGATGAATGAGACGATGTTTGTAAACAGCTTTGAACTCTTGGGGAGGCAGATGTTCCATAAATACAAATTATTAATAACGTATTTGTACTGATAATTGCAGGCAGTGTTAACAGTGCCAGGATAAAGAAGCCATCGGTTATGTGGTACATGAAGTCGGAGGGGAGAGCGCTGTGGGATAGAGATGCTGGGTTCATGGAAGGCTTGGAAAGCCTACTGTGAAATTAGAATAGCTCCCACTGCAGGGATGGAAAAAAAAAACTGTGTTAAGGTATTTCTGCTTATTAGGAAAGGAAAACAACTTAGTTTGTCTCAGTATTCATAATGTGTTGCAGAGGATATCAGGAAGCCAGGAATGTGAGATCAATCCTTAGGATATAGAGATTGGAAGGGAAACCATGAGCTCAGAAACCTCTGTGTAGATCACAGGAGCAAAGCTAAAGTGCAAAGTGCACCCGTGAGACTGTAGTAACTAAAGAAGGGTGTGCACGCCTCAAGTGAGTTAGGGAAAGGTCTTGGTGGGTGTGCAAGCATCAGGAGCACCCTGTCCTCCTGCCCAGCTGGTGGTCTGGCCTCTGCATTCTTTTTCATGCTCTTCAGGCCACTCTACCTCACTCTCTTGATTACAAAGTGCAGAGCTGACTTGCCAGTGAGCACAGCAGGCCGAAGTCTGACCCCGATTGATTCATTTCCGTAGAATAATAAGCTAATTTCAGCTTTTTTGCCCTTCCTAGGCTTCTAATTAACTTAATACGGAATGAATTCATATGCTGTGAGGGATTATTAATGTAAAACTATCTTTTCAGACAGCCTAAGTTATTGATAAGTTACGTGATGATAGTTTGGACATTTGTGTTTCTTTTCATCTTCCTAAGTAGTAGATACAACAAGTGAATTTTTCATATTATTTTATTTAACTTCTTAGGTAACCTTGGAGGGAGAGCCATATTTTCTTCCATTTGTGGAGGAATAAATAGGATGGTTAAGAGAATTCCAAAGACCAGATGGCTAGGAAACTCCTTTTAACCACTGCCCTGCTTCCTCGTCAGCTTGGCACTGTGTTAATTGCTATCCAGACAGTGATCATCCCCCACCCCCACACACATGCTAACCCCCGAATCAAGGCGGTGTCAGCTTCTGAAGATTCAAGATGGATCGCCTTTATTTTGTGCATTCGCTATAGTTTTATTTATTTGAAATCATCTATTACCCATGTTTTTTAATATAATGGAGAAAATACCATTAGATAAAACTATAAAAATGGAGTTGTTAAAAATTTATGTTAGCAGTCACCAGTGTTAATATCTCATTTCCTTTATTCTTTTATCCTCAACAGTGCGTTTAATATCTATTTTAAATGTCTTTTTGAAAAGCAGTACCAAATTGAATATACCATTTTCGGCCATTTCCCCCTTCCATCTAGTATATTGAGGTAGTTCCACACTGTTTTTAAATAAGTGATTTCTCAAAACTCTGTTTGAAAGACAAAAATTAACTCCAGTGGTAGATCCCTGTCATTAGTGAGAGGATGGGAGAGTGTGCACAGGACCAGTTTCCTCCAGAGAAGAGGGTCCTTCTTTGCCATCTGGCATGCTAGTAACCGTGGCACCCTTGTGGAACATCACTCTAATCTGCCTGGATTACCACGTGTCCATGTCCAATACGGATGGGCCTTTCCTTCTATTTCTTAGAAGAGATGTCATTGGATTTGGACCACACAAAATAAGCCAGGATGAGCAGGATGTTTTGCCCTTGTAAGGAACTACTTGCTAGCTGTGGGACTTACCTCAGATAAGTTCCCTCGTTTTTCTGAGTCCCAGTGGCTTCACGAGGGACCTTGAGAAGCGGTGAGTGTACAATGCGTGTGATGGTGTACAAGTCAGTGGGTCTGAATCTGCAAATAGATCCCCCAGGCTCGGGGCACACCCAATTTCTCCAGTTGGATATGATTCCAGCACAAATTGTGACAACATCTCAACGACCTGAGATCTGGTAAATACTGGTATTCCCGTCTCCTTTGCCACTGATATGTAGAGATGTCACACCTATTTTATTGGCACAAGCATGAGTCACTGTCAGTCTTCAGAAAGAGGGTGACACTCATACAGGAGTGTTTTATCACCAAGACCATCACACGGCTTACAGAGAGACTCTCGGCTCTGGTCCTCTAACATGGCTGCAGCTTTGGAAGGGGGATTCGACATCACAGTCATGGATCTGAGGGGACAGACTCCTGGCTCCTCTGCTCTCATTTTCTTAACATTAGCTGCAGCTTCTGACGAGCGATGGCTGTGATCTCACATTTCCCTGACTATTTTTCAGCACCTCAGATGCTTTCTGTCCTCCCATTTGCTGGGGGAAATGCCACGATTTGTCATCGTGAAGTAGTCCCTCGTGGATCGTTACACTTCCTTCTGTTTCCTCCAGCATTTAACGACTCCACAGCCCTTATGAGCTCGGTTTGTTTTTGTGTTGCCATCAATTTCTTTTTTCCTGCCTCTGAAGTCTTTAAAGAATATGTGTTGGTTTTTCTGACTTTTAATTGGAAGGGCTTGTCTTATAATTCACCTTCCAAATTAGTAGCACATTATAACTAAATTACAAGGCATCACCTTGCACAACTCCCTATCACGTCTGGGCATGGGGTGGGGTCAGCAAACTGGCTTCGGCTCTTGTGGGTTTCCATCCATTTGTGGGCACAGGGTGTTGTCCTCCCTGACATCTAGAATTTTATATGCCAGGAGTTAGGCTCCACTGTGCTTCACCCACGTATTGCTGCCCTTGATGCCGACACTGAGTGGCTCGTGTTCCCTATCTATGTACGATAAACTGTGCTCCTGTCTTCACAGGTGCTACAGTATGGCAGAATATAGTGTGGAATTCATGTAACTATCAGGTGAAGTGGTACGTGATGTCTGAGTCACTTTATAAAAAATAGCCAATAATCAAAGTCAGGGGATTTCTGCTGCCTTTTGTTTTATTTTGATGACAAGATAAAGAAGTTGACCAAAACAAAACAAAACAAAAAAACCCCAAAGCCTGTGCTTGCCAGCCATTGCCAAATTTCAGGGCAGGCAGCATCAAAATAACATATGTTTATGTATGTACATATGTATGTATGTATGTATGTATATTAGGATACATATGATGAGCATGTATAGGGCAAGTGTTCGTTAAGTTGTTGAATAACAAAAGATCTGACCCACAGGTTCTCATTATCCTTATTTCAATATCACTGCCTGTGGTTGGAGGAATTGCTCGGCAGTTAAAAGCACTTGCTACTCTTGCAGAAGATCTGAGCTTGGTTCTACGCATCCACGTCAGGTGACTTACAATTACCTATAGCCCTAGTTCCAAGGGAAATGCCAAAATAGGGCCTCTATACTCACCCATGTTTGTACATATGCATCACATTCCAATAGCTTCTCTTCAACGTTGTCAGCAAAGTTTACCCCACACCAGTTTAAATTAAAACTTTGTGTCCCTTAAATTGTTTTAGGTTTTTGTCATCTGTCATCAGCTAGTGTGGGTGAGGTTTTGGTGAAATGTCTACTCAATGATTCCATCAATTGAAAAGCAGGATCAAGAAAGCAAGTGAATCAGGCAGCAAAGCCTCAGACCCCGGGGAATGGGTCACCTTTCTCTAGTTGTAAGACAGCCAGAGAGAAACCAGGTTGAGGAGTTGAAAATGTCATCTTAAGGGATTCTTTTAACTTGTTCCTTGAGGAAAAAAAAGTCACTGACAAGTATTTGTCTCCTCAAAGATGCTGCTTTCCAATACCTTATCCTGCAAGCTGAAGAATATATTTAATTCCACAGAAAAGCCTTTCAGCACCCCGAGAAATCCTTTTTGTTCAAAACTAATCAATTTTTGCTTTGTGCACAAAAGTAAAATACTTTGTCAAACTCTCCACAGAAATCCTTTTAGCTATCTTAAGAAATACATTTGGTGCAGCCCCGGCTGATTTCTGTTATATGGGCAAAAATTTACTTTGTCAAATTATATTCTTCAGAAAGCCTTTCAGCTGACTTAAAAATCCATTCTGTGCAAAACAATGACCATGCATCAACTCAGAGTGATTGCACGGTAGTTACTTAGCCTGGCAAATGGCAGCGAAATGTCAGCTGAAATGAAAGACACACAGCCCAGGGCTTATGGGGAAAGCGCAGATGACTCGTGCAACATCATAAATAAATAACGCCAACTTTGTGTTGGGGTAGGCTTAACAGCAGAGGAACCATAGCGTGTTTCAAAGCAATTGTAGCAGCCGCTTTACCTGGTGACAGTGACATGTGCAAAGATAAGGTATGATATTGTTAACACTCATATTTCAAGGTTAACTAAATGTTGTACTTGTGGGTGGAATGAGAAAATATATAGATATATATCTGCCCAGTGATGGGGCAGCATGTTAAATATCATCTGAGTAATGATAGTCATGAAAGGGAGTGCAGCTCTCCAATCCAGTACCCAGGAGAGCCACATCTGCCTGCAATTCTCTGAGCCTCTTGTTGGCCAGCTCTGGTGAGGGTTCCAGAAGGGACTGGAAACACAGGATGACATGGTAAAGCAGTGATGAGGTCCTTGGTGCTGGTTCATCAAATGGTAGTCACTCTTCGTTTGTATTTGGTTTTGTTTTAGTTTGCTGTGTAGCCCAAGGCTGACTTTGAACTTGTGGTTCTCCTGCTTCAACCTCCCTGGTTCTGGGATGACAGGTGTTTGCTACTGGGCCTGACAATGCCGTGTGAGTTTCTGACAATACCTTGGTGCCCACAGCCAGGGATCAGAGCCGGTCGACGACATAGGACAATGTCCTCAGAGAACCATGTATGGCCTGATATTCACCACAGCTTTGAAGTTCATAAAAGTTCAAGTGAGAGATTCTGCAATGAAAGTAATGTCTCTGGACATGACTAATAGGGTAACTAAGTCTGACTTATGGCGTTCATGGATGCTAGGCTCCTTAGTCTTGATGAAGCTCTTCCTTTAGAAAAGTGTATTAGAACTGCATTTTACAACTGCCCCGTAGAAAGGTGAATACATTAACATTTTCTCTGACCTAAAAGTTCTTTGTATCCTATGTTAAAAGAAGTTTGAACATGTTCACGGGCCTTTCCACTACTATTCAGGCTTATCCTTCTGCCTAATGGAGGAACCAGCCCAGGATCATAGTAGGCAGAGATAACAGAGGCAGCGCAATGCCACCACTGTCACTAAACTTGTGTATGTTGGTGGATACAAATGCTTCTGGATGTCAGATGAGGCCACACTTGGTCCACATATGTTGTGTGTGATCCGTGTGTTGCCTGCATAGTCCTGGATGGAACCAATAAGGAAAGAACATAGTCTCTCCGGAAGCCACCAGACTCCACCGTCTTCTCCATGCTGTTTTTAAGTCTTAGCCAAATTTCTTAAAAGTTGATTGACTGATGGAAACCAAATCACCAGTGTCAGCCTCGCCCTAATTAATTAATTAATTTAATGTGAGTTGAGCAATGGGCCCTAGCAAAGTGAGAATTCACCTGCAGGTCCTTGTCTGCCTCTGGACCAATTATAGCCATTGATTTTTGAGGCATTTATGGACCCCATCCATGGTACCTGGTTGCTTCTTTTCATTCCTATAAAAATTCAAGATGTGTTGCCTAGTTCCAAGAAGTTTGTGCCCTGGGGTCAAGCTTCATTCTTGTGTGTTTCGCTTTCCTTCTTTTCTCTAGCCATCAAAGCGTTATGTCTGAGGAACTCCGATATCTGCCTCACTCAGCGTGGAACTGAGAGTGATCTTTTGACGGAACTTAGGGATTCTTTCCCATTTCTGTTTCCTCAGGCTCAATGGTATGTCAAGGTGACTAGAGAGGAGGAGCAATAAAGGGGGGGGGGTCCTCAGCCTTGGGCTTCCTGAACTCAGCTCTCCAGAAAAGGTACACAGGTATTTGTGAAGTTACAACATCTGCCCAATCTCTCCACTGGCAGCCAGATGCAGAGGTCACCTTTGCAGCCTCTCTGCTCTCATTCATTCTGCATTTGGGAGAAGACATAAAGAATGAACAGATTTCTAAGCTAATCACTGTGAGAGATGACCATATGAGCAAATCTACCCCCTGCCTTTGTTTGAGACATGAAACCATGGGTAGATTTTTACTATGTTTCAAAGTTACATTTGGGACAGTCAGTTAAGGTGAAGGCCACACGGCATCTGCACATTTTTTGCAGGAGCCTCTAGAACAGCCATAGATGGGCAGACAAATCTTCTCAACTCAGATACATAATGAAAAACTTGTGTGACTACCTTGGGGAGGATATGGAATCTATGTGAAGACACTGTGGGGCTGGGGAGATACCTCAGTCAAGAAAGTGCTCTCTGCAAAGTCATGGTGACCTATAGTGCATTTCCAGAATTCATACAGGACAGTTGGGGGGTCATGGTCCCTGTTTGTAATCCCAGTGGGGAAGGTGGATTAAACTGACAATTTCCAGGACACCTGAGAGAGTCTGTGCCTCAAGAACAGCATGGCCAGCATCTTAGGAATGATGTCAGACTTCTCGCTTTCATGTGAACACAGACACACACAGAGACACACACACACACCACAAACACATAGAACATACACCCACCCATGTGTGCGACACACACACACACACACACACACACACACACACACACACACCTGTGCGCACATGCACTGAATGGAGTCAATGTGAGCCTTAGATAAAAAGCCAAAAGGAACCTCTTGGAATCGCTGCCATTGCTTTATAATTTTAATGTTTCTCACAAAGCCAGTGTTAGGTAGTTTTGTTTAAGTATAAGTAATTCTTTGGCGAAGAGAAGGCGTGGTCTCATGTTCACTATGAAGCTGAGGATGACTTTGAACTTCTACTTCCTGAGTTCTGGGACTACAGCAGGCAGTGTAATGGCTAGTTTTTAATCACATGCTGTTTCATGTGATGCTGGAGTATGATCCACAAGCATGCTAGCTCTGAGCTACACCTCTCGCCAATATGAGAACTTCTTGACCTAAGTCAATTACAGTGACATTTAGTAAAATTGTGCTCACTTTTGACTTGCTTCCAAAGCAAGATTCTCCAAATTTATTTATAGATTTTGCATGCATCATTAAAGAAATTGGAAGTTTTCTTTTGCAATTTCTTCTGGACACTTTGAAATGTCTTCATTTCAGACAGAAGAAGGGGGTCTCCCAAGGAAGGAGGAATATAATACGGTGTTATAAAGAAATAAAGAAGAAACTAGAATAAGAGTATTAAATGGGGAAGCAGCATAACAGAAGGAACATGGGGACAGACAACTAATACTAAAGGCCTTTTGAAAAACTGTATAGAAACCTACTACTGCAGACCCTTCCTAAAATACACACACACACACATGTATGTATAGAACATAAGTGCACATATATGTGTATATGGAATTTAAATGGAGTCACCATAAAATGAGGTATAACAATATACCAACTAGGGCCCAATCCCAGAAATGTATTTCTTCTTGCTAAGTTATTTCTCCAAGGATTCCTTAGACCCCCTCCCCAAACATGACAGGATATTGCCAAGGCTATTGGTTGCTATCCACAGCCTTAGGTCCCATTGCTGAAGATACCATTTATACATGTCATGGAACACAGAGAAATTGAGCTGGTGTACAAGTAGAAGCTTCATCCCTGCTGACTTGGGGTGAAGATACTTTGCAAGCTACCAGAGAAGAAAGCTAATCACCACTATCACCCAGCTACAAACCTTGTGGCCTACAACAGCAACCTACCTTAAAGATATACTGTGCAATAGTGACACAAACGTTATGGGAGGTAACAAACCACTTTTTGATTGGCTGTAAGGCCCATTCCATGAGGTGGAGCCCATATCCAACACTTCTAAAGAGGCCAAGAGCCTTAGGCTAGATAGGTCATGAGCGCTAGGGAAAAACATCCTCTTATTCTGTTAAGGAACATAGCATAAAATGAGTTCTAATGAAATACTGATATGCTCATTGCTAAATCTTCATCAGAGAAGCTTCCTTCTGGAGTAGATTATAATTAACTACTGGACAATGTGAAAAGAATGAGGGACATGGGAGTACTCAGCTCCAAATGGGAAATCTTTATCTACCTTCCTCTCCTCAAGGCCCAAAGATCCATGTGGAAGAGAAAGTAGAAAGATTGTAAGAGCCAGAGATGGTTGATGACTTCAAGCGTTCAATGTCATCGTGACATATGTCTGATAGAAACTCATAGAGACTGTGACAGTATGCATAGACCTGCGCATGTACAAACAAACAAGCAAAAATCCCAGCACTGGGAAGCAACAGTGGACACAAAGACTCACCCCTAAGCAAGAGTTATTGATATGCCAATGGGGTGTCACTGAGTTTATTAGCCATGCTCTTGGGCAGGCATCATGCCTAGGAATAGTTGGTCAGGACAATATGAATTTACTCAGGAGGAGCTGGTCAGCACAAAATGAACTACATGGGGTTTTTTTTTTTGGGGGGGGTCCTTTTTGTTTTGTTTGGGTATTATTTTTCTTAGCAATTTTAAAACTTGTTTTGACTTTGATTTTCTGGGGTTTTGTTGTTGTTGCTCATTTTTGAAGAGAGAGAGTTTTCTCTTTTAAAGTTGGGTTGGTAGGCAGGTAGGTAGTATCTGGGAGGAGTTTTGAGAGTAGAAACAATATCATCAAAAATATATTGTATGAAAAAATTTTAATAAAAAAATCAAAGGAAAATGACAATTCTAAGAACCTTTGATATTACCTAAAATTTAATTCTCAGTCTGGGGTTGTCACAGCCATGTCCCTCAGCAGTCTCTTGCATTCAAACATCAGAAGACTGTTCAGGGTGTTAAGCACTTTTAACACAACTTCAAGTGCCAAGGCTATTTGCTGACGTCCTGCTACCGTGAGAGTTGCCTTTGTTTTAAGGTGGGACTGCTGGCTCCTTCATGAAATATCAGCAGACTGGAGTCTGTGTCCCAGGATCTTTGGACTTTAGTGTCTTGTGTGACACAGAGACCTGAGCAGGAATCTCAAAACTAATTTATCAAGTTAATAGCAGAGTAGCTGGCATTCCCAGCCTCTGTCTCCTAGGTCAAGGTCTCAGATTCCTAACCCAGGGTATTCTTGGAAGTGCAAACATGATTTCTGGTGTGGCTATTCTTAATAATTATAATCTCTCTGGAGATTCCCAGTGACCTCAGTGTGACCCTGGAGTGTTTCTTCCTCGCTTTTCTGCTGCTCCCTTTTGTCTCTCAGTAGCAATGGCCCATTGTAATTCTCAGTTCTCACTTCGACAATGGCTCTGGCTTTGTAGAGCTCACAAAATATCTGTCTGCTGTCACCAGCGTGCTCCAGATTTTCACAATCATTTGCCTATGTATGCAGTTTACCTTATAAAAATCATTATTGAAAGACTTTTTATGTGCAATGTTTTCCAGTTTTAAGAACCTAACCTGAGATCTCCATTTGTACGACCTTGTAGCTAGGATAAGAGAGGCTCGTGCATCTAATAAAGCAAAAGCCTTACCTACATGCTTATTCTTCCCACAGTCCAAAAGGTTGCACTGGTGCGTGACATTTTAGTGTTTATATGCCCCGCCCCCCTTTTACAGTGAGCCCCAAATGAACCTATTTTGGTTAGCAAGAATTTCTAAATGTCTTCTTTTCTAAAGGCAGTTTGAAATCTGTATTTTTTAAGCATTTCAATCTAGCTGGGCTTTCCCATCAACCACATCTTTAGTCATGGTCTATGTCTTTGCAATAGTTTTATATATTCAAGTGTGAATGAATTTGATTTACTATTCTGTGTCCACTTAAATTATTCCATACTATTAGTATTTGTGCCTGCCAGGCTGGTGAATGTTTTATACCTGGGCCTCCCACTCCTTTCGGATTCCCATTTTATTGTGGGTCTGTTAAGAGGTCCCTTTCATCCCCCCAGCAAAATGAGGGGCATAAAGACATGGAGCCTTCCTGTCATTTTCTTGCTACACATCAGTAAACTTCCAGCTAGGCTGGCACTGTAATAAGTTTGTGAAAGCAAAGCTGTCCAGATACAAGGGATGGCGTGATGAATACTCAGGATACCCCTGAGCATCACATCTAATCCTACGGGAAGCAATATGATGGAGAGTCCTAGATGGGAAAAAAAAATCACATGATAATTTCTGTATAGAAGACAATTTATGCTGAATTTGCCTCCGTCTCCATGATAGCATGCTGAGTAATGTCCTCCAGGTCTGGAGGCCCTCGGGTTACAGCCAAACATTGATTATCTGTCAGATAATGCTATCAGCCTTACAAAGACATCCACAGCGCTTCTGCACAGAAATAAATGACTCCAGCATCCTTTTAGAGGGAGTAGACAGGATAAAGAGAACAGTCAGATGCACTGCAAGGAGCACTCTCGGAGTTGGCAATAGCTTGGATGTAGGCTGCATTTAAAAAATGAAAATTCTAAGTCCGTGGCCAGATTATCCAAATGCTTCTTTTCTGCACGGTCAAGCAAGGTTCCCATACTTCACAAGGAAGGCTGCAGGGACCTGAAATTTGTTGAGTGGTTCCCTGCCAAGTGCTTTGGTTTTTAAGGCATTTGATTCTCTCCACAGCCATGCAATGTAGGTACTGTCCCACCTTGCAGAGAGTAACAAGTGAGATCCAGAGAAGTTAAATGTCTGTTCAAGGCGAACTAGAGCTAAACAAAACCGGTGGTTGCAAATCTCGTAATCAAATATGCTTGTATCCTTATAGGAAAATATATCATCTCTCTCTCTCTCTCTCTCTCTCTCTCTCTCTCTCTCTCTCTCTCTCTCTCTCTCTCACACACACACACACACACACACTTTGTGGGGTTTTTTGGGGCGGGGGGGCTCTGCCACACATAGTGTTTAGGAGTCCCCGTTCCTGTGAAAGGTTCCCACAGTACTGGGCACTTGGTCTGCGGTTTCTGGGGTCCCTTACATGTCTGGAATGCTTCCCCTGCTTCCTGCCTGCTCCTAGCCACTGCCTTGTGTATCGTGTGCTGTGCACATGCGTGCACATGCTTGTTTGCATACTTGTGTGTAGAGGCCTGAGGCTGGTATCAGACATCTTCCTATACCACTCTCCATGTTCTTGAGACATGGTCTCTCAGTTGAACCTGCACCTTCCTGACTGGCTATTCTACTTAGCCAGGAGCCAGTTGCAGGGATTTCCTGCCTCTGCCTACAAAGTGCTGGGATTACTGGCAGCCACCATTATTGGCTTCTGGCTTTTTCACTTGGGCTCTGGGACCCAGGGACTGTGAATGTCCATGAGGGCTGCAAACTCCTGCCTTAGCTACTATGGTAGCCCTGCCCACTTCACAGCAAGGCTTGTAGGATGGCCCTTCGCGGCATTCTCTTTATTCAGAAGGACCTTCTGCTAATACACACATCAGTTGTGAGGATTTTCTTACTAATTGCCGGTGGCTGGGGAAGGTTATTCTCTACATTGATGTGGGACTGAGGAAGCTGGAAACATTCTATACAAAGTTAGGTGAAAAAGGAAGCTAAAGGCTTTGTAAGCCCTAGAATTAAATAGCAGGAGAGTTCTCTATTTAGGAAAGACTCCTTTCTGTCTTTAAAAGGCATGGGATGCTCGTCAATAGGCCCCAAGGTGAAGAGCTGGCCTGCCAGCCTGCCTGGATACTGGTGGGGGAGCTGAATGAGGAGGGCGCGTCTATCCCGCCAAGCCTAGCAGGCTGCCTTTTCCACTGTGTACTTCGTGTTCATGCGCGTTAACAAGCTTTACACCGTCCTAAATCACTTACTAATGCTTCAGCAGCATTTTAAGGCAAGCATCTTCAAAAGCGAAGCACACGTCTCAGTTGTCAATCTGAAGCCGACTGCATATTAAAATCAGGGCTCACTGATTTTAATATGGCGCAGTGCTATAAAAGAAACCAATCACCGATTTTTTTCTGGTTCTGATTTCTGCTCTATTGCTTGAATTCTTTTGTTGTATCACCCTCTCAGATTCTATTGAAACAAGAACTTTATAAAGTTTTATTGAACTATGTTTGAGAATTAGTGGATGTTGGTTTTTTCAGTGCAGGATAGGAGATGGGTCGGAGGGAGAAAAATGGGTTGGAGGGAGAGAGAGAGGAAGGAAAGGGAGAGGAGAGGACAGACAGACAGAGATATATGGTAGAAGAATCTAGGAAGATATGAGTGGAGAGCTGTGCCAACTTAAAACAGGTTTAAATCTTGCCCTTACCTCTGTAAACCATGTTTATTGGCTAGAAAACTTCGTGTGAATAGTAATCTCTAAATAAGAAGCTCTGAGGTGGAGGGTAATGACGAGAACAAAGGCCATTCTTAAAAAAAAAAATATGTCAACTAAGTTCACTTGAACACAGTTATTACCATCAGCGTTTTGGAAAATCCTACACTGAGTTCTCATTGATTGTCTCTCACAAAATCAGAAAGATTAAGGTGAATTAGCATTTTGGGAAACTGTTATTGCATATTATTATTATTATTATTATTATTATTATTATTATTATTATTATTTAGTTTTTTCGAGACAAGGTTTCTCTGTGGCTTGGAGCCTGCGCTGGAACTAGCTCTTGTAGACCAGGCTGGTCTCGAACTCACAAAGATTTGTTATTGCATTTTAAAACTTAATTTACTGTGCCAGAGTAGTGTGTATGGACACGCTCACATCATGGCGTGTAGATGGCCGTTAGAAGACAGCGTGTGAGAGTCGGTTTTCTCCTTCCACCATACGGGCTGCAGAGGTCAAACCTGGCTTTTCAGATAGAACAACAGATACTTTTACCCAGTAGGCCATCTCTTCAGATCCCAAGATTTCTAAAATATTGACTTCAAAAAACAGGTTAAGAAAAAAGCGCACCAAAAGAACAACAAAAAAAAAAAAAAAAAAAAAAAACGGGATTTTGTTTCTCAGTAAACTCAAACTTCTAGACTTCTGAATCCATTTATTGTTCAAAAAATCATTTTCTTAAGAAGAACTATCACGTAGACAGTTGGAAGGGAAGGGCCTGGGACATGGACAGTTTGAGTATGTTTCCCTCTGTTAACGGCTGCAAGGAGCCGGAGAGGGGCTGGCCAGAACCGTATCTCTCGTTGCTAAGGGCTGCGTGATGAGCCTGCAGTGACCCACATACATCACAGGACAGCGTCGGCACTTCTGGTCCACAGGCTCAGCTGCAGTCACAGCACTGAGCAGAGGACACTCTCAAGCCGGAACCGTTAGTCATTCCACCACGTAGAAAAGCCAGGTGCATAACGACGGCCGCGTGAGAAGCACTCACACCCCGCCTAGACGCATGCGTTGACAGCTCTCACCTGACATTTTGTCAGAGATGCCTCCGTTCTACACAGGAGTCCTGACTGTTCGGTGTTCTAAGTCGTCTCTCACTACTGGTCAGTTGCTTCATAAAATTCTGCCTTCATGAACTTAGAAACTCAGAGAAACCACATAACAAAAAAAAGTATTGTGGAAGGAAAATGCATTGTGGGTAATGTTTGCCTCTCTCGTTTTCTCAAGAATACACCTTCATTTTCTCACCGATCTGGCTTGTTTGTTAAATTTTTTTGGCAATCCAACCCCTCAGTAGGATGCAATGACATCGTTCCAGGGATGTGCACTAGTCTTCCCTAGGAACGGGAAAGCTTGTGTCGCCAGCACGCTGAATCTGATAACTCACTGACTGGTTGTCACTGACAGGAGAAAAACTTAGACGCCATCAACATACCCCATAGTAGCAGCAGCAACAGCTCCACACAATTTTCAGAAATATCTGCCAAGAGAGCCCTGAGAATTATTCACTTAAGACAAGTAAATTGAACCGATGTTATTAAACATAGTTCATCATGAAACTATAAAAGAATAGGACAAAGGAAGAAAACTATGAGGGTCTTTATCTCAGCAGAGAACCTCGGGAGGGCTCAAGGGAAGGGATGGATTAGACAGGTTTCATCGCTGGTTGCTTCTGCTCTCCTCATGTGTGTTTCAGACGCCCTGGGGCTTGCAAGTCACTGAAAACGATAAACGTTTGCATGGGTCACCACAGCCTAAGAGCAGTTACAGCCATGGTGACTATCCTCATCACATTTTATATCTTGTCTTTGACACCTCTTCTATGAGGAAAACACTGCTCATCCCACAAAGCTATTTAAAATACCTTTTATAGGAAAGATTCACGGTTGCACACAGAGAAGGCCATGACCACGGTATGCTCAGCAACTCCTGAGGTAAATGCCTATCTGGTTTTGGGGGGGCTGGTGTTAAAAGTACTCATTTTCCACCCTCAGATGCCAAGCTTTTAGCTGTTTGGTATTTGGTTTTCACTGCGCCCTTGTGTTTCTCTTCCTTCCATACACCGCACACTGCATAGAGGCTTATAATCGCTCAGAGTGATTACACGCTCCATCCTGGTGCAACTACACTGGTATGTCCTACAAAGCGGGCCTGAGCAGTTGGGACCAAATCCTGCCTTGAGATGCGGGCCATGTGATTTTAAGCCCTTAAGCAAATGCACCACATCAATATGCCTCTGGCATATGGATTTTTGCTTTCTAGTCCTGCAATCAGAGGGGATTTATATCTTCCAATTTGGTCAATTTTTACTACGTATTGTGCATGTCTGATTTTGTGAGGCGCTAAACAATGTATTGACAAATTGGAGCAGGGGAACACCCTTTTGTTGGTAGAAAGATTGGTTCTTTCTATAATTTATCAGCTCCGCCTTCCCAGCCTTGCCCTTTCTGGAGTATTAAATAAAGGCAGACCGAGGTTCATAGGAGAGCCCTGAAGAAAATGAGATGTCAGAGAGGTGGACCAGCCGGGGTTGAGGAGAAAACCTAAAAAGCACAATAGATTTTTCAAAGTAAGATCTATGACAGAATAAGGGAAGGTCTGGAGAGAGCATGAAATTAAATAAGATAGACTAACAGAGATGGAGAGATCTGTGGAAGGGAAGCTGCAGAGCCAGCAACTGGGAGACATTTTTCTGATGCCAGTGGAAGTGAGAACTGGAGACAGGGCGATTACAGTAGAGGGAGAAAGACAAATGGAGCAATAGAAAAAGACACATCCATACAAGTCTCCCTGAATAGTCCCTCAAGAAAGATAGCAGAGCCAAAAAGCCTTCGCGGATACACACAGGCTGGAGGGGATGGCATCATTATTTAGCTTTACAGACTACTTTCTATTCAGAAGGGGCTTTTATTTTCTTCTTCTCCAGTGTAAGCCATGAGGGAGCAATCAATATTATGGTCTACGGTTGAGGAGTTTGAGGCACAGTAAACGGTGAGTTATCTTAAGGCAAAAAGCAGAAGCCAGTGCCGTGTAGTGAGATTGGCAGGGCAGCCACTCTGACATCACTTGTTTGTTGGTAGAAGCGGAAGACAAACGTTAAATATTCCCTCTCCACCTTCTCTTGGAAGAAATTCAGAGTCATTCCAGATCTATGGTTCCCAGCCTGTGGGTTGTGACCCCCTTGAGGTCAGATATTTACATTACAATTCATGACAGTAGTAAAATCATGGTTATGAAGTAGAAACAAAATAATTTTATGGTTGGGGGTCCCCACAACATGAGGAACTGTATTAAAGGGTCGCAGCATTAGGAAGGTTGAGGACCGCTGCTCTAGCGACTCAAATGCATCCTAGCTCCTCAAGCCAGTGAATTCCTGTTCAGCCAGTCTTGCTATCTACTGTGTGCTGCTTATTTTCCATGAGACTCAAACTAAGTAAATCAAAGTCATGATTTGTGACTTGGGTCAGGACTGGTTCTGCTTGGGCTCTGTTGAGATTGGATGCCAGGTCTATTTGTGATGTGAATCTATTTGTGATTAAATATTCCTGAGAGAATGACTTTAGTGAGGATTCTTTGGGGATTAAGAAGGGCTTTCCACCGGTCTTAGGGGCCATGGCATTTGTGTGGACCAGTAACCTGAGGAGCACTGCTTGTGAGACGGACTTCAGAGGAGATGCTTCTGAAGCCAACAGACTCAGCTCAGGGAAGCTCCACGATACGTGCTCAGCCATGCACAGTAAGCGGTTTTGCTTTTGTTTTCCTGTGTCGTTTATGCCTCATTAAAAAAAAAAGTACAAAAAAGGCCTTTTCAGAACTGGGAGGAATTTGGTCATTTTAGACTTCATAGAACATAACAGAATATCATTTCCCATAAGTTAGTAGTGTCTGTTTACTAAAACTAGAAAATACACTTTGATCAAAGATTGCAAACACTGATCTCTCAAGATGTGAATACTTACCATACAGTTTCAATAGCAGTGGAGTTTCTGATTGAGGATTAAAACTGGTTTTTTTTTTTTCTTCTTACTTTGACCTATTTTTCTCTTCTTTCTCACTTTAGAAGATTAGAAAAACTGATCCTTACAATGTTTTAGGCGTGACTTCCAGAGTTTTCAAAACCATATTTCATTTCACGGTTGAAAGGGAAATACTCGGATTAGGAACAATCCTGTCTTCCTTCCTTCCTTCTTTTCTTTGTAAGTTACTCCAAGTAAAGAGTGGCAGAAACATATCTCAAAGACATTTTTATCTCATGTTTGATCACTTGTTTCACTTAATTTTGCTATTATTTTACCAGACTTTTTACAAATGAATCCAATGGATTGTAATGTAAGTCATTTATAAGTGAATTATTATATCCTTACCTCATCTCTAGTTTGAATTCTTTGATACAAGAGTTCCAAGGCAATACTTAATATCATACACTTTAAGTATTCATGAAAAATTACCTCTATACATAGTGTCTTTTGCCAGTTTGGAAATTTAAGAGTTTGGGGAAAATTTATATGGAGAAAAGTTATTTCTGACTCTCTGTGCTTCACAATAGTTACAAAATGTGAGCATATAAATATATGCACACATATATACGTATGTACATATATACACATATATAATGACTGTTGATGATAGCTGCTAACAGCAAAATTAGAACACCAGGGATTCTGTATAAATAGGAAGTGCATCATATCCTTTCAATCATTTGCTTAGGTAAATTATCACACATGATACTCTCCCTGAAGCAGGAGTAAGGACTTGCCATTTCTTATGTTAGTCCAGGAAAGGAATTGAGCATGGAGAGGCGGAGGGTAAAGCCATAGTTAGACAACTGAGCTGACTTCTGGATGCAACTGAGGTGTAGCTTTTTCCAATTTGAGTCTTCAGGATATTGTCACAGGATCCAATAGTTAGAAAATGTCAAGTCTTTACCTCTTCTCTTCTGGCATCTCCCCACATAGTAGGGCTATCCTTACCCCACACTGATCTTAGCCAGAGCAGAAGGGCAAACTGTAATATGCTGGAAAAAAATTTACTTGACTCAATTGGCCAACTCTTTTAAAGGTATTTGGTGCCAAAAGCCCAGTGCCTTTTATTGCACCATGACCATTGTCCCAATATCCACCTAGATACCCCGTATCCTTCTAAGGCCCTGCCTTGTATTTATCATTCTTAGCTATGTGTACTAGCATTTTTGAACATAATAGGCTTGTAGCCCTATCACCATTTTCATATCCTAGACTTAATTTTTATTGCACTGTTTGGTACTTACTTCATGTTAACTGGTTTTATCACTGTCTTGCTCCAACCAACATGCAAGAACTGGGACTACATAGTCATATTTGCTCTTAATTATATTTCCAAAGCAAAGGGAAATGTGCCCTAATAACTGCTTAGTAAATGAACGAATCTTGGAGCTGAGGAGATGGCTCAGAAGCCTTCCAAAGGACCCAGGTTTGATCCCCAGCACCCACATGGTGGCTCCCAACCACTTGTAACTCCAGTTCCAGGGTATCCGACACCCAACCTCTTCTAGCCTCTGTGGACACCAGACACTTACATGGTGCACAGGCACACATGCAAGCAAGACATCCACACCCATAAAATATATCTATTTTTATCTTTAAAAAATAACAAATAAACCATATAGTATGAAAGTAGTCCAGGCCCTCACTCATTCTGTTAGTATTTGAGTAGTGTCTTTCCAGTACCTCAAGGAACTCTTTTATCCTATAGATCCCTGCTCATTGCTGCCAGCACTGCCTGCAGAATGCAGTACTCTGGGATGTCTACACATCCCACGGGAACCATGCCCACTGAGAGTCTCAGTCAACTGCATGGTTTTGTGTCAGCTTCAGAAGGCCCAGACATAAATGACTTTGATGCTATCACCTTCCTCCTGTTCCCAATGAAGATATGCCTCATCCTATGGAGGTGGGCACAGCTTCAGGGTCATAGGATCTTAGTTTGTCATTACCATGTGATCTTAACGGCCACCTTTATTATCCCCAAACTAATCTAACCTCTAGTTGGATACATAAAGCCATACAGCCCATGGACTACTCAGCCCCCATCTGAGCAATATTCATAAGAAGTGATCACTTCAAGTATTTTGAATAATAGAAAGTTTAGGAAGTTTTCCTGAGGTGGATTCCAACCTGACCATCCCCAAATCCCTCCTATTTTTGCTGTCTGGATGGCAAAGAATTAGATAAAATATATGTTTTTAATCAATAAAAGGTCTTTTGATTTTTTAATATCAAGATTTTAAATAATAATAATAATAGATGACACTTATTAGGCATTTTAATATGACAGGCATTGCCAAAAGTACTTGAAATTATCATATTTAATTCACAAATAGGTACCTTGTGAGTTATTACTATATTCCTGCATTGAAAAATATGAGATGCGGGATGATCTTTTAAATTACTCTTGTTTGTTGTTGTTGCTCCTGGCTCATTGCATCTGTACAATGAGCTTCATGTCATTGATTATTATTGGTTAGATACTTGGTTCTCTAGTGCTAGAGTGCAACTCTTCATTGGTGCCTATGACGTCAATGTCACAACGCTTAGCATGGCACCCAAGACACATGCAAGGCTCTCTAAAGATTTGGAATTTTGTTAAAGCACACAAACACATTTTAGGAAAAGAATTTTAGTTCATTTTAGTTGCAAGCACACTGGCTAGTTGAGTTCAGTTGTTTTGAATCTGGTGAACATGAATCCAGGATAGAAAAATGCTTTCAAATGAGATCATATAGCTAAGCTATCCCGAAAAGGTCATACACAACTGAAAAGGTGTCAGAATAACACCACACACACACACACACACACACACACACACACACACACACACACACACAGTGGAAAGGAAGAAGAGAGGGAAGGAGGGAGGGAGGGAAAAACTTGGCTGGAATCCCCAGAAGTATTTTATATTTTTAAGTAACAACAGGATCATACCCATCTCAAAATCAAATAAAGGGAGGGCTGGAGAGGTAGTTCGGTGTTTAAGAGTAGTGTCTTCTGTTACAGAGGACCTAGGTTCAGTTCCAATCATACACATGGTGGCTCATGAGCATCTGTAATCCTACTTCCTGGGGCTCTGATGCCCTCTTCTGACTCCACTGGGCACCAGGAACACATGCAGTCCATTTAGACACATGCAGACAAAACACTTTCCACATAAAAAATAATTTAAAACCAATGCTAGCTAACTGTGGATAATTTATATCAAGGTAAAGCTACTTATTCTTTGGTGTGCAGTGGTAAGAGGCACCGGCAGAATGATACAATAGGAACATGGTCTACACTAATGGTAACCTTTACTTAGCCTGATAGGTTGTTTCTAATGATATTTTGAAGGTAGAGTTAGTAAATAGTAATGCATTATATGAAGACTTTACAGTTTTAACCCAGAAAGGATTGACTAATGATGTTTTGGGAACCAACAAGTGTAGCTTAGTGGAAAGAAATCTGTGTTTTCAGAAGACATACATTCTGCTGCGAATAGTCTGATCATACAAAAGCCATGCAACCCTTTGGGGCCTTCCTTTCTCCTCTGAGTCAGAGAACTGTCACAGACTGAGTGAGGGATCACTCACTGAACTCGTGTCGCACGCTAAGATGCAAGGCTAACACTGAAGCTGGTCTGGCCGTCAGGAAACGATATAGATCAATGTCCTTGTTTCTGTCCTCTGTCACATGAAATGTCTGTGTGTGTCATTGATACACAGTTTTTATCTCTTAAATCACATTTTAGGGAAGTGGTTTATTATCAATGTCAGTAACTTCAAGCAGTCATTATTGTTCTCCCTGATCTTTACCTAACCTTAAACCAGCCATTCCCTAAATTCTTTAAAAGCCTTGTTCCGATGTGCAAGGAATTTATTTTCTGCCTAATTCCTGCCATTATGTTCTGGTTTTGCTATGATATTACTTTCTTTCTGTCAATCAATTCTTCAGAGTCCTTGAGAACAGAAATGTTAAATAATGCTGGGATCTTAAAAGGAAATTATTAGGAAAGACATGTTTATATAATAGAGTATATGCTTCTAGACATTGAAAATTGTTCTAGCTAATAGCAGACGTGAACTTGGGTCATAGGATAGTGAAGTCTCACTTCTGAAGCTGGTACAAATTTGGTTGGAGGGCTGAACTTAAAAATGTTATTGACAGTCAAGTTACTACCCAAAACAAAGCACCTAGAGGTATGAGGGTATACAAAGAAGGGAGACATTGACCTTGTAGAAAATGGTGAGATTTGATCTCTTTTCTGCAATGGATAGAGTAGATTTTAGATGGGAGACCATAAGAAATCCCTAGAAAGCCATCCCATGGGAAATTACGGTAGTTTCTTCTTAAAGAAAGTCTATAGTGCCCAGCATGCTGTTATCTTCTGGGGTGAACAATTAGAAGACTGAGCAGAAATTATGGCTGCTTCGTTATCAAGATGACTCAAAAGCTTGCATATAGACAAGGAACTTGAAAACAAAGTGCTTCGAAGAACTTTGGGTTCAGTTCAAAATAATAAGTGGGTTCCCAACTAGATCTTTTTTAGCTTCAGAGACCCAGGATCCTGAAAATACCTTCATTGGTTTCTCAAACAATGTCTTCTTTTCTCTGTGTTTTAGTTACTTTTCTACTGCTGTCATAAGACACCATGACCAAGGCAGCTTACATAAGGAACTGTTTAGTGTGGGCTCACAGTTCCCTTCCGGAGGGTGAGTCCTTGAACATTATGGTGGCGAGCATGGCAACAGGAAGGAAGGCATGGCATGGGAGCAGCAGCTGAGAGCTTATGTATTGATCCAGAATCAGGAAGCAAAGAGAACCAGCAGGGAAGAGCTTGGACTTTTGAAACCTCGAAGTACACCCACCACCAGGGACACGTCTCCCCCAACACAACCATAACTCCAATTTATTCCCAAACAGCACCACCAACTGTGGAAAAAACCTTCCAATATATAAGCCTATGGAGCCAATTCTTGTTCAAACCACATTGACCCCAAATATCTAAATAAGACCTTCATTCTTTCATACCAAAGTTTCTGTACTGTAGGACTGCAAATGTACTGGGGAGAGAAAACCAAGTTATTCTAGTATTAAGATTTTCTTTATCTCTCTTCAACCAGAGTCACATCACTATTTGAGAAAAGCACATTGAGGTGTCAGGCCATAAAGATGGAAGGAAGGCAGCCTGTTGTTGAAAGAAAATGCACTAACTGGGACTGGAGGAGTGTGTGGACCATACAACCAAATGTCCTCCCCTTTGGGCCAAAGACTCTGGAAGAGTGTGTGTGCTGCGGGGTTTCTAAAGTGTGTCCCAAAGGACCCCCCTCTCTCACAAGATCCTACTTAGAAAAAGGTTCTCTGATCTATTGTGTTTGAAAGCCCCAGATTGTAGGAATATTGTGAATAGGTTTAAATGCATACTTCTGGATGAATCACCGTGAGAGGAAAAACAAATGGTTGCCTAACGCTACCATTTTGTGGACTCCACATTCCTGG
The DNA here is from genome assembly GCA_028555095.1 of Dicrostonyx torquatus. Classification (NCBI taxonomy): domain Eukaryota; kingdom Metazoa; phylum Chordata; class Mammalia; order Rodentia; family Cricetidae; genus Dicrostonyx; species Dicrostonyx torquatus. The sequence continues at coordinate 5,271,473 of JAQHUG010000078.1, forward strand.
GAAAACACAGTGTGGGAAGCAGGGCTCATTCAGCTTGAGAGGAATAGGAATCAGCTGCAGGGCTCCAGCTAACAGTTACCACATTGTGTCTGTGAGGAACTCAAGAAGAAATTAGATTTCTGTGGAAGACCCTTATTTGTGGGGTGCTTTGTTCGGTGTAATTTAGCCCAATCCTTGTCTAATGACCTTCTGCAAGCCGAACTGTAGAGGACTGAAAGCCACAGCACTTCACGATGACGTCTTATTTATTTTAATACGTGCCAGTTGTTGTCCCACTTTGTACGCGCTCTGATTGTTATCCCTTTGAACTTTGGCCCGGAGGCAATTTAGTCATGATTGGTTCAATTGTGTAAATCCAATAAACAAATCTTGGCCAAGGTCCCCCGGAGGTATTATCCTGACGTTTCTCTGGGCGTGTTTACAAACTCTTTTTTTACCCAGGCTTAGAACCGCAGCAGCCTTCGGCATGTGTCCTCCTGCTCAGCGAAACATCTTGCTTTACAGAAAAGGCATTTTTAGATCGTTTGAAGCTCCTTCGTTGCTAAAGAGAACACACTATTTAGCCGATCTTAAGTCTCTCATTTCTTTCGTGCTTATAAACACTGCGCAAAGGCGTGCTGGAAGTGCAAAGCCTGCACAACCACGCCCAGCCTCTATGTGGAAATAGAGCTAGAAAACTTCTTTTCTCATTAATGGGTTTTTTGTTGTTGTTGTTCCCCTAGGGATAGTTTCCAGGATTTAACGCTGTCTGGGTTCAGCCTAGTTTGAAAGGATGTTTTCTTATAACCTTTAGGTAGTTACTTCCAATGTCAGGGTGTCATTTTCTCATTTCAGTCCGAGCTACCTCTGACCAAACATAAGGGCTGCCCAGAACTGCTCCTCCACAGTAAGTGTGTGAAGTAGGTGACAACAGAGTTACCTAGAGAGTACCTAGATTGGTCCACTCGGGTGGTACACGGCATGCCCAGTGTGGAAGAGAAATCTGAGATGTACCTCTTTCCTCAGAGTTTTGACTATAGGTGTGGGATTCTATATTATTCTATATTATTAATTAAGAAACTTCAGGACATTGTCATTGTAATAGCCTTGGCCTTACTTTTGAAAGGGAGAGAAATGAGCCAGTCATGTGAACATAAGTTCGTTTCTCCGAGCCGTTTCGATGGCTATCTTCATGGAGAATATTTACATCATCCTGCAAACCGACAGACAGGAACCCGAGCTGAAATGTTTCCACTCCATACACCAATGTTTAGCTCTGGTCTTCATCCAAGAATTGGGCCCCTCACAATTATAACATCTGTTTTTGTTCAGTTAATTTTATAATCTCAGATGTTTCCATAAATCCTGAATTAAAGAGAAAACTTCTGGGACCAATTTGTGTGGTACTCGGAGTGTAATGGGATGCCATCGCTGCGCGGGCTTGTTTTGATTTTCCCCCTCTTCATGGCTCTGTTATTACAACTATCACATTTCAGCAAATCCTGCCACCACCGCCCCCATCTTTATATATAAAAAGTGAAACTGCACAGAAAATGGACCATTTCATCTTGTTTCAGGTCGATTATGGTATTTGGGATCCTGCAGGCCATTTGCACCATTGAGAAGATTGGAACAAATGAGTTGGCCACTTTCAGCCCGCTCGTAAAAGTTTCCCACAAGGCTCCCGTGTTTCCAGCTGCTTACATTAGCTCAGTGCGCAGTGAGTAGCAAATGCTTTCAGGGTGAGGGGAAACACAGGGCAGGTGAGCAGAATGGCCAGGAACACAGCCCTGCCTTCTTGCTGACTTCCCTCTAAGCACCTCCTAGATGAGGAGTAAAAATGAAAATGGGAAAAGGCTGCAGGTTTGCATCTTTTTGCATTACTGTCATAGAGCAGTCAGGGACGGATTCAGCACTTTGTAGGGCCACTCACATTGTAAAGAACACAGAAAGAGCCTCACTGAGAGGCAGTGTGCCATTGCATCTGAAATCAGGGAAAGCCTATTGCGTGTGGGATGTACCTTAAGTTCCACTGGGGCCACTGGACAAAGTGCATTGAACTTTGAAGAACTTAACAATTTATTTCATTAATGACAATATTTTGTTCAAGTCTCCTTATCTCTGAGGTCCCTGAACCACAAACAGCAAGGAGTATCCTTCACCAGTTACCATTAAGTCTCTAGGAGAAGTCTTCTCCTTTGTGGGCAAATGATTTAGGGATGACTCTAGGGGATTGATATTTTTAATTGAAGGCTAAAAAGCCTGCTAGGTCTATCTCTCAGATCATAATAATTTTTCTCAATAATATAAAGTTATTTATATAATTTTCATTTTGAACATAATTGAACTTTTCCCCCCAAAATGTCTCTAGTTCTTTTATAAAAATTAATTGATGGCATTCATTTAAGCCTAACTTTTGAATTTTTAATTTTAGAAATAATTTTATGTGCTTTTGAGAACATAGTTTCCTCTTTATTGAGGAATGTAATATAATTTAATTTATCACTGTAGCTCCAAGAGATGCCCTTAAAGTATAATAAGTCATATGTTATTAAGCTTTCTTCTGCAACTTATTTGAATTTTGGTTGTTTTAGATAAGAATTTGTGATTAGATTTAGGAAACCTTTTCCTTTTGCTTATTGGACAAAGGAAAGAAAACTGTAAAGCATATTGAAGGAGAATGTAGCAACTCTAATTACATCACCTATAGGGAGGAGCATGATATGGTACACACAACACCCCATCTCAGCCTTGTCATTATATGATCAATAACTCCAGTAGTGCTCCTACTGGGGACACTGTGAGGACTGGGGGAACTGGTACAGCCAGTCACTGTGTGTCTAATTATAGCTAATATGGCATGTGGGAGAAACAAGAAAGGCACAGACAAGTTGCCACTTTCAGCTCAATCATGAACTATTCGAGAATCATATAGGTGTATGTTTTTATATATAAATTGATGTACAGGTCTACACATGTATATATAGTTATAGACAGGTGGGCTTGAACATATCTGTGTGAATATATGTAAATGTATGCATCAGTATACGGATGTATATACATTTATAGATAGGTGTGCATGAAGTTATATGAGCATATATACAATACCCACAAATACACAAACTTAAAACAAGTGATTCTCAAATATGGTACAGATTATGTCAAAAACTTCCAGGAAAAGCCTGCTAGGTCTATCTCTCAGATCATAATAATTTTTCTCAATAATATAAAGTTATTTATATAATTTTCATTTTGAACATAATTGAACTTTTCCCCCCAAAATGTCTCTAGTTCTTTTATAAAAATTAATTGATGGCATTCATTTAAGCCTAACTTTTGAATTTTTAATTTTAGAAATAATTTTATGTGGGTTCTGGTTTCATTTCTGTTGCTGTGATCAAAAACTGTGACAAAGGCAACACAGCAGAAGGGAGGATTTATTTGCCTTAGTTGTTCTGGTTACAGCCCCTCATCGAGGGAAGTCAGGGCAGGAACTCGGCCAGGAACTTGGGGCTGGCCTGCTTGCTGCACCACATGGCTCTGCCTGTAACCATGGAACTCACAGCAAAAAGAACATAGTAGAAAAAAACCACACAGGAATGTTGCCTGGGGGCCCGTGGGCCAGCTGCACTCAGCTAGCTTCGAGGATCACCTGCCTAGTGATGGTGCTGCCCACATGTGCTGGTCCCTCCCCTATCATTCAACAGTCAGGAAGTCCCCTCCACAGACACGCCCGAGACCAGCATGATCTAGCCAGTTCCTCATTGGAGACTCACTAATCCATAGTGCTAACCAGAACTACTCTGTCAACAGGGATGGGACTTAGATATGGAGAAAAAGAACAAGGCACCAAAGAAATTCTATTCTCCACTTTTATCTAAGATACCCTTTCAAGTCTATCAAGAAATAAATATTTGCTTATTTAAGCAACTGTAAGGAAGAAGTTCAAAAATATAAATAGTATTCCAATTAATATTTATTTTCATCTAATATAAAATCTAATATAAAATATTTAAGCCCTAAGCTAGTGTCAGAAAATAATTTATTATTCATAACTTAGATGCTCCTAAGGAGCCATATTCAGATTTTTTCCCCTCAAGGAGACGAATAAAATTTAGTTTTATTTAAATAAACACATATTATTTATTTTATTGAAATAACACAGATTTAAAGAAAAACTGTAAAAAGAAAAATATTATTGAACTATAAATGCCTGCTTTATCACTCATAAAATAACCCACGATGTGTATGTTAATACAGGATACTACAATGGCTTACTGGGCCTTATGTCCTCGAGCCTTAGACACTGCTTTTTAGCCTCTGGTGCGGACCGTGAGTACCACCACTGCTGACGTAGTGTCTGAGGTCTAACAAAAGGTCACACATATGCTGTTTCCACCCAAAGTAGCTGTCATCAGCACATTTCCTTAGGAAATAATATTCATTAAAATATGATATTCTTTTAGCTAAAGTGACAGCTCGTCACCTTGTCAATTTCCTACAGTGATGCATCCTTTAGAATACAGTGCTAACAAGGCAGACGGAAGCATTCCAGTCCTCCGCTACAGTGTCAACACGGAGGGATGATTGGAGTGCGCTGGGGAAAGAGGCCAATTACATGGTTTCTATCCGTAGTCACTGCTCTCATAGCTACAACAACGTGATCTGTACCCTGGTTATCCCATAGTAGACGCCGGTGTTCTATCACAGGAGTCTTTCCTTTCTCATTGTAAATCCAAAAATGTTGTAAGTGAGTTGGTAGGGGGATTGTCAGACTCGGAATGCTGGGACTCAGTCTCGTTGGACACACAGAAATGGCGGGAGAGAAGCAGAGAAGGAGCAACAAGTATGCAGGGCGACTGTGTTTAGTGACTTAGATCTTTGTCAACCGGTTAGCTGTCTGATTTTATGCAAGCAATTCTTTCCAAACCTCAATTTCCTTTTGTTAAAGAGATTTGAATTTCATCTCATTTGGAAAACATGGAGAATATCCAGGGTGATGCTTGGTCAGGGTTTGCCCCAGGGTCTCACACATAGCAGAAACCTAGTAATAGCCATGCCTTTCACTTTGGAGGCGTTCTTCTATGGGTTTCTTATTTCTATCCTTCTGGTGAGGAAGTCGGTTCAGCTTCATTAAAAGCTTTGCGTTTTTTTTTTTTGCCTTTATTCTCAACTGTTTAATAGCGCCTACTTAGACTTCTGTTTACTCTGCCCATGATTCGGTGCGTTGACTTTGTATGTAGACAGAGTATTTCATCCACCTCGCGGTATCCTTGGCTATCTTCTTTTTAGAGACTGTATCTGGAGCCAGGGTGGGAGGTGCATGCCTGCAACCCCTGAACTTGGGAGGCAGAGACAAGAGGATATTGTAAACTTGAAGCTATGATGATGTTCATAGTGAGTTCTAGGCCAGCCAGAGCAACATAGCAAGACACACACATGCGCACACACACGCACACAAACATACAAACATATAGAACTCACTTTGTAGATGAGGCTGGCCTCAGAGAAGTCTGGATCCTGAGTGCTGGAATTAGATGTGTGTACCACCATACCCAGCCCCTTTTCTATATTTTTTTGTTCTTTCTTCAATTCTAAAGTTGACTAAACTTCCCCTCCAGTCATATCTAATTGGCTTGTAAGTATCTGTCTTTCATTCTTTTATGTTCTGTATTTAACCATGAAAACACTCAAATACATACAAGTGGAGTGAATTTTACGAACACTCATATATCTACCAACTAGATCCCATCAGTCATTTTATAATACTTATATTTGTATTATCATGTACCCATATGTCTTGTCATTTATCACGCTATCTTACTTTTTGTTGTATTTCCAATAATAATTCTAATATCAAATCACTTTCCCCTAAATACTTCAGTATCATTACCTGGAGTTCAGTATTTCTTTGAAAGAGTTTATTGTTAGGGGATAATTAACATATACCAAAATACTTAAACCCTGAGTGTTCATTTGTAGGATTTTGAAAATGTAAACACACACACATCATTTTTGGGTTGGGTACTATGGAACCTTCAATAGTAGAAGCATTTGGATGTAAAACTACATCACCACACAGGTGTCCTTAGGCCCTTTCATAACCAGTCAGAATGCCCATTTCCATCATGTCATCTTGGAATTTTCTCTGCCACAAAATAATTTTGTTATTCTGGGCTTCTTATAAAGTAAAGCACATGTGGGCATTCCTGCACCAGAAGATGTTTTTACTCACCATTATGCTTCCGAAATTGATTTCTGTTATTAAACGCCTAAGGAACTGCATTGGTTTCTCAGGATGTTTAAAATGAAGTATCACAGCTGGGACATCCAAGTCTCAAAAACAATAGAAATCTGTCTTCCTAGACTAGAGGCAGAAGCCTAAAATCAAAGTAGAATCCTCCTCTTCTTCTAGTCTGGCATTTGCCATTGCCCTTGGCATTTTTTGTTTTGTACGGCTGCATCGTGGTGAATTTCCCACCTCCTAGTGTCCATTTTCTTTTTCTATGTCTATTCCTTTGTCCAAATTTCTCCTGCTTTTTTTTCTGTTTACTACAGTTACTACTGTTGTTGTTGGTGTTTTTGTTTGTTTGTTTGTTTGTTTCTGTTGTTGTTGTTTCTTTGTTTCTGTTTGGTACTGGGGTTTGAACCAAGGCCTGCTTTCTACCTTTTATAGAGACATCAGTTTTAATGGCTGAGGAGTCACTCCACATTTATAAATTGATTACCTCTTAATGACTATAGTTCTTACCCAGGCTTCGTTTTTTTTTTTTTGTACTGTGAATGGAACCTTCCCCATCTTTGTTTAGGAGGACACAATTCAACTCATATTAAGTCTGTTGCTGTTACTATTGAATGGTGCATAAATTTTTCACAGATTATTTTTATCTATTATATTTATAGACAACTAAATTCCCAGTTTGAGCCTCTGTGAACAAAGTTGCTACAATATCGAGTCTTAAGAAAAATGTGCATTCAGTTTTTTAAGAAATTACTCTATCTTTTTCCAAAGTGATTATGCACCTTAAGTAACCAGTAAGCACCCAGGAATGTTTTGCTGCCCTACTTGGTTGGTTTCCGACACAACATTGTCATTGTAGGTAAAGAACTTATTTTAGTTTCTGGTGGATTCGAAGGTGGTCTATTGTCTTCTTCATTTCAAATGCTCATTATAAATGCTATCATTTCTGTGATATAATTTTGAGATAAACTTAATGTTTCTACATGATATCATCTTCCTCTTGTCCTCCACTCTTCATGTGATACTCACAGTGACGATTCACTCCATCTCTAGATCAGTACCCAGATCTTTTGTCCATGATTTCTCCCACCTCTTTTCCCCATGGTTTTAATTGTATTCTTGCTAATTGTTTAGTGAGTTATGAAAAGTGTTTTTAAATGATAGGCCTTAATTTTAGAAAATGCTATTCTTCCTTAGAGGATGGCTTCGGGTAATGACCATAAGCATGGGTTGCTTGAACCCAAGGACTGAAGCTGGGAGTCACTGAAATTGAGTCCTTGACAGGTTGGTGTAGTTTCAGTTTCATCTCAAGCAGACTGTTGACCTTTTGATGATCACCTGAATGTGTAAGGATTGTAGCTGAAGCCCATCCATATTTTAATTCCACTTTCAATCCCGCTGGGATCAGGCAACTGACAGATTCCTTAGATTCTTAATGCCCCCGCAGCTTCTTGCTTTGCCTCTCCACCTTCAAGCCTACATTAATTGCAAGATGGCGAATGGTGGGGGCAAGAGAGAAAGCCCGCACTCGAGTCATTTCTTTGAACTATTCTTGCTAAAATCTGAGTTTCTTGGGCCTTGAGGTTTATAGGATATGGATAATTAAAATATCTGTGAGTGGAGCATAGACTAAGTGACGTTCTATTACTATGTAATTTGTGGGTTGTCTTTCAGTATAATCTTATTTCTATATCTATTATAAAATATAATAACTAATATATCTAATATATAATATCTTATAACTAATACTATATAATTTGTGGTTTGTCTTTTACTATAATCTTATTTGAAATGATGTTGTGGTAAATATGTATATCTTTTATTTACCACTAGTCCATGCACAGACAGACAAACAGAAACACAAATAAGTATTGCTAAAAAGCCAATGAAGCACATAAAACTGGGTAGTAAATATGGACTATGAATATTTATTAATGCAGTATAAACACCCCAAAAAGGAGAGGCAAGGGTGAATATTGGAACAAATAGTTGATGGCAAACAGAGAACAAATACCAATATAGTAGGACGAAATGGAACTTAATAAAACCATAATTACATCTAAGTATAAAGATGTTAAACAGTTCACTAGAAAGAAATTATAATTGAATAAAAAGGGAGATGCATCTACATGTTGCATATAAGAAATTATGACATCTAAACACACCAATAAATTAAATATAAAGTAGGAAAGCATACACCATGCAGAAAGCTGGTAATAAGATTAAATATTCATTGAACCTCAGCATTAGTAATCCCATTGCTAGGTATTCAACTGGGAGAAATTAAAACATATGTGCATAGAAAAATGTAGATAATAATTGTCATAGCAAATGTTATTCCTCGTAGCAAAATATGAAATCAATCATAAGGTCTGTTAATGGAAAAATGGATAAAGAAACTGAATATTATCCAACAATAAAAAGAACAGAATTCCGAAGATTTGGTGTTTTTCTTTATGTGCAAGAATGTTTTTCCTGCATGGATGTATATGTATCATGGATGTATATGTATCATGGATGTATATGTATCATATATGTATGTGTATCAGAAGCATGCTTGATGCCTGTGAAGAAGGATGCCTTGAACTGGAAGGACAGATATTGTGAGACACTCTATGAATTCTGAGAACAAAATCTGGGTTATCTGAGAGAACATCTAGTGTTCTTAATCACTGAGCCATCTCTGCAGCCCCCAAAGTTATGATTTTTTAAGTGGTTTAATATTAACAGTTTTCATTTCTTAGAATTAAACTTTATTAGAAAGGTAAAAATATTTCAGTTAAGTCACTGACACATGTTTGAAGTCTAGATATTAACTTAATCAGCTAAACATCTTCTGACTGTTAGAGTAGAAGAAATAAGATTTTACATTTTAAATATTCATGAATATGTGTTATTTTTACGAGAAACATCAATTTACATGAAAAAGTGATTATATTTATAACTTTTGTTTGTCATACACAAGGCCATGTAAAGCTACATCCAATTAAGCTGTACTCAATCTTGAAGTGTGATTGAATATTTAATAACAGTCAATGCTGTAGTTAGTATTAAGCTATATACAGTACCTGAATAGGGGGTGCTGAAATTAGAGTCCCCTGATGCACCGACCACTGCTTGTAACAGCTTCTTTTTCAAGTGTGCTCAAGTGTAACACTTGGTTTCTGTATCATTAGTTTTGGAAGAACAAAAATGCATAATTTGGCGTCTGAGTGTTTTTGATAAACAGTTACTCAAACAAACACTCTTAAGTGTTCTTGGACTGAGCTTACATTTTTGAGTTTGGATGGTGATCTTCCAATTAGGAACACAGTAAAATCAGAGCTACTGGGTGATGATGTATGCTTACATCGCTGTCTTCTCTCAGGTTCCCATCAGAATCGCTGCACCATCCAAGAGGGAACCAGGAGCATTGGGAGCACCAGTGCTGAGCTGCCTTTGTGCCATCCCCCTACCCAGCACCACTCTCCAGTGCTGGAAGCACCTTCCCAGGCTTTCTATTGGCTTATAGAAAAATGGCAAGCTTTTTGACCTATCAGAACCTCCAAAGAGTTACTGAACCATCCCTGTACCCTTGATGTTACTTCTGCTTCTCTGTCTCCTGTTCTTAACAAGTCCAGGGCATTAGGCATGCTCAGAAAGCTCTCTGTGACACCAAAGAATGCCAGTCTCATTCTGGAGCCCACATGTTTAGAGCATGGTCTTCCTCAAGACTACAAGGCTAGATGGTTCCTAGTCCCACCTCAGTGCTTAAAAGAGGCTTCTTCAGCAAAATTTCCCTAGAAATCCCCTATAACATAGTCCCCTTTCTGACCCATAGTTAGACTCTCTCTCTCTCTCTCTCTCTCTCTCTCTCTCTCTCTCTCTCTTTCTCTTTTGGGTATTTCAAGACAGGGTCTTTCTGTGGCTTTGGAGCCTTTCCTGGAACTAGCTCTTGTAGACCAGGCTGGTCTCGAACTCAAAAAGATCCGCCTGCCTCTGCCTCCCAAGTGCTGGGATTAAAGGCGTGCACCACCACTGCCCGGCCATAGTTAGACTCTTAAAAAAAAAAGTTGCAATTGGGAATTATACATGATTCCTTGAGTATTTCCGGGGATGTCCTGTATACAATGGGCCATGTGAATAGGACCCTTTGAGTGAAGCACTCAGAGTCTTTGAGCCGCACCCAGCAGTCCATGGCACTAGCTCCTGCTTAGTCCCTGGCAGAGTGCCTGGCACACAGCACATGCTCCCAAAATGTTGGAAAACAAGAATCTGAGAGAGTGATGAGATCCAAAGAGTTTATTTGAGCCATACATATTTTCTATTTCCATTGCTTAGGTCATTTCTTGGAAGAAGAACAGAGGAAATAACTGAAGTCCTTAGACGGACGATGGAGGCGAGCAAGCATCAATTACTCAACTGATTGCCGAAGAAAGCAATGGCTTGAAAAGGACGTGCTCAGGTTAGGAATACTTTCATTTTAATGACTGCAGGCAGGCTTTACCTTTTTATCGCTTCCATTAACATTTGGATCTACATTTATGCATTAATCGTAAATAACTAATAATTTGCCAGTATGGTAGATTACCCATGTTTATAAATCTTTTCGGATAAGACCACTTTCTCAGCTAGATCAGGTTTCATAGCAATTTATACGAGCCTTTGAACTAAAATAAATCCTCCTCATTTTCAAACGTTAAATATGCTGATATAGCGGTATCCTTCATTTAAAACAAAATATGACATCTTCTTATAAAAATCTAGGCAAATATAAAAAAGAGCCAGAATTATAAAATCTAAAATAGATTATTTATTATGTGGCAACATCCATATTCAGCACAGAGATCCTCATAAAATTCTTTTCCTTTTCAATGCTCCTAAGAAGCATTTAAGCACTGTGGTGTTACAGTTTTCCATTCTCATTTATTGTGGGTCTCAGATATGAGTGGACACGATAGCCCCTGTCAGGTGAGGGAGACATGGCCTGTCTGATCAGTGATTGAACATGTGTCCATCCATCCTGTCCCTTGGAACTGACCAGAGCCGAAAAGAAAGAACAACCCTTTTGCCTTCCATCTACAAAACACAAATGCTGCAGCTAGTGTGTTTAAAAAAAAAAAATTAAAAAAAAAGAAAAACCCCAGACATCGCATTACACCACAGCCTCTCGTCTTCTTCTCCGTAGTATCATTTGAAGTCTGCTTTTTAAAACAGAAGTTGAACAAATGAATCCTTCTGTCCTCACTTTCAGTTGTCAGCAGTGTTTCAGCGTGAGATGAAATGAATTGCCAAGCCCTTTCATCTTCTATAATCAGCTCTACACAGCTGAGTACACCCACAGCCCTGCATGCTGCCTCTGCCAGCGCGCATTCTCTGCCGAGCAGGAAGTCTTTGTTAGTGCCACGTTTCCAGCGTTCTACCGGGGACTGGGTTTATTTTGGTTCCCTCCTTCCTTTCTTGCTTTTATGCATCTTCCACCTCCGTCCCCCTGCTTGTACCTATATTCAATTTCCTGCAGAAAAGAGCTGCTTAGGGGGTAGCATTATGAAAGAACACAACCATTGCTACTCCAGTCACATACGCACAAATAAGTTGTTTAAGATTAATACTGTCGGACGATTCAAGCCACACCTCTTTCATGCCAGACTACTTCAGTCCGGGTATCCACAGAGATTGAGTTACTTCAACCAAGATCGTATCCCGCCTAGTGCTGAAGACTCTGGACTCGTAGCGGGTTGACACAGAGCAAGGAAAGCCTGTTGGTTAGTGCAGAGCTTTGTCGGCGCTGCTGTTTACAGGATGTTGAAGGGAGAGAGGGCCTGCTTTTCACCCCGGCTGCCCCGCTAGCTTAACCCCCGAAATAATCATACAGAAATTGTATTAATTAAATCACTGCCTGGCCCATTAGCTCTAGCCTCTTATTGGCTAACTCTCACATCTTGATTAACCCATTTCTATTAAATCTGTGTATCACCACGTGACTGTGGCTTACCAGCAAGATTCTAACCTATGTCCGTCTCAGGCAGGAGATTCATGGCGTCAGCCACACTGCCCTTCTTCCCAGCATTCAGTTCTGTCTACTCCACCTATCTAAGTTCTGCCCTATCAAAAGGCCAAGGCAGTTTCTTTATTAAACCAATGAAAGCAACACATAGACAGAAGGACCTCCCACACCAACAGGAACCACTGATAATTCCTTTAGGCTAGTTCTCATTCACTCCTTAAACATATTGTGTGGCCTTCAATCTCTCTTCCTTCTCTGTTTCCTCACACCCAAACTCTAAATCCTCATGACCTCTTAGGCTTTCTGAAGAGGTACTAAACGGTGAACATTGTTCAGTATGGACCAATTCAAAAATTTCACACAGCAATGTTAGGTACTAAGTACAATTTATTGTTGCTTATACAGGATCTTGCTAGGTAGCTTGGGTTGGCCTTGAACTGACAAGCTTCTTGTCTCAGCCTCTCGAGTGCTGGGATTATGGGCATGTATCCATGCCTGGTTTCAATTAATCACCATTTCCATTCCCCAAATGCAGAAATCAAAGCTGATGGGTTAGTTAGCGCTGCAAGGGTAAGAGGGAGAAGGAAGAGCCATACCTAGGCCCTGCCTCCCCAGGTTTTGCCTGCATATAGTTCAGAGTGTGGCTCTCTAGGTAAGAAGATCTCCTCTTGCACAGAAGTTAGTTCAGCACTGGACATGTGTCTCAAGAGAAAAAAGATGGGGTGAGCAGAGAGGCGCTCAGCCAGCATGATAAGATTCCTATGCTGTTAGGGAGACAACGTTCCTCTGGCTTACAGAAATGGAGCCCTGATGACATTTATTGAGTTCAGGCAAACCAGCCCTAGCGTCCAATTTTTCTCAATAGTTTTTAAGAGCTTTTAAAGTTATTATTATTTTATTCTATGTATATGGGTATTTTGCTTGTATGTTGTCTGTGTACCACACGCACACCTGGTGGCTGCAGAGGCCAGTGGCGGGTGTCGAGTTTACTAGGACTCGAGTTACAGATGGTCGTGAGCCTCCATGTGTGTGCTGGGCATTAAACCCGGGTCCTCGGGAAGAGCAGCCAGTGCTCTTAACTGCTGAGCTATCTCTCCAGCCCCTCATTATTTTTACTGGAAGCTGGTAACTTCTCTTTGCTCAAGCCAGCTCCATTTGGATTCCTGCCATGGAGAGAGACAAAGTTAGACCTGGAAGGAAGGGACAAAGTTAAACAATTTCAAAGTCAGGAAGGAGCCCGTCTTCAGCCTGTGCCTGCTGTAGGGCTGCGTCCAAAGTCAGGTAGGAGCTTGTCTTCAGCCTGTGCCTGCTGCAGGGCTGTATCCAAAGGCAAACATTACTGTCAACCTGATGTCATAATTTAGCAAGCTCCTGGCTTGCTAAGATAATTAAAAAGTAACAGCTTTTTATTTTCTGAGATAAAAAGAGGCGTTGGCCTGGAAATGGGTATGGACCTTTTAGATTTGAGCACATCAATTCATATTTCATCTCAAGCAGGAAGGAGCTAGAAATGAATTCTTGTTTTTGAGCCACTTTCTGGTGAGAGGGATCAACAATACTTGAAAACCAATTACAAGCACCGCAGACTAGAGGAAGCAGTTCCCAGAGCTCGCTCTCCTCTGGAGGGCCTGCTGGACATCAGACTAGAAGCTGTTTCCCCTTAAGCCTTTATTCAAATTAATTCCTGCTTTAAGACCGAATTTTCCCAATTCAGAAAGCAACAAAAATCACACATCCAGACTACACAAATGGTGTAAATCTGAACTCTAAAGTACACATTTCTCATCATTTTCTTTCAGTAGAGGGCCAGCTGGGATTATGCAAAGGCCCACGTTAGGACTCCTCACCTGACACACAGACTCTTTTTAAGGGGGAGGGGATTGTGTTGTTGTCATCCCAAAAGCCCACACCAAAACTTTCCTTCAGATCATAGTAAGTTAGTCAACAGTCATTAGGCATTTCTACATGAAGCCCCTTTAAAAGACTTAAAAGACTTTGTCTGAGTTGTTTTCTTTAAGCTTACTTTGAGATGGAGTAACACCCATTTTTCAGATGAGAAAACTGAGGTACAGAGCAATGCACTAACTACAGCTGTCACTCAAGTATGAAGTCAGCAAAACAGAGGTACCTTTGCCCTTTTACCTGTTTACCTTTACCCTGCCTGGGTAATCTTCCGGAGTGTGCCTACTAAATTATGGGTGCCTGCTCTAAAGTTACTGAATTTACACGTGGCTCCACTTGCAAGAAAATCGGCCTTATGTTTGATAAAGAACTACATCAAAACTCCAGGATGTAAGAAGTAGCCACGCAAAATCACCAGGTCTCCTGAGGTGTTAACTATGCCCAGGTAACGCAAGGCTGCAGAATGACTGTGTTGTTGCTAACGCATATAATACAATCCTTACTAGGGAAAGGAGTGAGCTGGATGTGTTCAGCAGTGAGCTCCACTCGTCCGTCCAGACTTTGTGCAACAGTCCCTTGCTTGAAAACATTCTATTAGCTAATACCATCACTTCCTAGATCCTGGCAGTTTTCAGATTTTGAAATTATAGCTGAAAATGCCACTACTCATTCCTAAATTACGAACGGCTCACCGCTGACCTCGGAGTTGTCTGCCTGATATTTACACTTGGGAAAAAAGAATAAGCGGTTTCCTCAGAGGGTCGCTCCCCACACAGCAGGTACACGCTGCGCACTTGTGGGCACCGAGCACAGACCACCGTGTGGTCGAAATTAACAACCATTTCTAGGTGGTATATCAGGGGCTAAGTCTATGGACTTAGATAATTGGGGAGAGGTTGTAAAAACAGAACAAAATGACGGCAGGATTCCATAGTTTCCCAGAATAGATATATAATCAACACTTAAAATTACTGTTCATTTTATTTTGTTTTGTTTAAATATTATATATCGAGAGATATGTTTTCAGTTACATATTCCTAGTAGTAAAATGTACAGATGAACAGACAGGAATAAATCTCTATCTTAACTTGGGTTTTTGTCAAAAATAGAATAGAATAAAACAAACTGGAAAAAAAAATCTACAAAACCTGAGAGCGATTGTGGAAAGGTATTGTGGTTGCCCCAAGTAAACACATGGAAGATACCCTGAGCTTTCCGGATGGAGGGGTGACGTCCGTACATTTTGCCTTCCTGAGGTGTTTGACTATCTCCCCACTGCTGTTCATGAGCATCGGCTGGGCCTCAGTTTGTACAGAAATTTGGGTAATTCTGATATCTTCTCCTGAGGTTGTTTCAATGATTTTTAAAACCAGACTAAATACATGTTATTTTATCTGGATAAATCTATGAACTTAGAAAAACCCATGATCATTTTTATGACTCCTTTAAATTCGATAGACTAAATATCACCAATGCCAGGTCCCGGCAGGTTGCTATGCTCCGTGCTGCGAAGACACAGAGGTGACGAGACATGGATTTTATCACTCGGGACTTTAACCATGAAGGCAGACAAGGAATAACTCAATCCTGAAATGTGTATATGCTACCCAGGAGGTGAAAAGTCTGCCAGGAGCAAGACACTGGCATGGTGACTCATGGATGTGGCTAGAAGGTGTCATAGCCAGACAGCCTCAATCCTTGGGACTTTCGGTATGCACAAGCCGACCTCTGAAAGCCAGGCTCATTCCCCTCAAACTCGCCCACTTTTCTCCCCTAACTGGTTGTTGTGTGAGAGGGGGCTGGTGGATGAAGCAACTCTGAGACTGAAAGCAGGCTGAACAATGCGTGCAGTCTTCTTTCTCCTTGTGATAAAGACAGACTCCACTTACACTTCAGTAGTCTATTTTAACTCAACAGCATCTTAGGCACAGTCTTCATCTAGGCTAAAGATAGCACTAAGAGCACTAAGAGCACTAAGTTTGAATTTAATTTAGGATTACCAACCTACAACTACTAATAAATACTTATCAGATTATTACAATATTAATTTTATTCCTTACGAATTGAGATAAAAATGTAAGTATTACATGAAGTTTGGGCACATACCTCTGGGCTTGTTGTTTTTTTTGTTATAGCTACGGCCTGGCTCTTTTGCCCTCAATTTTAAATCTTCAAAGATTCAGTGATCTTTGGGAACTTTTCTGTTTATCCTATCAGGTTATGTTTTCCAACTTCTCACATAAAATTAGATTATTGAAACAACTGTCTTCATGAAAGTTTCATATTTATAATTAATCTGTATTTTTCCATTGTAAAGCTTTTGAAATAAATTATTATTTTATTCTTGGTGTCGGGATTCACACCTGCCATTCTAGAAGTCAATAGTCAGAGGCAAGAGGACCTCTGCAAGTTCAAAGCCAGCCTGGTTTATATATAAAGTACTTGTTCAGGCTGGGCTATAGGGTAAGACCTTGTCTCAAATAAAACATGCATATTATTTACTTTATCAATAGAAGTGAATTTTGTTATTGGAACTAAAAATAATAATTCTGTTCCTTGGAGCTGGTATAAGCACTTCTGAATGCTCCTTCATGGGTGCTGCCAATCAATTCTCAGAAGTCTCAGTTTTCCTGGTCATCCTGGAAGGTCACCTGAGAGTTTTGCCTTTAGCTCCCTTTACCACATAGAAGATAAGCCAAAAACACACGAAACTGCTATGAGCAGAGCTGCCTACCACTAAACAGGGCAGCAGTGGTACCCACTGTGTCTGGGTGCAGCTCCATCCAAGTGGGAAAGCTGCGGCATTCAAATCTGGATCCTACATAAACATCGCTATCGCGCGTCTTGAAAAGTCAAGATTGCTGTCGTAGATAATACGGGCTGAGAAGCACAGATGTGTGTCCACAGCCTTTATAGCTTCCACACAATTTTCTGGAGCACTGACTAGCACTTAGTGGGAAAAATTGAACACAGCTTCTTAAAGTTAGGAAGCCCTTTGTTTCCAGGTGATTCCCAGTTAAATTAATTTGATCAAAAAATAATGCATGATGGGTTTTGGAATCATCAATGTAGTTCTAAATTGTAGAGCAAGAAACCACTTGTATGATGCCCACAGTTTGCTACGACTTGGTCCGTCCTGTGACTTTCTGAGCCTTTGCAGATTCACAATGGACCACACTTTCAAGAATCGCTTTTTTTTTTTCCAGCTATCCTTGAATTATGGCAGCATGCCTGGAAGCTGGTACTTTAGAGCCGTGGAAATGTATCTGCTTGCAATCTCAGAACCGAAAACAACTCAGGCAGCCAGTTTCCATTTGGCTGCCTGGCACTGGCTGAGAGTTTCCCGTCCACGTTGACGATCCACTTTCAAAGACAGGAGACACTTCAACACTCACATTCATTTCTTCTTCCCTAAAAATAACAGCAGAGGAATGTGGGCTGATGTGGGTTCCTGGTGGCCTGTCCTTTGTTGACACTCAGGCTTGGTTGTGCCCACCAGCTTGTCTAGAACCTTTGGACATATTTTTGAAGAGCCACTACAGATTATAATATAATTTGAGAGAAATCGAAAAACAAAATTGCTTTTAAAATGCTGAAAGGATTTCACTTAACAAAAGTAACTGAGTAAGTGAACACATGTATAAGAAATTAGAAAATTAGCTTATAGTTATTTGAGAACATTACATTGTTATAGTCTTTGAAACTATTTTTAAAGCAATTCTGGGGTAACTTGTGTAAAATATACCACACAAATATCTCATAAACCATGACACAAATATGCAGTTCTCACTAAGCTATGCACACACCCATCATCACCCGAAGTCACCTTGGCCATGTTGCCATCGCTGCCTGTGCTCTATGTCCCCCATTTTTCTGCTTCTCCAGCATTCAGCAGTCTGCTCTCTGCCTCAACACTTTGATCTGTATTCCCCAAAATGATGAGCAAATAGAATAAAATCCATAGCCTTTATTTGAGGATGGGCTTCGACTTCTTTCACTCAGAACAGTGACTTTGCGGTGTATCTGCTTTGGAATTGGCATCCCTGATGCAATAGCAGGCTAATTTCTTTCATCTAAATATTATGTCACATTTAGCATGTATCTCATGTTTACAGTGGACATAAGCCATATATATTAGTCTTATTTAAGTAATAATGTGCTACAGGATCTTTAATGATGAGAGAAAAGTCTATTATGTATCCATTTCTAGTCTCCATTTGTTTAGCTATACATTTCCTTGGTTCCCATCAGTACCATTCCCTTGCCCCTACCTACAGATCTCCCCTTAACATTTCAGGTTCGAGTAGGCAGGTGTAAAGTCATTCTGTTAAATTTTACTTTAAAACTTCTATATCACCCATATTTTTTCATTGTTGAGTGTTTATATTTAATTACCTGCACCTACTAGTCCTTCTTCAGATATGTAGCTTGCGAGAATCGCCTCACAATTTGTGGCTTTTGTCCTAAAATATCTTCATGTCCTTAGCACTTTTTGTAAACCGTCTTAAATTCTAAAGATGGATTTATCAAATTTTTATTTTAGAAATCATGCTATTTGTGGTAAATCTTAAAAGTCTTTTCCTAGCTATAAATCCAGAAGAATTTCTTATTTTTTTCCTAAAAGCTTAACAGTTTTCATGCTATATTTGAGTTGCTGATTTGATTTACCTTATTTCTGAATGAGCCGTGAGACAGAGGCTGACCGCTTACGCTTTTGTTTGTGGGCGCCCCACCATCCCAGCACCATGCTGGAAAGCCTGTCCTGTTATAGAATGACTTTTGTACATTTACAAAAGATCAGTTGTGGATATTTGAGTGAGCTGACTTATGGATTCATATTATGGATCTTGCTCATTGACCTTCTTTGACAAATTTTGACAAATACCATTTAACTTTTGTTGCTATAGCAATGTAAGAATTCAGGCAGAATCCCTTGGACTTTATTCTAATTTTTCAATGGTTTGAGCCATTATAAATAATTTAGTTCTGTCCATAAATTTTAATATATTTTCTGTATCTCTATACAAAGTCTTACCTGATTTTCATAGTAACTGAAAGAAATTCATGGATCAAGTGCCTGTGTGAGTGTGCATAGAGACGCACACAGAGAAGCACATATTTCATTACCCTCATAGCTATAGGTCAGTGGCGCTATCTGTTTCATGTGTTTGCACTGTGTTTCTTGCCGTTTGGTTTCCTTTATTTTCCTTTCATTGCTTTTGGGCTCTATATTGATAGTTTGTTTTCATTCCTGGCCTTGACAATAATTTATTTCTTCTCTTCTTATTTTTCTGTATTAGTCTTGGTGGAGATGAGGTTTGCTAAGCTTCAGCCATTTTTTCCCTTGAACATTTGCTTTGACTTTTTCTCCCATCCTTCCAGGACATAAGTCTTCAGTTGCAGCCCGCTTAGTCACTAAGAGCTTCCCATTTCTAACTGTTAGACTGTTCATTTTATTATTTAGATATATCGTTTCTGCACTCTATTCTGCTGATTCTTTTTAAAAATGTTCGTCCATTCTACTTTTGATTCAATCTACTAGACCTATTCCACTTCTAAAATTTTAGTTTCTTTTTTTTTTCTTTTTTGGTTTTTCGAGACAGGATTTCTTTGTGGCTTTGGAGCCTGCACTGGAACTAGCTCTTGTAGACCAGGCTGGTCTCGAACTCACAAAGATCCACCTGCCTCTGCCTCCCGAGTGCTGGGATTAAAGGCGTGAGCCACCACCGCCCGGCAAATTTTAGTTTCTTTACTGAAACTTTCTATGTGGGGAGTGATGCTCTCTAATTTTCACTAGTAATAAGTATATTCATGATTACTCCTTTAAAATGCTTTGGAGACTGGAGAGATGGCTCAAGGGTGAAGATGGCTCTGATCTTCCTGGGGATCCAGTGATACAGTATGGGGTTTCCAGTACCCACAATGGGCTGTTCACAATGACCTCTAACTTCACTGTTAGAGGATATGCAATACTCTTCTGACTTTTGTGGGCACTCATAAGTGTGTGCAAACATACATACACAAGCAATGCATATCTATAAATAAAAAATAAAATAGATGTATGAATCTATAATTGATATGTAATATTAAAAGAAGATAAGTTTTCCCCAATGAAATGTCATTGCGTGTATCATCCACAGTCCAGGGCAGACCCCATGCCCAGGATAGTTGGCCAACACAAAACAGATTCTGATTTTGTGTGTGAACTTTTGGTTCTGTTTTGGTACTTTTTGGCTTAGTGTTTGTTTAATTTGGTTTCCTTTCTTTCTTTCCTTCCTTCTTTCTTTCTTTTTTCTTTATTTTTTGAGAAAGAGAGAGAAAGAACAAGAAGTTGGGTGGGTAGAGAGTTTGGGAGGCTGTAGAAATAGTTGAGGGGAGAAGAAAGAAATATGGTCAAAACATATTGTATGAAAAAATTAAGTAAAAATACTTTCATCTGGACTGCTTTAAAATCTCACCCTGGTAATTAACTTACATCATCTTCTGATTACCTTCATCTCATTCAATTGAAGATTGTTCTTCGTGAGTGATTTTCAGTTGCAATTTGGATTTATCGTGTTGGCGTTAGATTTTGATCGTTGTTTAGCGCTTCTGTTTCTGCAGCTTTCTTTGGTACCAGCGTGGCAGGGACTATACTATATCAGCACCACGGGAGGTGGACTCCGTGGTTCCTCATTGTCTCTACTGATAACACGGGGAAATGGGCACTCATTACTAGTTTGCAATGATAAAGGCCTGGTACCCATCTTGCCCTTTTCTGATACCACCACACAACAGTCTTGACAATAGCAGAGTCTACTAGGGGAAGAAATAAGGCTCCCAAAATACTCTTTGCTGGAATCAGTAGGGCAAGGCTGTGATGTCTGGCTGGAGTGACACTTGCCGAGCGTTTTCCGTCCTGCTTTGCTAGCCTCGCATGACTCTTTAGACAGAGCAGCTTTGGTTGCAATCCTAGATTTTGGCCAGCAGCTGGGAATTTTTTGCTTGCCAACATGTTCAACTGCAAGTCTAGGATATATCAGACAAAGGAAACCCAGGAAACTCACCAATACATTATTCATTGAGTTCCGAGTTCCTTAAGCGGTCTGCTATCCTCTCTGTCTATTAGGCCCCTTATGGATGTTCTGTATATAAAGACCAAGGTTTGTAATTGTCAACAGCAGGAGAAATGGGGAAAAGCCTGTGTAAGCTTTCATTGGCTGCTTCTTATTATGGGTTGTATTTCCCTTCTTCCGGATGTAGGAATCATTTGATGGTTTTTAACTTTATGGTTGCCAGATATGTTACATTCTTGTATTTACTCTTAAGCTTTGTTCTGGGACTTAATTAGGCTGCTTGGAAAGAGTTTCGGTCTTTTGAGTATTGCTTCCAAAATATTTTGGGCAGGATGAGAGAACTGCTTAGTCTAAGCTAATTATTCCCCACTAGCGAGGAAAGATCTTTTTGTGGACTCTACCCGTTGCCCCGTAAATCTTGATTTTTTTTTTTTTCTGTTCAAGCTCATGAGAACAGGTTCAATTCTAGCTTTCTCTAACTCTCCGTCCTGTTCTTATTCTTTTAGGAATTCTTTCCCCCAGCGTTAGGCAGGATCTTATTGCGCATGTGTAGAGAGTACTCAGCTATGCTTTGGGAGGATTCTTTGCTGATCTCCACAGTCTGCTGTCTATGCATGCATTCTATGACATACGCTATTCATCCTGGCCTCCAGCTCTGTCCTTACAACCCAAGGGTTCTGGGCTTTGCCCAGGCTTCCCGTCTGTACCTGGAGCTCTCTTGAGGCAGGAAGCCATGGTAAGGATAGGGTTATTTTGCGTGTTTGCTACCTTTCTGGCCCCCTGATTTTCGTGGACTGATATTCTAGTGAAGTGACTGTTTTGTAGGTGAGAGAGCAAACCTGGGATCCTGTCACTCTTCTGTGACTGAAAATTCATTTTATGGTTTTGATAGGTGCACAATATGTAACTGGAATAAACCGCCTCTCTGCCTCTATCTCTAGAAGGAAATTATAGAAAAATTCTGTAATTTGAAGTTCAAGGCTGTAGAGTAGATATGGTCATGATTTCACCTTCCTTTATATGGAGCACTTAGTCACAGGGCAGTCTCTTAGATGCTAATACTTAAAGAGAATTGCTAAGTGCTAGTGAGACCATAATATCTTATCTAAAACCCTGGGGGACAATTTAGTGTTTCCCTGTTTTAGAAAGGTCTATTAAACCCATTATAACCATACATCCCAAACTCAGTCCTACAGCAGCACTCTGAAATCAAATAATTTTATATTTCTGTAGCAAAGAATATGAATATTAATACTTAGTAGGTTAAACAAGGTTTCTTCTCAGCTTCAACTTTTGCTGCCAAATAAATTTGTCAGTTTATATCTGTAAAAGAGCACAGAAACCTGTTCTATTTTCATCAGCTCTTGTTTGAGGATTTTGCATTAGAGATTATATGAACATATTCATTCAGGCCTCATAATTAAATTGAAATAAGCAAAATAATGATGACAACTTTGCAAATGAAGCAATGAGGTCTGGACAGTTAGCTAATGGACTGGGGCAATGACTCAGTTAGCACTTGCCTTCTAAGTATGAGGGATCTGAGATCAAGCTGCAGAACCCATGTAAACATCCTGGGTGTGACGCCACGGGTTTGTAATCCCAGCACTAGGGAGGTGGAGACACGAGGGTCCCTAGGTCTTGCTGCCCAACTTCTCAAGACTAATTGAGCTCCAGGCCAGTGAAAGATCCTGTTTAAAAGGAGGCTGATGGTATTATTGAGCCTGGCTGCTGAGTTTGACCTTAGGTCTCTGCACTCACCTATGCCCACACTCATGAACACACACACACACACACACACACACACACACACACACACACACAGTGTGCCTGTACACATGCCTGAACCTATCCACGTATGAACCTATCCACGCACAAAAAAAAATACAAAGAAAAGAAAGTCAACTCACTCATGTAAGGAATTGCAGTCGGTACAGGGTAGGTCCTGTATTCCATTGCCACCCTGAATCTTAACCTTTGAGCCGTCTAAATAGTCCTCAATTAGAGAACCCTCCAGACAAGACAATCAAGGAAATCTAACCTGATCCTGTGTTTTTCATATCACATGGCTCTTAATCTCTGAGCCATTTCTCCAGTCTCCACAATTTAATATTTTTTAAGTGAGCAGTTTTTGCAAATAACATGTTGGGGACAAGAGATCCTTTTTTTTTTATTCCTCATTCAACATTCTGAGCAATCCTCCAGGGCAAGTTGTCCCTTTTCCTATTTTTGCTCAGAAGTCTCAGTTGGGCACTAGGTTTCACATCGACCATTTTACCATAGTGTCATGTTTGCAACCCGCTTTCAGCCAACCCCAGTTTTCTGAAAGTTTATTTCGCTGAAGTTTATTTCACAAACATTTATTTCCCAAAGTAGTGCTCTCTTTTAGTTCCATCACCTATCAGCCCTTTCATTGTCTCCCTATGCTGGTGCTGGTGGTTGAGCCCAGGACCTTGCATATGCTAGGCCAGTGTTCTATACAGAACCCTACTTGCCTCTTTTTCTCCTCAGGTTTCTCTCCTTCTCAAGGTGGCCATGGGGGGGAACATTATTTGAAATTCATCTTATTAGGAAATGCTAACAGTCCTATATGCTGTCCCCAAGAAACACATCGACTCTCATTAGAATCGTGGGGATCCTCTCTCCCACTTTGGGCTTGTGCCCCAAGGTTAGATCTGTCAGAACATCCAGAGGATGAGGGACTATGGGGTGTGTTACATAGAGCCAGGCAGATGGGAACAAATACAGACGCTCGAGTCTGACTATAACATGAATTCTAATTGTTCTTAATAAAAAACCCAGAGTCAGATATAAGGGAGTGAAAGTTGAGAGATCAGAGAAGCAGTGCAGCAGCCACTAGAGAGACCTTTTACCTCTACTGGATCCTCAGACCAAAAGGATGATCCTGTCCTCAGACTGCATCCTCAGACAGCATCTTCTGGCTGCATCTTCAGACAGCATCCTCAGACAGCATCCTCTGACTGCATCCTCAGACAACATCTTCTGGCTGCATCTTCAGACAGCATCCTCAGACAGCATCCTCTGACTGCATCCTCAGACAGCATCCTCAGAC
>JAQHUG010000078.1:5296557-5318662 GCA_028555095.1 Dicrostonyx torquatus
AAACAGCTTAATTTAAGTTAAAAGAGCTAACCAGAAACATGCCTAAGCTCGGTTAAACATGCACAACTAATAATAAATCTCTGTGTCACGATTTGGGAGTTGCCTGGTGGCCCCAAAGAAAAGGCTTGGTACAGTCCTCTCAACCGAGCAAAGCTCGTATGAACTGACGGAGACTGAAGCAGCAGTCACCAGGCCTGCCCGAGTCTGCACCAGGTCCTTGTATATAAACTGTAACTTTCAGTTTAGTGCTTTTAGAGGACTCCCAAGTGTGTGAACGAGTGCATCTCTGAATTTTGTACCTTCTCTTGGGGCTTATTTATTTATTTTTTTTAACTTTCCTGTTAGTTTGTCTTAATTTCGATATGATGGTTTTTATTCTATCTTTATATTTTATTTTGTTGTAATCTCTTAGGAACTTTTCTTTTCTACCGAGAAACAAAAAAGAATGGATCCGGATGGGAGTAGAAGTAGGGAGGAACTGGGAGGGGGAGAGATGGGGAAACTGTATTTAGATTACATTGTATTAGTAAGGGGAAAATACTGATTTGAAAGGTTGGGGATTTAGCTCACCAGCAGAGTACTTGTACAGCAAATCTCTTAGTTTAGTTCCAGGCACAATAAAATAAAATAAAGTAAAAACCCAACAAATAGTTTAGCTTATCTTCAAATGCCTGCAAGTTATAAACCAACATTCTAGAGTAAGTGACTCCCAGGTCAGAAGAGTGGTGTCTTTGTGTTCACTGTTCCTCACATTCCCCCTCCCAGTCTAGGGAGCAAGGCTTAGAGATGCTTTGTTTGAATTCCCTTTGGATCCACGAACACTCTAAGGTCAGATAACAAGATAACATGTGATCACTTTCGACTTATGATTGAACGCACGTCTATGGTTTTGTGTTGTCTTCAGGCTGAGCTTTAAAGGTCTGTGAACTTCTACCCTCTGTAATTAGAGCTGGACAGCACTCTTCCCACCTTGCCACTACTGACAATGACAAAGACATTTACTTCTCAGTAATGTGTTTGTATGGTGTGGGCAAGTGTTTGGGGGGCGGTAACCAACAGTTCTCTCTTCTAGACAACAATGTCTTGCCATAACCTTGACATGAAGTACATTAATTTTACATTATGCCCTGTAGTCGCAGAGAAAATTAAAGTTCCTGCTATTATCTCCCCCTGAGAGCTGATAACCTTCTGGCACGAGGCTCAGGCATGCCAACACAGTCCCTCCATCATCCATCTCTTATTGATCTATGAGCCAGAGCGCCAGCACTTGAATTACAAATCCCTAGTATATTTATCTCCATTTTAATGCTTTCCATTTTAATAAGAATTTCTTTAGCTTTTGGTTCTGGAACATTTGAGTAAAATTAGGGCTGGGGAAACCCAGTTCTAACTTGAACCTTATGAATTCTTAAATACAGTCTCACATATGTCTAGATTTAATTATAACTTGAGAAGCATACCATAGGAATCATTGAGAAATCACAATGACCAGATTTTAAAGGTTCAGACAAAATTGGTCAACTTCATGAAAAAGAAAACTTGATTAAGGTATATTTATTTCACCAGACATCAAAACACCAAAAATTAAGGAAATCGGTATTTTTGTCACCCAAATCTAAGCGCAGGTGTATATTGGAAAACAGCAACAGACACTTGGTAAAGGGAAACAGTTCTTACTTTATAAAACCCCCAAATAATCAGTAGTTAAAAACATTATGATGTGAGGCAGTTTCCTCCACCCCATTATTCAAATTACGTTTTCTTTGAGTGCCTGTTAGGCATCATGAATTTCTGAATGGAACATGACATTTTACATGAACAGCCTAGTAATTTCTCTCAATGAAAGAGAAGTTTAAAAATACAGACATTATGCAAACCATGTTTATCTGACTGATTTTCCATTTCAGGTTATGTTACCACCACGTTCCTTTTGTCAAGTGAAGAGAGAGAGAGAGAGAGAGAGAGAGAGATTGGATGTTTGAATTTTAAACATGTACAGAATTGTATAATA
Organism: Dicrostonyx torquatus; assembly: GCA_028555095.1. NCBI lineage: Eukaryota > Metazoa > Chordata > Mammalia > Rodentia > Cricetidae > Dicrostonyx > Dicrostonyx torquatus. Next base: position 5,298,569 of record JAQHUG010000078.1, read on the forward strand.
GACCCAGAGGCAATAAGTTATGAGCATTCCTAAAAGTAGGGCCAAGTTTTTATGTTTTCCGCTTGAGAAAAAGTCCAAGATGTCCACCAAAAAGACCCCCAAATAACCATTGCCTTAAAACGCATTTCAGCCCTTGTTCATGTCAGGGAGAGTCTTTGTATAAAGCAGAATTCTTTTTCCCAGGGAAGGGTGTTCTTCTTCCCCTTCTTAGTCTGAGGAGGTTGTTTGTGTCTGCGCTGGGTGTGCCAGATGGAAAGGTTTCCTCACTAGAGGCAGCTGTTTTAGCAAATTACCTCACTGCTGTATAATGACAGAGCTCCAGAAGACCACTGAAGAAAAGCCTTTTTCTTCCCAGTGAGATCATGAAAACGAGAAACAATTTCAATGAGATTTTTTGTTTACTTTGGAAACTGTTCAGTTGGACACATGGGTGATAAGAGGAGGTATTTTCCATATAGACTTCATTCAATATTTATATATAACAGCGTAAATACAGGCCATAGATTGACAATTTGATTTCTCTTACAACTAATGGATTCATTATCTTTGGTGGATGATCTCATTAGTTTCTTAACTATGAACAATTCTGCTGGGGAAGGTTTTTTTCCCTTTATAACATTCCATTTCAAATATCTGTATGGCTCGTACTTGATCAGAGAGGCACTTTTCATGTTGAAGCCCCACAGCCCCGGCACACCTCCTAAGATGCCAAGGGGAGCTCTCCCAATCCATTTGTCCTCTAATTTAGAGGAAATTTCCTCAGCAAGATTCAATCAAGACATACTATATAAAATCCCTCTTCTACACAAGGAGAATTTCGGTACGTATATATGCAGGTATATGTTTATATGCACATATAAGATACAATGTATAAAGCCTGCAATGTATGTATATATCTGTTCTTATTTTTATGCTCACAGTACTCATTTGAAAAAATTATTCTGATTCAATAAAAAACTTCAAGTTCATTTATATATAGGTAGTAATCCTGAGGAATCATTAAAAATTCCTATAGCAAAAAGTTTATATTATATCATTCATTATTATTATATACTTATATTATATTGATTATAATACCTAGAAACATCCTACAGAATTATGACCCTCTCAGCAAAAACAGGCATATACACACAGTTGCTATGGAGATCATGAAGATGATGCTTAGAAATATTCACGATTGTTTTCCACAGTATCTTGTGAGTTTTTATAACATTAACAAAGTTTAGAGGAGGAGTTAGCACCCTTGTGCCTTCATTGAATTACCATGTCTGCCTTTATCATGTGCAACACAGCTTGTACACAAGCTTTATGACTGAAATATAGATGTGAGTTCATCATTCCTACAACAGTTTAGTTATTATTATAATAATTTAGATTCTAACTTTAGTTACTATCTATACTGGTGTTTGGGTAATGATAAATGTCTAGATCGTGTTTTGTGAAGAAGAAAAAAACATTTATCTCATTGTCTTAGTTAGGATTTCTGTTGCCATACTGAAATGCCATGACCAGAAAGCAAGTTGGGGAAGAAAGGGTTTACTTGGCTCACACTTCCACCTCTCAGTTCATCATCAAAGGAAGACAGGACAGGAACTCAGACAGGACAGGAACTCAGAGAGGACAGGAACCTGGAGACAGAAGTTGATGCAGAGGCCATGGAAGGGTGCCATAGGACAATGGTTTCTACCCTGTTGCTTGTATTTTAAATAAACGCTGATTGGCTTAGTATCTCATGCTTCTTATTAACTCTTATAACTTTTATTAGCCCATAATACTTATCTGTGTTAGCCACATGGCTTGGTACCTTTTTCGGTGAGGCAGTCACATCTTGCTTGCTTTGTGTCTGGTTTCCTCTGTGTCTGGGTGACAACTGCAGACTGAAACTTCCCTCTTCCCAGAATTCTCATTGCCCAGCCTCTACTTCCTGCATGGTTGCCCCACCTATACTTCTTGCCTGACTATTGGCCAATCAGCATTTTATTAAAAATAATACCAGTGACAGGATAAAAGGCCATTGTCCCACAGCAGGGTGCTGTTTACAGGCTTGTTCTCCACGATTTAGTCCACCTGCTTGCTTAGAGAGCTCAGGACCACCAGCCAGGGATGGCCCCACCCGCAATGAGTTGAACCCTCCGTCATGAATTACCAATTAAGATAATGCTTTTCAGGACTGCATACAGCCTGATCTTATAGAGACTTTTTTTTTAAATTGAGGTTCCCTCCTCTGAGATGACTTTAGCTTGTGTCAAGCTGATATAGAACTATTCAGCACAGGGATCTCTATATACAAATAACCCAGCTAACAAGTTTTTTGTCTGTGCAGTCTCATCTGTAATGCTGTATGTATATTTGCACATGTATACATACGTACTTACAAAATGCTGGGTGGAATATTCCTGCTTCATTGATATTTACATAGTGGGAACTATAATCTCTACTGGTATTTGGTGAAGGGGGTATTTGTAGGTATAATAGACAACAAGAGTGGAGTGCCCCTAATGGAATTAGTTTGATTATGAAAACAAATAAGAAAAAGTGCCTTCTCTCTCTCTCTTCACACAGTGTGTGGACACCAAGAACTCAATCATATCGGCACTTCAATTTCAGATTTCTGACTTTCATAAGAAACCGGTGACTGTTATTTAAGCTAACCAATCTTATTATAGCCACTTGGACTGACAAAAATCTACATATGACATGTAATACAACATGTATATACATGATATGTGTTTGTGTGTGGATATGCATGTGCACACATACACACTTCTAAAAGGCTGGAAGCTGGGGGTGTTAAGATTTTATTATTCTTTAATTAGTAACGGATCTTAATCTTTTTATCTCTTTTTTAAAGAAATAATTGGTGTTGCCCATAAAATATGGAGTCCTTTCCATAACAGGCTGTCCAGGCTGTCAATAATTAGAAGCAACACTGGCACATTATACCTAGAGAAGCATGGGGAGCTGGGCCACAGGGCCTTTGCAATGCAGATCTTACATGGGAGATCCCTACTCCTTTCTGAGTGCTGCCTATGCTGTATCACCTTCTCTCTCTAGACTTTCACATTTTCTTAAAACCTAGAATGCCTCCTTACATAGCAAGGCAGGAGCCCATGGTGTTATGATAGGGTCATCTCTGTGCTTCATCAGTGACATAGTGGGACAAACAAAGAAAAGTGACTTGCAGACCTGATGGTCCCCAGGGCTAATAAAAGAGAGGGAAGCTCCAGCCCCTGTTGGCTAATGCTACAGCTTGGGTCATGTTATGGTTTAGATATGAAGAACCCTTCAAGGCTCTGGTGTTGAAGAGGCATTAACAAAAGATGATTGGATCATGACTGTGTCAACTTCATGAGTTGATTACCCTGATGAATTCTTAGTGGGACAGGATATGAAGAAGTGGGGCCTAGGTGGAGGACATAGATCACTGGGGTTTGCCAGTGGAGAGCATATCTTGTCCCTGCCATACCTTGTCTCCTGCCTGCCATAGGTGAGCATCCCTGTGTCACCATTTGCGCCGATTATGATGCTCTGCCTCACCGTCACTCACTCAGAAGCAACAAAGCCATGGACAGAAACTTCTAAAATCATGATTAAAAACAAATCACCTCCCACTTTGAGTTGACTTTCTCAGATATTAAATTACAGCAACAAAATAAGCAATTTACCTCTTATTTGCAGTTACATGTTGAAATTTTTAGGGAACATTTCAAATTAAAGCCAACAAAATGGGCAATGCAATCCCTTGGTTCTAAATCTCTTAGAAATGTTTTGTGTACAAAAGTTATGAACAGAAGCACACCTATGGAGGCTTTTTAGCCACATCTGATTCTAGATATAGCATGCATAGGCTCAAGTTAGGGAAGCTGGAGGAAAAAGTTATGATCTGAGAGAGTCCTACGTGTAGAAAGCTACAGGAGAGTTGTCACAGAGTAGAGGAGATAGACTCTGAGACATGGGTAGTCTGACCTCAGCATTGCTGGAGCTGGCTTCCTTTTTTTTTAAAAAAAAATTCCATATTGAGTACTTATTAATTTAGTACTGATTGATTAACAAAATTATTCACAGCAATACTCAAAGTCCTTAATCAAATTTCATCTGCTCTTGAATATTCAAAAAGGACTCTTCCTGAATTAATACGGTATCTTTAATTTTTTCTTTTCTTTCTCTTCTTTCTTCTTAGAATACAAATGCTTCAGTATATCCAAGTTGTGCTTTTTCTTCTTCATTTTGATTTTTTTTTATCTTAGTACGATGCATGGTTTTCTAGGGTTATTTTTCTAGAGTAATCCACTATCTTCCTTAATCTTTCAATTTTGTCATCGACAAATTCAACTACTTGCCACTCTATCCATCTTCCAGGTTGTTAATAAATGCACCAGACAATAGGGGTCTCAGTATTGATTGATCCCACGGGAGCCTTCCTATTAATCACTTCAATCTGAAGGTTGACCATTTATCCTATTTCTTTGTGTTCTCTTGACTAACTCTTCTATGTGTGGATTTTAAATATCCATAACACAGTAGTTTATTTAAAAAATAGTTTAACATTTCTTCTGACCTAGAGCATCTATAATTGATTTCCATTTGGTTGCTAAAGTTATGTCTCTCTGCAGGATGAGGATTTGACCTTGATGACCTTATTCCACTTAACATTCTAGGATCTATTTTTATCTCAGCTAGTTATCAAACAGGTTCCGGGGCCCATCCCAGAGAGAACTAATTAGTGTCTCCATTAACTTGGGTCCATTAGCACATTTAGTGCTCACTCTAATCACAGGTATATTCTAACTGAACTCTGCTCTCTCAAGTGACTGGGAGGAAGTGATAGCATAGTTGATTTGACATCTATCACACATGCCGAGGGCTAAGCCTCAGTCCACTTTCAAGAAGCACTCGGAAAGAAAACAAAAATGGAAGGCTCTAGCTGACTGCTTAAAGATGCATATGAACAGTAGAGACACAAAGGCAATTGCTGTTACTGGTGTTGGTGAATCTGAGTGTGGGCTCTCAGTGCAGTGCTTTGCTTTTTTTTTTTTTTTTTGGTTTTTCGAGACAGGGTTTCTCTGTAGCTTTGGAGCCTGTCCTGGAACTAGCTCTTGTAGACCAGGCTGGTCTTGAACTCACAAAGATCTGCCTGCCTCTGCCTCCCAAGTGCTGGGATTAAAGGAGTGCAACACCACCGCCCGGCCTGCTTTTTTTTTTTTTTTTAATAGAAGTGTTTTTTAAAATGATTTAGTTAGTCACTCTGTAGAAGGCCAAGTTTCCCTGTAGTGGTAGCACAGATCTTCAGAATGAACAAAGGTGCACATCAATAGAGAGCAAAGCTGCCTTTTCCATGCTGTCTTCAGAGGCAGCACGCACACACACTTGCTCCTGCAGGAAATCACGTTGTTGCCAAATGCACAATGTGCTTTGTGTCACGGCGATGCTATGACTTTCATCTCAGAAGTCCTCTGCTTGCTTAGCTCTGGGACCATAAGAAGCACACAGCTAAGCTTCTGTCACTCTGAAACAAGGTGTCTCTTAGATCCAGCAGATGTCATAAAGATTGCCAGACTCAAAGTCATTTTTACTCCATTGAAATGTGGTGGGGTCCCTTGTGTTTTTGCAGTTCTGACATGTTTATAATCTGAAGATTATTCTAGCCACCAACAATAGCATCTTTGGTGCTTTTAGTAAGTACCATAAATGCATCTGTATCTTCTGATCTGCTCCCAATTACAGGACACTAGCTGGAAGATGCCCCATAGTTACACTGCTATAAAGTCAATAGTGGATTCTATTATCCTGATATGGATAATTGTAATTATTAAGTATTGAGGTTTATGAGCCAGGACTCTGGATATGACTTCAACATTACTAATAACAACTTTATAAACAAAGCAGTGGTATTCTCCTTATTTGCACTCATGTCTAATGAGGAATGAAAAGTTTTATTTAATGCACTAAAAGTCTGTACAATAGCCCTGGGGGGAAGGGGGCGGATAGACCTGAAATGCTGGTCATTTTGTTCTTACGTCATTCTGGATAGAAAAGCCACTGACCAACTTTGAACTTTTAGAAAAATAAAAATTGATGAGCTATAAGAAGACATTTTCTTTTCATTTTTTGAACATATGGTTAGAAAAAGTTGGTGGATGGAAGTTTCTGCTGTGTTCCACCATGGAGCCAACACTTCTCAGGGCTGCCCCCGAGACGACATCAGGCCTGCTGTAGAAACATGCCCTTTAGACTAGCCAAATCTGGGCTTTGCAGCTGAGCTTACTGACTTAGCCATTGTGTGACCCTGACCGAGGATTTAACCTCCTGGAATCTCAATTCACTTATCTGTGGAAACTGGAAACAATGCCAGCAACTCTGTGATGCTATTCTGACGAGGAAGGGAGATAATGTATGTCAAGCCCCAAGATGAAAATAACAATTACTCTCCATTATTGTCAATCTGAGCTACAGTGATTATTTCCATTTGCCTTATGAACTCTTTTGTTCTGGGACTGCAATACAAAGAATGGGCTTAAGTATCTTGTGGCAGAACTGGTCATGCCGAAATAGACCAGGGCTGATTGTTGAGTGGGCTGCTGTGTGGGAGTATCATCCAGCAGAAAACGACAAGATCATCCATCTCTGGCCTCCCCTCCCCTCCAGCTTCATGTAGACTGCTTTGCCCAAAGGCAGCTGGAGAATTTCATCCCAGACACTCAGAGCCTTGGGTTCCCTAATTCAAAAACTACAGGGTCCACAATTGTTTTATAGAGACAGATCTGATAGACAGATAGTGGTAAGGGACTCTGGTGACATGAACAGGGTGTACATAGCAAGTTGAGTTTAGGTTTAGGGTAGGCTACTGAGTCTACTAGGTCACAAATTACTCCTGCTGCCCCAAGACAGGATGATGCTGTTAGCTGTTCAAACCCCAAAGAGGTACTTGAGAAATGGCAGGAGGACCACTCTAAGTGTTCCTATGATCTGTGTTCGAAGAAACTATGCCTCAATTTCTTCTACAAAACGGGCCGAGCAGGACTGGATCACAGTGTTGTGAATATACGCCTTGGAGCACGAAGGCTCTCAAATCGCTGAGATCATGCATTTCTTTAATTTCTCCCCCTCACCTGCCCCACTGCCTTTTTAAACTAGTCACTTCCTGCTGTGGTAGTCTCCTCAACTATTCTTTCCGGGGATAAGGAACCCAGCCGAAAGAACTTCACGAAGTTGCTCAGGGTTGCAGGAAGCTAACGCCAAGTGGCCCAGCAGCTGCCATTTTCTCAGTCAGGATGGCTATGCTTGCTCCTACCGAGCATGGGAGACCGGCCCGCCAGCCACCAGAGAGCCCACCCATGTCACCTGGCACGCTCCCCTGAGCCCCTCCCAGAGCATTCGGCTCCTTTGTGCTGCTAAGGGAAGCAGTAGCCCACACACTGTCTCTGTGGATCTCACTGTCTCTGTGGAAACCTGCGCTTTGACCCTCCCCTGATCTTTCAGAAATAGCAATGTGTCTGGACATAATCGCCAGAGCCTAACTGGCTCCTTGACTGTCGCCATTCTCCGTTAGCCTCTTTCCCGCAGTGCACACCCCGGGGGAAACCCACAGGTGACCTGCTTATGAGGCAATAGATAACAGCAAAGCAATGGACTTGTTGCTCAACCCTCACTGGCCACACCCCAACTCATCTGTCCTTCCTGTGCGTATTACACGTTTTCATTTCATAGAAATAAAATTGTACGCTTTGGAGAAGTTTTAGGTGTGCAGCAAAATGGAGCACAGAGTTCCTGTCTACACCTGTGCCTTTGCAGACACCTTCCTTTGTGAGGCTGCGTTCATAAGGCTTCCCTACATTTTTCTATATGAACTGCTACTTCTCAATTGAGCGGCCTGAGCACAATATTGTCCGTGACAATAGCGGCTGCACTGTACATTGCTATTCTAATCATATATTTTATTGGACGCTGCATACCTCTTAAAGCCGGCATTTCATTTGCCTCCTTCGCCTTCTAGAAAAGCCTGCCGCTGTGATGACGGGCGGAAGTAAAGCTAATGGGCTTTTCCAAATTCCTTCTGAGATTCAAAGCAAGAAAGAAGGTGTGAAAGAGAGAATGAGAGGGAAATCACACAGTCATTTCCAGCCATTTGTGTTAAAACACAAAGAAAACAAGGCACATTCAGGAACTGCTATACCGGGTAGCCTCCATTAATATTTATTTTCGCATTAATATTGATAAGCAAGCACTTTGTAGCTGGGCTGTGTTGCCTCCCCCAATGTCCTTACACTCGCTGTTATTCAAGCTGGTGGCCATTAGCTTGCGTCTTTTTCTGCACCCAGAGCCTCAGAGGGGCTTGGCAGGCCTCCAGCTCACTTATGCTTAAATGGACACTCGAGCGCCGATGGACACACAGCTAAATAGAGGCCAATAATTCAATACAGTACGACTGTACTGAGGCTGCTAGTAAATCCATCAAGCGGTAAATATCATCTGAAGCCAATGCAAGCTTTTATCTTTCCAATTTTTTTTTTTTTTTTGAATGTCTGAGCAAGGCCCAAGCATTCGGCGAATCATGTAATTTATTCTGCAGTGCCGAGCCTGGGCTGTCTCAGACATCATATTGACTTTTTTTTTTCCATCTGTCAGGGGCAGTCAGCAGCTCAGCTATTGTGGGAAGGCATCACATTACATCTATTTATTTATTTATTTCCGCTGCTTCTTTGTAGCATGATTGGGCAAGAACACATTATCTCAGATCAACGGATACCAAGAAAAGCGTCTGAACATCATTACGACAGCATGTTAAACATTTGTCCTCTCCAGTTTGTTAAATCAGCAAATGCATTCCCAGCAAGTGCTTGTAATTGTTCCAAAAGGGCTCCCTACTGCAGGCTTTTACCAAGCTGGAAATACGGCCTGTTATTTTCTGCAGCTCTTTAGGTCAGTGGTGATGCCAATATATTGTAAATAATGCTGAGCAGCTGGCGTGTTGACTTGCTGCCTGTGAGTGCATCTATCTGCACTTGGCCATGCACCTTTGAATATTGCACGTCTTTGAATATTGCATGGTGCACTCTGTGCACATGGTAATCGTTGTGTAGGTTTGTGTAAAATGGCATCCTGTAGACTAACTCTGCAGCATCACTAACTGCTCTGTGCTTTATAATAATTCACTTTACAATAGCTTGCTTCCTGATGAGTCAAAATTGAGATGACTGGGAACAAAACTCCTCTTAGTGCTGTTGCCTATTTGAAAACTTAAAAGGTAAACAAACCCTGTGTTTAAATGCTGTCTGTGACTCTCTTGTTCTTTCTTTGTGTGGGTTTCCTGGGGAAGAAGAATTTCTCCCAAAGTCCTTTGTGGTGGGACTTGAGATCAGACACACACACATCATGTTTAGAGGACATCCCCAAGACATTTCCCAAAGTCACCAGCCCTTCCTAAGAAGCAACTTGTATTCCTGATGTTCAGCATGACTCTGCCTTTACAAAATCAGAACTCAGTTAGCATCCACTCTGAAAGCATACATGACAGTGTGTATTTTAGACCTAAGTTTTCTTCTTTAAGTAAATATCCAGACGCATCCATGCATAGTGTGTGAACGGGGTTGTGACCTAGAGCCATCCCTGTCATGTTTCTAATTGCTTAAAACCATGGTTAAAAATAACACCCTTCAATAATGGCTTTAAGTCAAGCTATTAATGGTTCAATAGGAAACAAAATCAACATCGCCCCAGGAACTTTCCATGGGTTGCATCAGTTTTAAACTAACAAGGCCCCGTTCAGTTGGAAGAACCGGATCTCTTGTAAGAGACTACTTCTGGGTTGTGGTATGAAAGCATCTTCCTGTGGATGGGCTGATGACATGTTTCATTCTTCATTATCAGAGATATCTCTGAACACATCGAACGGATTCCCCAGCTTTGGTCTGACCAGAAGAATCTGAATAAATATGATTTTATAGCAGGATTGGGTGAAAATGAGGTTGGCTCATTCTTCCCTTCCCACGTGGTGGAGACCATAAGTGCGTACATTTAATTTCTGTTCATTAACCCCACTTAGAAAGTTCTGCACAGTACACATTGCTTTTTGAATTCCAAAGAGCAGCCGCACTGTCTTTCTAAAGAAACACATTAAAAGGCAGCTCGCTGGAGCCATTTTCTAACACCTGAGAGCAATTAACGTAAGCAGAGACAGGAAACGCCATCAATTATTTAAAATAAAATGAATATGTAATGTTGACCTTCTCCAGCTGCTGTCAGTTTCGTACTTCCACCTGAGTAAGCTCACAACACACCTCCACATTGCACTCTGTGGAGAGGCAGGCACTGTCTGGCCACACATAGGATTGGCTAATGGTTTGGCTCAACCTTGAGTTGGGGGCACAGCTGACGAAAGGCAGTGGGACCCTGACTCCAAGAGTACATCTCCAGCAGTGGCCAGCAGCTTCAAGCATGAACTCTCCCTCCCCCACCCTAGCCTTTCCCACATATTTTCACCTCCTTACAGTTGCTTTATTTAAGTTATATTCTTCCTATCTTGAGGAAAAGGGCTAACATCCCAGTCATCACATTCCTGAATATTTATGTGTGTATTTTTTTTACATCATATTATATCTATTTATTTATTGGTTTAAAGTCATTAGCTTTTCTTTCCTCTTATTTAGAGTTATCCTTAGTCCTAAAGGATGGGGCAGAATGGTGAATGTAGGCCATGCTTGTGTTGAAAAGCCTAAAGAGATATGTTGAGATAGCTATAATTGCCAGTTGCACGAATTAAATGAGTCATCTGCCTTGTGAATGGGAGGCCTTTTTGCAGATACAAAAGCTTGGGCATTATCTAAGGGCAACATCACCAACTGGAGACTGGGGGATGTTTACGCTCAAATACAACTGCTGTGCAGGACACATGGCATGGATCAAACTGAAGCAGCAAGGGCCAAGAGTTCTCAGAGCAAAGCCTATTAGACATAGAGTACAAAAGTCCTCTGTGACTGTGCAAGCCGAGCCAAGCTGAAATGCTGACATCTCTTTCTGTCCTGACTTGAGTTAGTGATACTAAGAAAATTCACAAAGTACCTCATGCAGGATGGTGCAGGCTTCTGACCAGGTCATTCTTTTGGGATCCTCCCGCGATAATCCAAAGCCTTGGTCAAGGAATAGTTTCCCTAAGTGTCCATAAAGACTGAAAAACAAAGACGTTATTAGAGTGTAGAAGCAGAGTTATCAGATAGATATCCTCAGGCTGTGACTGAGCCTCTTCCTGGTTCTAGCATAAAGCTAATAAATACCCCCCCTTTTTTTTAAGGATGCTGTGTGTTCAAATTCACATAGAGTGTAATTACAGGTTTCATTTGAGATCCTTTCAAAAAGACAATGGGTTGATTGGTGAATTACAGAAAGAAAGGAGCAATAAGTCCTTTACATCTATGTTCCCCCCTGAGATAGTGGCCCAGGATTACCCTCAGCTTCATGATTTCCCTGCCTCTGTCTTCCGAGTAGTTGGATCACAGGCATGTGCCAACACATCCAGCCCCCCTTTTCCTTTAACAAAGCATTATATACCTTAATCTTTAACATAATAAGCAGTTGGCTTTAGGGGAAAAGCTAATGTAAAGAATGTTTTCTTTACATACTGCACAATGACTACCATCCCACACAAAGGAAGGATGTTAGGTTCAAGAAATCCATGCCAAGAAGCAGAGCCAGGAGAGGGTAAACACGATTCACAGACAGCACAGAACCATCTTCTTGCCCAGAATTCCAGATTAACTAGCCATCTGTATACCCAGAAAGACAGGGATGCCACCACGACTGTGTGAATCACCACTGTCATGGGAGGAAGCACAGCTGGAGAGCAAGCGTAGACTCGTGAACATTATAAACTCAATTATTTCAGTGATAAATAGATGACAGTGTCCATATTTGGGTATGAATGGCTAAAAAGAAAAATAAAACTCTAGGTTATTTTGGTTGGAGAACAGAGAACAAATGTGATGTAATATGAATATGTCAGAAACAAAGCATAGTAAAATTTATAATTCTGGGAAGTTGGAACATTTTATTCTGGATAAACAAACCAGGAAGCTCTACTGCTATCCAAGAGTCTGAGGCTAATGTAAAATTCTCCCATGGATTCTCTATTACTCAGAGCTGTGGAGCTCCCCTTCTGCCCCAGGTACACCAACTTATATGCAAGAAAGAAAGACAGACATTCTCAAGGTCAGAAGACCTCGACCAGAATTTTAAAAGCCTATTTAACAGGACTTAACTTCTGAATGTCTGTCCTCACAGAAATCCCTACAGAAACCATTACTAAGCAAATGTAGTCCCTGAGACTTTGCCCTTGAGTCAATTTAGAGCAACTGCACTAAAGAATGACTAAGAATTATTATTTATATTCAGTTTGCCAGTGAGAAGAAGGCATGTGGATTAGAACACACAAGGAACTGGTGATCCACAGAACAGCACCGGGGTGAAATGGAAGCATTGTCCTTTGCCACATTAGGGGGGCCTTCCCATAGTGAGATCTTGCTGGAAATCCCCTGCCATCCAGGGCCGAGTCTGACCTTGGTCTACTATCTGAGGAAGTAAAATTGAGTAGTTGATATGAAGAGGAAGGGCTGGAGAGATGCCTCAGTGGTTAAGAGGGCTTCCTGCTCTTGCAAGAATCTGACATCAGTTCCCAGAACTCAGATTGGTTAAAGGACTCATAACTGCCTGTAACTTCAGCTCCAGAGGCTCAAATGTCCGCTTCCAGTCTCCAGAGGTACCAGCACACACATGGTATACACAACAGAGAGAGATATATATGCACACATTTACACAGAATTAAAAATAAATTTATTTTCAAGTAGTATTAGGGACTAGGGGCTTGAGAGATGACTTATTGGTGAAAACCAAACTAAAACAAAACCCACTTATTACTCTTGTAGAGGATCTTTGTTGACATCCTAGCACCCACATGTTGGCTCATAACCATATGTAACTCCAGTTTCAGGGAGATTGAATATCCTCTCTGGTCTCTGAGGAACCAAGTATATTTGATACACACACACACACATACACACACACACACACACATATATATACACACACATATGCAAATGAACATTCATAACATAAAATAAAAAATAAATAATCCTTAAATGGGAGGGCTGGAGAGAGGGCTCAGTATTTGAGAGCGCTTGTTGCTCTTGCAGAGGACCTGGGTTCTCTTCCCAGCACCAACATGCTGTCTCCCAACCATCTATAAAATAAAACAGTCGTAAACATAAACATAAAATAAATACATATAAAAAAGTAGAAAAGGAATGTATTAGGAACCAAAGCCAGAATCACTTGCTTGACTTGCATGAAGGAGTCTAACTCTAAGGCCTGGTGTAGACAGATGATAGAGAAGCAGGGAGCAGCATATATTGGTAGGATAGAGAGAAAGTCATATGGTATAGAGGACTTTGGACAGAGAGACAAGTGACAAGTCTGACAAGCCAGGCAAAGCTCAAGTTTGTGATGTCCACCACAGAGTCTGCATTCCCGTGTTCAGGGCACACGAAGTGTGGAATGATCTCAACTATATGTTGGGAGACACATACAAGTATCCATGGGACCTGACCATGACTTGAGTAGGGGAGACTGAGGGGAGAGAAATATTCTCAGGAGTCTGGTTAAAACAGAGAGATGTTGGCATTGACACTCACTGTGAAAGAGACCTGAAGGCAAGCTTTGGAGATCGCTCCTGGCTCTGGATGTGGTAGATAACACTGGGGCATCAAAGTGGAGATGCTGAGACTCCAGTTGCAAAGCAAAGAGAAATATTAATTCATAGTACACATCTGAACATCATGAGAGCAGATAGAAATCAATCTTCAGAAGGCAAAAATCTTTGACAGGTTGTGGGGGTGCTCTCCTCTCATGCAGCTCCTTTAAGGTCGCCCACATGTGGGCCACTGTCCTCTTTCCAGACCTTGGATTTCATTAGACTCTTTTCATAGCTTGGCCTCGCCTACCTTAATGCGTTTTCCAGGGTCTTGATTTTGCCAGACCAACTTTGAAGAAACTGAGGTGAGCCTTTTAACGGGAGAAGGCCCCTTTATTTTCTTGCACAATGGAGGTATTCAAAATCATAGTATAAACTCTAAATCTATCTTTCTTTGTCAATGGAGAGAGAACAGAGAGAGAGAGAGAGAGAGAGAGAGAGAGAGAGACCTTACGTACAAGAGGTTACAAAACCTGTAGCTTGGCTGTGACTGCAATTGCCTGAGAACCACTGTGGGAAAGAGTTTCGCCTTAAGTTACTGCCAACAACTTTTAACCCTGATCGTTCAAATGCCTAGGTCATTGCCTAGGTAAGGCTCAATTCTACCAACTGTTGGTGCCACGCGCTCTACATGAATAGCTTTGTATATGTTAAAGATTACCCACATTTGGTGGCACATTTTAGCACTTGGGAGGCTGAGACAAGAGACTTTCAAGTTTGAGGCCAGCCTGAGTTCAAGGGTAACTGAGCTCATATATAGTGAGTCCTTGTTTCACAGAAAAGGAAGGAGGAGATAGATGCCTCAGTGCGTAGAGTTTTCTGTGCAAACCCAATGACCAGAGTTCAGATCCTCAGCACCCACGTAAAGGCTGGGTAGGGCTTTTCATATCTATGAGATAAACACTTGGATGCAGAGTCGACAAATCCTAGGGACTGACTGACAGCCATTCTAGCCAATCAGTAAGCTTCATGCTTAGTATAAGACTGTCTTAAAAAAACAAAGTGAAGTGCCCGGAGAGATGGCTCAGTGCTTAAGAGCACTGGCTGTTTTTCCAGAGGCCTGGGGTTCGGTTCCCAGGACCATCATAGTAGCTCACAATGGTCTGTAATACCAGTTCCAAAGGATCCAACAATATCACATATGCATACATGCAGGCAAAATGTCAATGCACATGAAATAAATAAAAAATTAATGAAACAAAGTGCAGAGCAATAGAAGAAGACATTTAGCATTTGATTCTGGCCTCCAAGTGAGCCTTCATGAATGCACACACACATGCATAAAATACACACAGAAATAGCAAAAATGCTTTTAAAATGCTTTCTCAATTTTAGTGAGGATAAGGAAGCATATAGCTTCTTCTAATATTTTCAAAAGAGAGCTTTAGCTATTGGCATATGTAAAAATCTCATTCCATATAATATAACTGCTAACAAATTGAAGAGCCAGCCTCTAAAAAAAAATGTATCTTTTTTTCTTGCCATTTGCTGAAATGGTCCTTTTGAAAACAGAGACAGAGAGCATGGGATAATCTGAAAATTAGATAATCCATTATAGTACAATCAAGAAATGAGTGTATAAGCAAATATCGAAGATTTTATACATCATTACCCATCAACGCTCTTATTCTTTGAGCTTTTAAGTATCTGAGCTCTCTTCTGAACACACACTCCCAGGAAGGTACGGCCTCCCAGGAGGATCCTGTAAATACTCCTCACAGATGCAAAGAGAGACGGCTACAGGAGACTGGTTTTATGAGTGAGAGTAGAGGCACGCTAGTCACCATGGTCGTAAAGGACACTTTAGTGGTCACAATCACACCCAGCAAGCTGCTGTCCTGCCTCCAGCTGTTACCAAATTTGTTTTAGGATTTGGCCTGTGATGTGCTCATGGGACATCATACATATTTGCACTCGTATTCACCTGTCACCTGATGGGTTTCATCTGAAGACCTTGCCAGACTGGATGTTATTCCTTAGTAGTGTTCAAATACAGCAAAGGCTTACACCTTTCAAATGGGCTCCTGGATATTTTGGATAAGCCTACCTGCCCTCTTTGATCCTCATGTTTATTCACATTTACCCTCAAGTAATTGTGCAGCTGAGTTAGCCTCTTATGTCCCTAACATGTCCATATGATTAGTGCTTGGTGTTTTTTGCAATCTTAGAAGAATAATTGTACAGACTTGGGAGATGGCTCAGTTGGTAAAATGCTTGGCACACTGGCATGGCAACCTGGGTTTGAATCCCAGAACCTATGTGCAAAAGCGTAGGGTACAACAGCATGCATCAGTAATTCTAGCACTGGGGAGGTAGAAGTTCTTTATTGGGGTTCACTAGCCAACTGGTCTAACTGAATCACTGAGCCCCAGCTTCAGCGAGAGACTGTGTCTCAAAAAATTAGATGGAGAACAATTCAGAAAGATACCAGACACGAGAGATTCTGGTGATTTTAGGATTTCAATATTACTGAGTTATAGCCAGAGCCATAATTCTTTACTCCAATCATGTGAGAAGACCTAAAACTACCTTCTTAGTTATTTTCAGTCCATCTTCCCATACTGCCTTAACAAAAAAGAAAGAAATGCTGGCGTTTTATTCAAAAGCATTAAGCATTATTTCAATGAGAAACTTTCCCCTGGTTTTTACTCTGTAAATTTTGAAGTTTCGGGGGAACCTTGACTTTGGGAATTATCTTAGTTAGGTTTTTATTGCTCTGAAGAGATGCTATGACCATGGCAACTCTTACAAAGGAAAAATTTAAAGGGTCTGGATTATAATTTCAGAGGTTTATTCCAGTGTTGTCATGGCAGGAAGCATGGGGGCGCGCAGGCAGACATGGCGCTGTAGAGGTAGCTGAGAGTTCTACATCTTGATCCGTAGGCAACAGGAAGGGACTGTCACACTAGGCCTGGCTTGAACATTTCAGACCTCAAAGCCCACCTCCAGTGACACACTTCCTCCAACAAGGTCACATCTACTTCAACAAGGTCATACTTCCTAATAGTGCCATTTTCTATGACCAAGCATTCAAACAGATGAGTCTATGGTGGCCATTCCTATTCAAACCACCACAGGAATTCTATGAACTAACATGCTATTCTGAACAGGTAATTCCCAAATCATACCCTTTAGGAGGAATTCTGTGCCATCATATATCACAGGCTAGTTTTCTGTCAACTAGACACAAGCTAGACTCTTGAGCTGTCAGCCGAACTTGGTAATGCTAAAGTCACCCAGGCAGTACTGGTTTTGAAGGCATGAATAGGTCAAGGAGAGAAGTCGAGGCTTGGCACCCTGAAGTGGTGTGTGTGTGTGTGTGAGTGAGTGTGTGTGTGTGTGTGTGTGTGTGTGTGTGTGTGTGTGTGTGTAGGTCAGAGGATAACTTGCAAGCAGGCAGTTTTCTCTTTCCATTACAGGGTCCTGGGGATCAAACTCATGTTGTTGATTTTAGCAGCAAACTCATTTATCCTCTGACCACATTGTCAGCCCAGTAGTTGTTTATTCATGTTAGCATCACTGTTTCTTCCAGTAAAGCATAAAACACTTCACATCTAGGATTGCATTCGGCTCGAGAGGACAAAGTACAGCAATGGTGGTTCAGCTCAGACAACACAAAATCTGAGGTAAATAAGTTATGCGTGAGTCATGGCTCAGTGCTGAACTCAGGTCTGGGGCTTACAGCTTTCTGCTCCATCATCCTCAGGTTTTGACTTGTATCCTCACAGAACCAAGATGGCTGACATACCTCCAAACACTGAATACTTGTTAGGCAGAAAAAATGAGAACAAATGAAAGAAAAAAAGACACACTCTCTAGCAAAGGGCTTCCTTCTTCATCTCTGGGGAATGTCTGTCACAGGGCTTCGCTTCTTCAGGTGTTGGCAAAGATGGTTATTTGTGTCTTCTCCTAGATGCAGTATACTCTGGGAGATGACTTTGTCACTCTTGAAGTCTTTTCAATAGAAGGAAGTAAAAGAAAGAGAAACCATGAGTTGCTTCTTACTAACCACATGTTCTGGCATGTGCCATGGCGGGTGACTTGGACACCCATACATACATATATACACACCTGTACGTACACACATACACACACACACATGTACATACAATTTTTTACTTTTATTGAAAATAGACTTTCCTCATGTAATATATTCTGATCATGGCTTCCCCTCCCCCAAATTCTCCCAGATCCTCCCCACCTCCCCACCCATCCAAATTTATACCTTTACCTTTCTCTCATCAGAAAAACAAGGAAAGACTAAAAACAAACAGAATAGTACAAAATAAACAAATAGAAAAAACAAGCCAAAGAAAAAGCACAATAAACACATATATGTATACCCACATGCTTGTGCATGCACACACACACACACAGGGAGAGAGAGAAAGAGAGAGAGAGAGAGAGAGAGAGAGAGAGAGAGAGAGAGAGAGAGAGAGAGAGAGAGAGAGAGAGAGAGAGAGAGAGAGAGAGAGAAAGGTTCCATAGAACCATAAAGCCATAAAGTTAGAAATCAATATATAAGCAAAACAAATATAAGGTAGAAAAATGCCTAGACAAAGCATTATGAAAAAATAAAAAAAAATCCCTCCAAAACTACCGTTGTGTTTGTTTTGTATTGGCCATTTACTTCTGGGAATTGGGCCTGCCCTTAATTGTGGTTTGTATACTTAGTAAGACTCCATTGGAGAAAACTATAGCTTCTGGGTTAGAGATGGGAACTTGAGTCCACTTCCCCTCCCAGCACCAGGACTCCATCTGACTTAGGTCTGTGCAGGCGGTGTACATGCTGCTACAGTCTCTGAGGGTTCATCCGTGCATCAGCCCTGTTCTGTCTAGAAGGTCTTGCTTTCTTGGTGTCCCCCACCCCCTCTGACTCTTACACTTTTTCTGCTTCCTCTTACTAAGAGTTCCCTGAGCCCTAAGGGAAGGGATTTGACGGAGACAACCCGTTTAGGACTGAGTATTCCAAGGTCTTACTCTTTGCACATTGTCCAGCTGTGGGTCTTTGTTTTGTTCCCATGTATTGCAAGGAGCTTCTGTGGTGATGACTGAGCAAGACACTGATCTACGGGTATAGCAGAACATTGTTAGGAGTAATTTTATTCCCATGTTCCTTTATCAGAACAATAGCATTTGCTTTCCCCAGGATCCACGGCCTATCTAGTTTTAGGTTCTTGGCCACCCAGTGTCAGGCATGAGTTCTACCTCATGGAGTGGGCCTCTAATACAGTCGGTTGGTTGGTTACTCACACGACTTTGTGCCGCTATTGTACCTCACCATGTTCATGTATGTCTTGCAGGCAAATTACCATTGTAGATGGGAGGGGTTGTAGTTGTTTTGATAGCTGAGAGCATGAAAAGCACCTTCTAGTACCTTCTAGTCAGTAGGGGTGAAAGCTCCAGGCAGGCACCAGCTCTACTTCTTTCTTCTCCCCCAGCAAGTTGTGTAGCAGTTATTTTCAGCAATAGGGCCTTGCCATCAGTTTGTAGAGAGTAACCATTAGCTTTGGCAATAGCCTGGGGAGTTTGTATGTTTCCATAGTTGAGGTTATTATTGCTGTGATGAAACACCATGACCAAAGCAAGTTGGGGAGGAAAGGGTTTATTTGGCTTACACTTCCATATCACTGTTCATCATTGAAGGAAGTCAGGACAGGAACTCATACAGGACAAGAATCTGGAGGCAGGAGCTTGACACAGAGACCATAAAAGGGTGAGGTTTACTGGTTTGCTCAGCTTGCTTTTCTTATAGAACCCAGGACCACCAGCCCAGGGATGGCCCCACCCACAAGGGCTGTGCTCTTTCCCATCAGTCATGAATTTAAGAAAATGCCCCAAAGTCTTGCCCATAGCCCAACTTTATAGAGGCATGTTCTCAACTGAGCTTCTCTCCTCTCCGATGAGTCTAACTTGTATCAAGTTGTATAACACTAGCTAGCACCTAGGGCCCCTACAACCAACAAGGTAATTATATGCAATCATTCTTGGCACTGAAAGTTTCCAAGAATGGATCTCTTGCTGGCAAGAGATGTCCACTTGGGGCTCTGTCTTCCCCATTACTTTATGATTCCATTTAGATTTCTTTCATAAAAGTATATATTTGAAGGAGTTTCTACTGTAGTGTAGTCCCATATGACCCCTCAGAAGTCCTTAGTTTTCACTGTTCCTCCCCATATTCCCTGTCTCACCCTACTTTCCCTCCCCTTCTCCATTTAATTCTCCCATTCCAGCTCCCCCATTTTATCAACAACTTTATATTCTATTTTGCCTTCAATAAAAAAATCATTTACTCCTTGCTAGTAATTTACTCTTTTCCTAACCTCTGTAATCATATGGATTGTAGCCTAATTATT
>JAQHUG010000078.1:5319402-5335982 GCA_028555095.1 Dicrostonyx torquatus
TCTTTGACTTTCATAAGAGTTACAGCTTCATGGTCTCATTTACTAATTATTAATCTTAGTGCCTATTTTACCAGTTTCCTGTTCGAAAAGTCTTTTCCTGTGTCATTGAGTTCAAGACTATTCCCCATTTTCTCTTCTATTAGATTTAATGTATCTGGACTTAACGTTGAGATCCTTAATCCATTTGTAGTTGGGTTTCATACAGGATGATAAATACGGATCTGTTTGCATGCTTCTACATGTAGCAATCCAATTTGACCATTGGTTGAAGATGCCTCTTATTTTCAGTGTTTACTTCTGACTTATTTACTTAAAAAATCAGGTGTTTGTAGGTGTGTGAATTCATGTCTGTGTCTCCAATTTAATTCCATTGGTCAGAGTGTCTGACTTTATGCCAAAGCCATGCTGTTTTTACGACTATAGCTTCAAGATCAATGTTTTCACTGCATGTTCTTTTGCTTCCTAAAAACTTCTGGAGTTTTAGGTCCCTTTGTAGGGAACTTTGGTGCAGAAGACGTTTCTCAAAGACACCTTAGTAAGGGACAGATCTGGAGATAACCCAGCTCCAATACTTGCAGGCAGACTCACTCAGAGCAAAGGGTGTTGGAGTCAGAGGGGCTCAGCATTCGAGCCCACAGCCATGGCTACCACCTCTCCACACAAATAAGGAGAGAACTTAGCAAAGTTCTGTTCCCTTCTACCCCCATTTTCAAATGACTACACTAGAGATCTGCCAGTCATGGGCAAAGGACCCTCCGTTCAGCCCTTTCCCAGGACTGACCTCTTCTTCAGCTGTATGAAGACCCAGGCAAGGCTTTGAGATTATATTAACACACGTTTGATTAAATTCTTAGCCAAGGGCCCTCCAAGTGCTTTTGGAGAAAGTATGTTCTAATTTCCCAAATTATAGTTCCTACTGCTGACTTGGGCTGGTTTGTGTCTGAGCTGAGAGGACTCTGATAGAAACGACTTTATTAAGTGTCTTGAGGAGACGGTGTGAAGTGGTGGCCAGCGTTTGCTCGGCCAGCCCACCATCTCAGCCTTCCCCCGTGCTGACCAGAATTCTCTTTCTGAAGTGATAGTTGGGGTGATTTGCACTTCTTGGCGCCTCACAGCAACCTCAGCTTCTGCAGACAGGAACGTTGCCTCCCCTCTCTCATCCTTCAGGAAACTGTACACCTCCTCAGAAAGTCCCCTTCCTATTGAGATAACCAGATATTTTGAGTTTGGGGTCTCACTATTAGAAGCCTGCTTGATCCTTCGGCAAAGCCAGGCCTATGCTCTTTGCTGTCTGCCTGCTTTCTCTTGGGCCTAGGCTGTTCTTTGGGGAAGTAGGAAGACACACCTAGAAACAGGGGGAAAGCTGCCTTTGAGTATGTTATGTGATTCAAAAGAAAGAAAACCACATCTCCCCATCTTGCTAGCTCTTGCTTCCTAGGATTGTGAGCAAGAAATGTCTGTTTCCTCTTTGAAAGCGTCAGAGGCTCTTGGAAGCCATGATTGAGACTTCCTTTCCTATCTCCACGGACCCTAGAGTATGTGATTGAGAATAAATTGGTCAGGTATTTACCCCAAACTTGGGCTGTTCAGGTTAAGAACTTCTTGTCTGAAATGGCCTAGGGCCAGGAATGTTCCAGAGTTCTCAGATGAGTTGTTTTTATGCTATGAGATCAACACTTGTTGTATCTAATCCTTGTAGCATCCCTTTGGTTTTCAAGTCAATTTCACAGGTGAGGAAGCCAAGGCTCAGAGAAGCTAGCTTAGCTTACAAGAGGAAGCATTATGGGTAATGGACATGTTAGCCCTGGAGACTCGGTTCATTTTGAATGTTTTATTAGCATATGTTAATCATGCATAAGAACAGTTTCATTATAATATTGTCCTCCATGTCTATGATGTCATCATTTTCTTCCCTGTTACCCTCCTGTCACTCTCCCACTCTCACTGGACCCTATCATTTTTGTAACCAGAGTTCTCAAAAAGTTTTTGGATCATTTTAATGTGCATAATGAGATCTTTATGATGGAACTCAAGTTTATAACTCAATATCCTTAGGCTTTTGTAAATGCCTGTACAGCCTGAATGTAATTCAAACCAACTTTTAGCGCATCTGCCTTTGTGACTTCAGTCTGTCTGAGAAAGCTGGGCATGGCATACGCCCCCTGGTATATTGGCACTCAGAAAATTTCAGATATGGTATTTTTGGATTATGTCATTGTGTAATGCTTTTTTGGCATCCAAACAATGGTCACAGCTGAAAATTATTTATTGTCATTACTCTATGCATGCCCTCTCTCACTGTGACTGAAAGGATACTCCATACTCCATAAAGCATATAAATATCTTACAATCAATTTAAGGATACAGTTAATGGACACGCCTTTAAATAGACTGGATAGTTTGTTTTCCTTTGTGAGATACCCAATAACTAACATTGCTAAATATTGTTGGCATAAGCACTGCCCTATTTTGTGTGTGTGTGTGTGTGTGTGTGTGTGTGTGTGTGTGTGTGTAAGGTGTATGCTCATGTGTATGCAGGTGCACACCCATATGGAGGACAGAGTGGATGCAGGTCATCCTTCTCCAGTTTTCTCAGCCTTATTGGTTTGAGACAAGGTCTTACGAATCTGAAAACATGCAGTTACTCTGGACTGGCTGTCCCATTTACTCTCAGGCTTTCCCTGTCTCCTCAGTCCATTCCTCAGTGCAGGGCTATAGGCATATACAGCTATGCCTGACTATTACATGGTTGCTAGGGATTGGAACTCAGGTCTCTATGCTTACAGAGCAAACACTATGACCCATGGAACCACTTCCATGTCCCCTCATCCTGTAATCTTTATTTAAACTGTTTCAGGATTTATCGGTGGTCCCTAGAAATAGCTCGAACACTCCGGAACTAGGTTTGTTACTTCGATGTCTTTTTACAGGACTTGCTATTCTGCCCCTGTGGGTTATATTTCTTTGGGACTTTTGTACACCCAATTGACAAGTATTTTCACACTCTGAATCTTGCAACGTGTTTGTAAATCGTGAACATTTCAATGATTACGTTTCAAGAGCTATTCATTAAAATTCACTTGACAACTAAGAAGCAGAGGTTATAATTCCCCCCAAAAGTTGGCATTTAGCCAAAGCTAACCTCTATAGTCTGGCTGAAACTGTAGCAATGCCTTCTATTTAGAAGCTCAACCATTGTCTCATCCATTAAGAGGAAGAACTTCCCGACTCCTCTGCTTCGGGAGATGGAGTGCACCAGGAGAGCACATGGGTGTTGGTGACAGGCAGTCCTCCAGACATGTTCCTGTGTGACACACACACTCTACTCTTATTGCTGAGGCCTCTTTGCCCATCTGCTGAGAACTGTGAGGGCTGGATAAATAGTGTATTTTAAAGAAACCCCACAGTAACTCGCAGGCACAGCGTGGTGCCTCTGGCTGTTCCCCTTTTCTTGTCGTTCACTGAAAAAACAAACTCTACAGTAGCTTCACCGTACTCAACAGTGTGGCTTTTTATTGTGGCATGGCTTCAGTGTCAAAAAACATAACAAAACGCAGGGTTGCCAAACAAAATTCCAAACCTCCCCTCTAACTGAAGTCATCACATCTGTGTTTGATACCATAATTAAGGCCTTCCCTTAAAAATGTAAAGTAAGTTTACCTCAATAGAACAAGGCATTTGCATGAGGAATGAAGAAAAAGGCACAGCTGAAATGAAAATAATGATGTGTTATTCAACTGTTTGTGGTCTTTAAATCGGCTGCTTGTCATTCTGGGCATTGCTTGGTCCCACTTCCCCTTCCTCTGTCTTCTTGTTCCTTTTCTTCCCCCCCTCTCTCTCCTTCTTCTTCTTCTCCTTCTCCTTCTCCTTCTCCTTCTCCTTCTCCTTCTCCTTCTCCTTCTCCTTCTCCTTCTCCTTCTCCTTCTCCTTCTTCTTCTTCTTCTTCTTCTTCTTCTTCTTCTTCTTCTTCTACTGGTTTTGTTTATAGTTTAAGCAACTGAATGACTGCAGAGGTTCTGAGGATTCTAGCAACATTCTTAAGAGGAAAGGTATTGTCCAGAGTGACAATTTGCCTCACTCCCCTGAGAACTCTTAGTACTGCTTTAGTGTGTGTAGACCTAACCAGCCTGCACACAAGATCCCATAGGGACCTTGGACAGAACACTGGTGCCTGCGTCCATCACCCATAGCTCTTAGACAGTGCTTTAGGCTTTGGATACTCTACACTGGCATTCTTCAGGTGGTCCCCATGTGTACCTGGGGGCACAAACTTCGGTTGTAAGTATTTGTGTTTAATTACTGTCTTTTCTCCTTCTGATAATGGAAGGAAAAATAGCTCCCCAGAAGTCTTCCGACACCCACACTCCTCAGTTGAACTGGCTTGGGTACCCACTGTTTTTTTCCCAGGACCCTACAACCTGGCTTTCATGCTGTACTTACTGTAGGCTTTGTCTGTCCTTCTACTGCACTCTTATAATGAGGAAGGCAGGACATGACTATGTATTTCCTCTGTCTTTTTTTAAAGACAAGATCTCATTATATAGCCGTAGGTGGCCTGGGACTTATTGTAGACCCAGCATCCAACTTATGACTATCCTCCTGTCTCTGCCCTGATCACTGGTTTTATAGGTGTGCACCCCCAAGCCTGGCCCCCTGCACTGTTCTCTTCCTGCCATATGGGGAAACACTTACTGTAGCATACATGTTTTGCAAATGGCTCAAAGAATTTTCGCCCAGTCTTCAAATGTTCTAATGTAAAGGCTTTCAAAGACTGGACAGTAGGAATGAGAGTGCCAACAGGAAGGAGAAAGAGAACAGTGTTAGCAGAAAGCATGGGAGGAGATGAAGGCCATTAAACCTGGAGTGTCTGGCCCTGGAACAATGGAGACTAGGCATGTGTTCTTTATTAACTGGCTGTACTGGGAACCATGTTTTATCTCTTTAGGATGAACCCCACTGAGAGCTGTGAGATGTTTTCAGTTGGTCCTTCTGCTTGTAGTGACTTAGGACACAATGAAGGCAGTGAATTTTTCATTACCTACCTGGGTGCCTCTCAAGACGTTGATTTAGAACCTTAATTAAATTGGCTCCACTTGGCAAAGGAGTCATGAGAGACAATGTGCATTGGCTTACGGGGGACCATGGTGGTCTATTTGCAAGTCAAACTATTGACTTTCTCAGAAAGAGGTTGCATTTTCAATTTCTCAGTTTACCCATTTATAAAATAGTAATAGCTGCACTTGAGTTGTGCAAATCTGATTCACTGTTGGCAGAATACTCATAAAACTTCTGACAGATTCATTTAAAAAATGAATAACATTTCACTGATTTGATTGCAATTTAGCAGATACATACTTAACACTTCAATTATATTAATCAAAATGAGTTTTTTTTTCCCTATGACAGCTTCAAGCCAACAGTCTGAGACTGTGAACCTATTTCAGCCACTTCATTAGAGCGCAGAGTGTGGCAAATGCCTAGTTGTAAGACGAAGCCGCAGAACTCTGTTCAGGGGGGTTGTTTTGTTTAACGCAGGCATCAACCAGCACTGGCTGAGCATTTCAATTTTGTTCACGGGGACTCACAGTCCTCTGGCTCACTGTGTCAGCCTTCTTCCTTGATGCACACTTACTAAACACATTCACCCGGCTGACTTAGAGGTTTCTCAGGGCCAAGAACTGTGGCAAGATTTTAGAGCCCTTTGCTTCAGCTGAGTCAAATCTTTGAGCTCTGTTACATTACTCTTGTTCTTCAATTCCTGTATCCAGCCAGCCACAAATTCTTGCTTTCCTGCACATACCTTTGAACAATGTGGCCATCAGGCCTGCCTCACACATCACCTCCTTTATAATAAAAAACCTTTCTACTGCTCTCCAAGGAAATGGTGACAGCCTCTTGGTGGGTTTATTTTACTTAATGGTTTTCTTGCCAGGTGATGGTGGAATTGTGAGGTGTGTGTGTGTATAAATAAATATTTCTGGGATGGAGGCTTTATCATCCAGCTTCCTAGGCTGGCATAGCACATGGTTTCAGAGGCAGGGTTCCAGTCTCTAATTAGGTGGCCAAAGATACGCGCCCCCGTGACCCCTGACTTCCTATCAACCCCTATTCAGTTCTGTCATTCTCATCCCAAGTCTCCGAGAGATCCTGTGCGTGTTCTTTGCCTCCTGCTTCTTTCCCTCCATCACTGTGACAAGATGGACTGTCTTTAGAAGGCTCTTCCCATTTCCCTCTCACGGAGCCACATTTAGAGATGTGAGCCAGGCAGCTCCCAACACAGGTGCACACTCTTGGCTGAGCTCACTACATTATGTTGAATGCGAGTAGCGATAACTAACCAGTCTCCACCATGACATATTTCCTAAGGATCCGAGGTTTATCCCTCTCTCTATCCTCAGTGCCTAGTATGGGAGTTTCTGAGAAATGCTGAAACAAATAGGACTTATTATTCATGAATTATTACCTTACATTATTCATGTAAGGTAATCCCTAAAGCTATTATTTAATAACTAGGACATTTTTATGATTTCAGGCTTTTGAATCAGGTAAGAAAGAGCTAGCTTGTAAAGTTGCAATATCTCTTTACCATTAACACAAAGTCAGGATCTAGCTCCCCTTGTTAGGGACAGTGTGGCAATGGATCAGAAAGGTTCATGGTTAATTAGTCTCTTCTATTTCCCATTACTACTAAGAGCAACCCCAAGAAGTCACCTAGGAAAGAGCACCTGCAGAAGCTGGCCTCCCTGGGCCTCCCTGGGCCTCCCTGCCTTCCTTCATCTCAACTCTCAACCTATTGGCTGCTCGTCTCATCTCCAGCCTTCAGCATGCCTGTTCCTCCAAGATGTCCTCAGTCCTTCTTCAGGCTTCAAGCAAACCCAATATGGGAGCAGTTCTCTAGTTTACATACAAAACCTGAGTAGACAACAAAGTACAAGATGGATATTAAATATGGAAAACCTTGGCCTGGGGGTACAGATCAGGGGTAGAAAGAATCCTTGCCTGGAATGCAGGAGGCCCTGGGTTTAACGCTCTGAAACAGGACAGAGAAGCACCTTGGACACAGCATACCCTGAGCTGCACACGGCATCTCCTTTGTCCCTGTATTTGGGAGTGGGAGCTTCCTGTACTTAGTCACCTCAGGCAGAGCCTGAATGTACTTCCTTTCTCTCATAAGCTGTACCAAATCCTTTTAAGGCCCCTTGGTCCTATCTTTTCATCACATTATTTCTTTACAGCCTCATTTTGCCAATGGCTGTAATTGGAAATTTTTGGCTACTTCCAACTTCTAGATAGGCTAGTTTACACTGGGATGTGAATGTGTTCCGGTGAGTGTTAGTGGTCCAACTTGCTACCGCCATTCTCTTCCCAGTGGAGTCATGGGCCACTCCTCAAACTGATGTCATTGCCTGCTTCCTGCAGGCTTCCCTATCTTGTGTCCACCTACTCTGTTTTAGAGGAGTGGAGTGACAGTCTGTGCTCGCCAACAGAATGTTTGTATTCGCTCCTATTTCAAAGCTATCAAAGGCCTCCTATTGTTCCACGCAGATGGTTTCAGTGATCCATTGTGCACACCTGGATTATCTGGGCAGTTTAGAAACGATCACTCCATACCACTTCAATCCAAATCTCAAGTGCAGAGCCAAAGGCTCTATACTTTAAAACATTTCAAAGTCATTCTAATTTCCAGCCAACACTAAACCACTGGCTCCCAGAATTGAGTCTAAACTGTTAGTAAGTTACAGCTCCAAATGATTACTGTCAGATTTTACACGGTCCCGCAAACCCCATGCACTAAAGGATTTGAGACCAGCATGTGGCACTACTGAAACCCATGGAACCTTTAGAAGGTGCAGCGGTGGAAATAAGTTAGCTAATTGGAGTTGTTCTTTTGAAGGGGGTATTGAGACCCTACACGCCTCTTCTCTCTGCTTCTCAGTCACCTTGAAGTGAGCAGGTTTTGACACCAACTGTGCTGTGCCAGAACCCCAAGTGTCACTAGAGGCCCCAAACAATGGAACCCATTGACCATGGACTAAAAGCTTTACAGTTAAGAGTCAAAAATAAATGTTTCAAACTTCTAACCTGTCTGTTCCAGTCATCCTGTCACGGGGACAGGAAAATGTCACGCTGACCTAAGTCTGATGAAGCCAGGTTCGTGCCTCTGTATGTACTCTGGTTTCAACTCAGGTCATCCCCACACCCACACTGACTTCTCTGTGAACCCCCTCACACATGGAGGTGTGAAGTCTTTACAAACGCTGCAGATTGTGCTGCCTTTCCCCTCTTCCTGGGCTGCCGTTGGTTCTCATTCTACTGGCAACACATCTATGTTCCTTAAAGCCAAGCTCAGGCAAGATGGCCAATGAAACATGTCCTAAAGTATCTACATCCACTGCCAAAGAGTGCATGCAATTCCTTGGTTCCCCATAGTAGGCGCGCACCCATGACAGCACAATATTGCAGCCTTCTCAGACTTTTGTGTCCACATGAACGCACATCGTTAAGTGAGAATCGTGATTAGCTAGCAGGATTAGCCGTGCAGTTTGGCAGGCTCCTAGATGAACCACACAGTAGTCAAGAGCCCTTGACTTGTTCCTCCGTCTCTTCTAGATTGATTTCTATTGATGTGAAACTCCAAGAACAAAAGCAACTTAGGGAGGAAAGAGTTCACTTCATCTTCCAGGTTCCAGCCCATCCTTGAGGGGAGCCAAGGCAGGATCTTGAAGAAGAAACCAGAGGGGAAGTCCACTTACGAGCTTTCTTGCTTCAACTACCTTTCTTATTAAGCACAGGTCCACATGGCTAGGTAGTGGTAAATTACTTGTATTTTGATAAATAAATTTTGCCTGAAGGGCAGAGGCAAAGCTAAAGCCACTAGAGGTCAGACAATGGTGACACACACCTTTAATCCCAGGATTTGGGGGACAGAGTCAAATGGCTCTCAGTGAGTTCGAGGCCACCCTGGGCTACACAGATCACTGTACAAACAAATCCAGGTGCTGGTGGTTCACATTTTAGTTCTGGTCCTAGGGAGTCACACACCTTTGATTCCAGCACTAAAGGAACTATAAAATGGGAGGAGAAAGGCTTAGTCGGTTTAGTCTGCGGTCGCCCTGTCTCGGTAGAGGGAAGACTTCTCTAAGTGGCTTGGCTGCTTTGCTTTTCCTGTTTTCAGATTGGACCCTGATTTCTGGCTCCGGGCTTTTGTTTTTTGTGCTACATGCCTAGGAAAGGCACTTCCCACAGTGGGCTGGGCTCTCCTGTGTCAATTAGCAATCCAGAAAATGCCCCACAGACAAGTCCACTACCACTGATGGAGGCAGTTCTTCAGTTGAGGTCCGCCCTTCTCAAGTCTCCCTTCCCAAGTAATCAAGGTTAGCTACCACAGCATCTACCCTTTTTCCTTACTGTATATACGCTGGAACCAATGACCACTTATACCATAGACATAGCTTTGATCTGAGCTCAGTACATGACACGCAATCACCAGCTGCTAGCTAATTGTTGCACAGACGGGAAAATGCTTCATGGACAACTAAGCAAGCAAAGGAAGAAAGGAAAGAGGAGAAGAAGGGAAGGAAGGAGGCAGGAAGGACGAGAGGGAAGAATGAAGACATTATTACAACTATCTCTCAATCCGCAACTCGGATGAATAAATGCACCTTATCAAAAGGCAAATTTTGCCGACGTTCCAGTAATATTTGACAAGCATGCCAGAATGATATCTCTTTGAAAGCTCTTTTCTGCCCGTTAAGGAGATAGTAACAGTGTTTCTAAAACGGAGCCCAGATTATGGAATAAGAGGAGCAGAGCAGGAGGTGCTGGGTGGCTCTGGAGGAGATGCATACAGTGCAGGGAAGCATGAACGGCAGCAAGCGTGCAATGATAAGTCAAAGCCAGACAGCTCAGAGCCAGGACTTCCCAGGCAGGGCTTTCTCAGAACACTTACACGCCTACTTCATGCTTATGTGGTCAGACGGGTAACAATGAGTGAGGGTCACCAAAATCACCATCTTTGATGCTTTTGTTGTCATTTTTTTTTCATTCAGGAAATTATGAGTTTTCTGCCTCTGAACATTGTTCGTCATCTCTCCAAGGCTCAGCCTCTCTGTGTGTGCATCAAATAATGTGAAGTCAATACTAAAGGATGTAGCCAGACCCTAATGAGATATTGAATGCAGAAGACTGACATTGTGTTGGTCATGTTTTTAAAAGAGGACAAAAAAATCCAATAAATTAGCAATGGTGACAATTAGTATCCAGCACTAAAGACTGTGCCCATTCCTATCCCATATGGATAGCCTGGAAAAATGCTTCCCTTAAAAAACAAGTTTCAGGGCCACAAACCCAACCTCAAATACCATTTCTTTGCTGTAAGAATACAAAAATTTCTTAATTTTTTATCATATGCAAATGAGGTAGAATTATGTTTATTTTTGTTGTCTTTCTGCTGAAATTAGCAATATAAAGGTTTGACTCATTTTGGTGGCATTTATATATTATGTATGTGATTTGCGTGCATATGTGTATGTTTGCATGTTTGGGAATACGCATGTAGTGTTCATGTGGAGTTTAGGAGCTGACACACTAGATCTTTTTCTTAATTGCTCTCCACTTTCTTAGGCAGGGTCTCTTACTGAAGTTAGTGCAATTAGGTGAGTCTGATTGGTTAGCTTGCCATAGGGATCTCCTGTCTCTGGCTCCTGAGGGTTGGGATTATAGGCAAGCGACTATGCTCACCTGACTTTTATATGTGTTCTGGGCACCTGAACTTGGATCTTCATGCCCGTACAGCAAGCACTTTAGCCACTGAGTTATCTTCCCAGTCTTAGGTTTGATTTTTTTTTATCAGACTCAAAATTGTGTTGGAAAAGATTATGCTAATTTTCTTGCTATTCACAAAGAATAGATGGTCTTCAATCTGCAGTTACATAGTCTAATGGCCTGTAGCAGAAAATGTGTGCACGGTACCTTGTGAGTCTCTTAAAGAAGGATTAGCCATTCTGCCAATGGAAAGATTAGCAATGCACCTATCAATAGCTCTCATTATCAAAGTCAGGAAACTATAACCCAAACACCAAATCTACTCTTGTGTCTATTTTTTGTAAAGAAAGTGTTATTGAAATATAGCCATAGTTATTCATGTCTGTATCATCTACAGCTACCTTTTTAGTACAAGGAGCAAAAGAGTGACAACAGTTACTGACTGCCATATGAAACATACACACACACAGAGATAATAGGAAAGGCCTTTGATCCAAATTCATAAAGCATATAGAAATATCTCCTTATCAAGAGAAGCTATGAATTATAAACACAATAAGATTAAAATTCTTACAAGAAATACTCTTGTCCCGTAGATGTGATGGCATCTTTTGTGAACAAGTGATCATTGCTGATGTTCAGGAGGGGGAAACTCTACTTTAAAAGGAAAAGCATTGAATTGGGCTATTTCAAATGTGGGAAAGGTTTAGAGTAACTTGGTCCCTTGTGTGTTGTGAGTGGTTTTATAAACTGCTGTGCTCACTTTGGGTGATATGTTTCCTTAGCAGTTGTATGTGCATCAGTTACGTCCTGGCCATTGCATGCCTACTTACACACACTAAAGAAAACACTTGCATCTGTGGGATGACAGAAGACATGTGGCACCGATGTACAATTAGGGGAAACCTAACTCAACAATAACTCAACTGGGGAGGGTAAATAAAAACCATTATGTAGAATTATGTGGCTTTCAAACCAGATAAAGTGAAGTATCATGAAGAAAAAGAGGAGCTGCATCGACAACACATTACACAGCTTGACAAACAACAGTTTTTAAGAAGTAAGGATTAAATAAACCCACAAAGGAAAAGTAAGGCATGCTTATGAAGGTGTTGGAAGGGACATTGACTTCCATTTCAATGACCACAGAAGACGGCAGGAGTCATCATTTCATGGCTAATTTTCAGGTTATTGTCAAGACCTTAGCTTTTGGGTTGAATAGTAAGAATAGAGATGTTTATTTCTTTTTTTGTTTTGTTTTGTTTTGTTTTGAGACAGGGTTTCTCTGTAGCTTTGGAGCCTGTCCTGGAACTAGCTCTTGTAGACCAGGCTGGCCTCGAACTCACAAAGATCCGCCTGTTTCTGCCTCCCGAGTGCTGGGATTAAAGGCATGCGCCACCATCACCCGGTGAGATGTTTATTTCTTGAATTAAATAAATAAACACCTTCTACTGCAAGACTGGAAACCAAGAGTGTGTTGCTAATTGAAACTTAAAGATTAAACAGCCATATCAAATAAAATAAGTTGAAATTGATAAGAACATTGATATCTGTTGAGGGCGGTAGAATTAAAACTTAAAACTAGAAATTGCTGGCACAGCACATATTGCTAGCCTTGCTCTACAAATAGCAGCACGCACACTTCCCAGCTGAAGAACAAACTATGGAGCCTTTCTGTTACCCCTCAATTCTCTTTCCCACTTTTTGGAAAAATACAAGAAAATGTAAAGAGCAATGATATAATTTTAAACTCAGGGAATTCATGCAAAGCCCTGTTAATTCTTGTGACTTAAAAAAAAAAATTCCAGCCGGGCGGTGGTGGTGCACACCTTTAATCCCACCACTCAGGAGGCAGAGACAGGCAGATCTTTGTGAGTTCGAGACCAGCCTGGCCTACAAGAGCTAGTTCCAGGACAGGCTCCAAAGCTACAGAGAAACCCTGTCTCAAAAAAAAAAATCCCTAAGAACCTAAATTAATGATGACCTATGAAAAATTTTCTCGAATTCCCAACCTCTTTCAGATGGGGAAATATAGATCAAGGGGAACATTCAAAATGTCAGTCTAACATCTGTCATCTCAATCAAGTGCAAATCTAGAACACATCATATGGTTTGGTGACTGTCCCCAAGAGATGACACTATTGACAAAAAGTGTCTGATAATGGCAGTCTATCCCTAAGGAAACAATTTAGCTGGAGAGCTATCCACAAGTGCTTCTCATATTACTTGAATTAAGCAGCATAGCTAGTTTTATTTTTAAGTAAAATATATTTTACATGTTCTCAGTTTGAGTTGGGTGGATAATTTCGCAGCATTCCCTTATTGGGAATTTTTGATGCTTGCTTATGGCAGTATTTTGTGTTTACTTTACATCACACCACACATTAGTGCCTTTTTTTTTCCTTTTTCATATTAAAAAAATTTACTTTTCATTTTGCATACCAACCCCAGTTCCCTCTCCCTTCCCTTCTTCCACCCCCACATTCTTCCTACTAATCCCCATCTACCACCCCTCAGATGGGGTAAGGCCTTCCTTGGGGAGTCAGCAAGGTCTGGCATACCGACCTGAGGCAGGACCAAGGCTGAGCAAGGTATCACACCATAGGGAATGGACTCCAAAAGGCCAGTTCACGCACCAGGGATCTGCCAGCTCTCCCACACCCCCTGCAACAGATCAAGTCACATAACACTCACCCACATTCCAAGGGTGTAGTTCGGTCCGATTCAGGTTCCCCAGCTGTCAGTCCATAGTCAGTGAGCTCCCACTAGCTTGGGTTAGCTTTCTCTGTGGTTTTCCCAGTCATGATCTTGAACCTCTTTGTTCATGTGATCCCTCCTCCCTCTCTTCAAGGAGCTCAGCCCAGTGCTTGGCTGTGGGTCACGGCATCAGCTTTCATCAGTTATTGGATGTAGGTTTGTGTCCTACATGGCGAATATCATTGGCTTTTAAAGTAAATTGCAAAGGTCCTCACTAAAGCAAAAAATTTAAAAACCGAAATCATGGAGATGAGCAAGGAGTCTATAGTCAGTTTGAACAAGGTCACACCTCCACCTCCTGATTACCGGCTTTTCCCTGGGACCTGTTGTTTTATTGTCTTCCTGGATCCTGCCTCTGTAGAGATGCGTGACTATCAGAGTGGCATGAGAATTGCATGAGTACAGACTGGTCTCTCTATGTGGACATGTATCTGAATCTACATGCGTGTATCTATACTTTCATTTTGTAGTATGTCCTGGTGCTCTGTAAACAAATGTCTTTAACGTTATTAAATGTCTGCTTTCCATTAGCACTCAAAGTATAAACAGAATCGGAAACACACGAGTAGAGAAAGGCCACCTTTTCAAGACATACAAAGAAAGCAATAATACAGGGCTGAGAAAAAAACCTTTTTATTCATTAATAATCTCCCAGCTGAACTTGGTTGCACATACCTGTAATCCCAGTACTTCAGAGGCTGAGACAGGAGGACCAGGAGTCAGAACTCCATGAAGAGCTTGATTACATAATGAGACCTTCCTGAACAACAAGAGCGCATGAAAATGTAGCTTAGAAAACACCATAATAGGTCGTGTACATGGCGCTATATGATTGCCGTTACTAACCTGTAAAGCTGGATTTTCATTGCACAGGTAGAATAAATGGAAACTACATAGGTTTGCTGATTTCTCTGAGGTCAAGCACTCACTAAATAGTGTCATTTGAATTTTACGATCCTCACAAGCAGACAATGAAATTAAGCATCAATATCATCATTTATAAATGATTTCAGTCACATTGTTATTATCACATGTAAATAGAATTGAGTAGCAGTTTCGCATGTGCTTTCTGCGGGCTGACAGGCCTGTGTTTGTACTTCAAAGCTAAGTGAACTCAGGCAAGTGGTCTGCTTTTCTGAACCTGCTCCCTCATTTTTAAACAGGGCTACTGACAGCACCCACTTTGTAAGGCAGGTGTAAGTATGGAATGCGGTCATGTTTATAAAGCTTCCATGGGAGAGCTTGGCACGCAAACACTGTAGAGCATAGGGCAGTCCTCACTCATGAGTGTTATTCCTGCAGCTTCAACACAACAGTAACCTGCAACATGACTCATATGTGCACAGATACACAGACAAATGTGCACTTGCATACACATACACACACTCGCACACATACACATACATGCACACTGACCCCTTCTCTCTAAAGGAAAAATGATCATAGCCAATTGAATACAAAACCTAGGGCTTTGATGGGACTAAAGTCGTGGCCGACAGGGTTCTGGTGACCGCTAATCATTGGAATCTCAGCTTTCTTAAAGCTAAGAGTTGCTTTTATCCAAATCTAGATGTAAAATGGTCAAAATTTGTTTTCTTTAGGGTTTATTTTAGATTGATGGAAGAGCAGCAAAGATAATGGAAAGATGTTTCCCATACATTTCCCCTAGGTATCCTTTGGTTAGAAGCCGTATAAGCATGACACATTTATCAAAGAAGTTATCACTGATACCATGTCACTAACTTATCTATATGCTTTCTCCTGATTCATTTAAACTAATGCTATTTTTTCCTCTTCCTAGATCCAATCCAGGATACCTTGGTGAATTTAGTAGAGGTGATTTTGAATAAACCTAGTGCTTCTTCCCTCCTCCAAATGAACGTCTACTTTCTGAAATGGAATTCCCACTACAGAAAGAAAAGCAGCCCACTCAGACTGTGAGGGGTGTCTCTCCCAAAGAAGCAAGTCACTACGTGTCATGGGGGCACCTCTCCTATAGACTTCTTCAGTGTTCTGCTAGAAAAAGTCTAGTTTGAGCTAAAGAACTGTGGTTGAAACATGAAGTAAGAGGAAATACCGTACTGAGCAGGGCTCAGTTTTTCTAGATTTCACAAGATAGCTTTAAAACCGATTCAAGCTCGAGAGACTGACATATGTGCTGCTGACTACTAGAAATATTGATTCGCATGTCAAATTCAAACTATCCCAGCTTGCTGTAACAAGTCATACTATATATCCTCTTACAAATTCCAAAAAAAAAAAAATAAGAACACATTTTATCCTGGCCACTGTAGCAGAAAATAGTCTAATAGCTGCCCAGATGGGTCTGTTAGCAGGCAGAGAACACACTTTAGGGGCCCCTGAGGTGTATTTGTAACAAACTGAAGGGCATCTATAGCGCACACTACGCAGCTAAGAAAGTACCATGTAGATCTGAAGGTATCTGGTGAAGAAATGGAAGCTCCTCACTTTCTTCATGAGAACCAAGGCTCTTCATGAGACCTAGACCACAGAAAAGGCCAAACCACAGGCCATCATAACCCTCAGCTATTCGTTCTGATGGAAAAGTGAACTATAATTATGAGGAAGAAAGTAACCTTTATGCATAGGTATTTATACTAAAGGGTTAGAATAGTCAAGTATTTTCTCCCAAAGTGAGGAGACTTGCACTGTGTATGGGCCATGTGTACCAATTCAAAATGGACCTACGCGCTTACACCGTCATTGGTCTTCTGTACTGAGAGCTTGCTATACTGATGTATTGCAATGGAGGTATAAGGCTCACAGTGAGTTTTTTCCTTCATTTTGGAGGTAGGTATCTTAAATTTTATTTTATCATATCATCATCATCATCATCATCAGCAGCAGCAGCAGCAGCAGCAGCAACAGCAGCAGCAGCAGCAGCAGCAGCAACAGCAGCAGCAGCAGCAGCAGCATTGTTAACACAAGTATACTGTGTTGCATGTGTGGAAATCGTAGCTTTCAGGAGTTTATCCTGCCCTTCCACTATGGGTCCCAGGGGTGGAACTTAGCTTGTCAGATTTGCACAGCACCTACTT